>SJYX01013146.1:84558-170597 GCA_006410675.1 Oreotragus oreotragus
TGCTGAGGAAGACTGAAGGTGGGAGAAGGGGATGACAGAGAATGAGATGGTTGGATGGCATCACCAACTCAATGGAGATAAGTTTGGGTAGACTCCGGGAGTTGGTGATGGATAGGGAGGCCTGGTGTGCTGCAGTCCATGGAGTCGTAAAGAGTCAGACACAACTGAGCGACTGAACTGAACTGAATCTCTACCCCCTTCCCTCCCCCCCGTCTCCCACACAAAGAAACCATAACTAGTGAGCAAAATCAGATCTACACACACAGAGTCTTCACCATTGTACTACCAGGGAAGTCCCTCTGGTGGGCATCTTGTCCTTTACCCACACAAACCTATTTATAGGTCCCTAAATACTACCCCCTCCCATTTCTCTGCATCTTTGCCAGACTGTGTTCTTTCTGTCTAGAATGTCCTTCCCTGCAGTATCTGCCTGCCTTCAAATCTCAGTTAGAAAAATCAAACCTTCTGGGGAGCCTGTGTGAACTCCCTCGGCTAGTGTAGGTAGGGACAACTTCTCTGCAGTAAAAGCAGAAAAGCATTATTCACTCAATTCAACCAATAGTCATGTACCATTACTACAGATAATAATACAAGCTGATCTTTACAGAGCTACATGCCAGGCACTATTTCAAGTGCTTTATGTGCTCCTTTAATTATCTGAGTAACCTCATTAAATGGGTTATTTTATTAGCCCATTTAGCAGGTAAGCACACTGAGGCACAGAAGTCAAGTCAGTAGCCTAAGGTCACAGAGTTTACAAATGGCAGAGACAGACTATGAACCCAGACAGCTTGGTTCCAGAGCCTATACTCTTTTTTTTTGAAGTATATTTGATTTACAGTGTTGTGTTAGTTTCAGGTGTACAGCAAAATGATTCAGGTGTATATTCAAAATGATTCTTTATACATCTTATGTATAAAGAATGTAAATATATACACATTTTAAACTTCTCCATTATAGGTTATTACAAGATACTGAATTTAGTTATCTGTGCTGTACAGTAGGTTCTTATTTATCTATTTTATATATTGTAGTACGTATCTGTTAATTCCAATCTCAATTTTTCCCTCTCCACCATTTTCCCTTTGGTAACCATAAGTTTGTTTTCTGATCCAGAGCCTGCTTTTTAAAGGCTGTACCATGCTTGCTATTCACTATGTTCCCCTGCCTTCTCCTCTCATTGCTCCTGTACTTGTCTCTGTTAATCCAAGTGGCTCCTGTGTTTCAGTTTTTCATTTACTGGCCTCTTTGCTACCTTGTTTGAAGAATCTCTGGAGGATGAGAATGTGTCCAACTCATCCTTGTCTTTCTAGGACCTTGCAAGGTGTTTGGTATACAGCAGATGCTCCATAAGGGCACACAAACGAAAACACTGGCACAGCACTGGAAGGACAGGGGAAAAGGGCTACAAACGTGGGCATAAGAAAAGCACATGGGAGAAAAGTCTCCAAATACACACTCGAATAAAGCAAGCTTTAACTTCATCTTTTAAATTTAGCCTGTGCTAAGAGCATAGTCATTTCCTAGGCCTGTTTAATACCAGAAGGAACAGAAGCAACTCAGATCTTGGCTGACTTGACTATACTCCCAAGCTCATCAGTTTCATTATACTTTTGCACATGGATTTAAGTAATAATACGCCCTTTAAAAAGCTTTGGCTGGCCATCATAAAGAAATGCCAGAAAAGATATTTTCCTTTAAAAAAGACAATATTCAAGCAAAACAGGATACAAAACTCTATTTATTAGTTTCCTTGGTTTCAAATAATTGGCTATAAGTATATTCCAATTTTTTTTTTTTTAAAACAGCCTCATGTTGAAAAACCTCCTTTTGCTGTTCAGACACAGCTGTGTCATTTTCTACCCTAGAATTTCATAATATGTTTCTTTCCATCAATATTTAAACTTTCCTTGGATGGATATAAAAGTCCCTGTGGAAGGACACTTTCCTCTTTCAATAACAATAGGAAAGACAAAAACTTCAAGATCTGGGACGTATATAGACTTCTAGAGAACAAAAGAACTTCTGGCTCACATCAGAAATTGCATCAGGACTTTGGCCCAGCCTATCCACTCAGAGATAAATATTAATACAATTAGCCATAATACCCACCCTTCCTACTTACATCCAGAATGTAAAAGAAACCATCAACTTCCCATGAATATGGATGTCAGCATCCTCTTAGATATTAACAACCAAATTATAAATCTTCATTTTTGATTCTTGCTATCTCATCTCCTTCCACGATAAACAGTAATTTAATTATTATTGAGTGCAAAATAAGGGCCAGGCACAGTTGTTGGTGCTAAGAGATACAGCTGTGAATGAGTAAATAGGGTTCCTGACATAGGAGTCCTTATATTGCAATCAGTCAGTCAGTCAGTTCAGTTGCTCAGTTGTGTCTGACTCTTTGCGACCCCATGGACTGCAGCACACCAGGCCTCCCTGTATGATAAACAGTAATTTAATTATTCTTGAGTGCAAAATAAGGGCCAGGCACAGTTGTTGGTGCTAAGAGATATAGCTGTGAATGAGTAAATAGGGTTCCTGACATAGGGGTCCTTATATTGCAATCAGTCAGTCAGTCAGTTCAGTTGCTCAGCTGTGTCTGACTCTTTGCGACCCCGTGGACTGCAGCACACCAGGCCTCCCTGTCCATCACCAACTCCCGGAGTTTACACAAACTCGTGTCCATTGAATTGGTGATGCCATCCAACCATCTCATCCTCTGTCGTCCCCTTCTCTTCCCACCCTTAATCTTTCCCAGCATCAGGGTCTTTTCAAATGAGTCAGCTCTTTGCATCAGGTGGCCAAAGTACTGGAGTTTCAGCTTCAACATCAGTCCTTCCAATGAACATTCAGGACTGATTTCCTATATTGCAATAGGAGACAGGAAATACGTGTGCAAACAAGAAAATAAGAGAAGTTCCAACAGTGATGAAAGTGAAAGTGAAGTCGCTCAGTCCTGTCCGACTCTTTGTGACCCCATGGACTGTAGCCTATCAGGCTCCTCCGTCCATGGCATTCTCCAGGCAAGAGGGCTGGAGTGGATTGCCATTTCCTTCTCCAGGGTCCAACAGTGAAAAATTCTAGAAATTCTTTCATATAAGCACGGAGTGATGCAACCCAATGAAAAGCTTAACAATGTCTCTTTGGAAGCTATATGGAGAAGTCTAGAAAAGGCAACACTGAATGAATAGATCAGTGGTAACCAATTCTGAGGTCACTAAATTGTGCAGAAGAGATATGACGTTACCTTGGCCTAGGGTGGTAGCAGCAGAGATGGGAGAACCAGATGGATTAAGTACAGGGTCTGGAAGTAAAATAGCTAGGACCTGCTGATAAAGTGGGTGTAGGAGATGAGGGAGAGGAAGGGGCTAAGATGATACACAGGTTTTGGCTTAAGCAACTAGGGTGATGATGGCTTTCTTGGGGGAGAAACAAGTTGAGGGAGGAAGGAAAATCAAGAATTCTGATTCACTTGAAGACATCTAAGTGAAGATGGCAAGAAAGTACTGAAAAGTCTAGTACTCTGTTGTCCAATACTAAAGCTATTAGCACATGTGGGGATTTAAATTTAAATAAACACAGTTAACAACTCATTTCCCCAGTTGCATGAGCCACAGTCAAGTGACCAGGCAGACAGCACATGTGTACCGTCTTGAACAGCACATGCGTAGAATTCTCAATCACCATAAAAAGTTCTATTGGGCAGGACTTGTCTAGAATGAACATGATAACTTGCTAGACTCCTTTCATTATTATAAAGCTTATTGCAATTACAAAATATAAAATCATAATCCTCAGAGACCTTTAGCTTTGAATGGCAACTGGGTTCTGATCTGTCTGAAAGTGTTTCTAATTCTCAAGAAAAATAAGACAGCAGAGGCACAGTGGGAGAATGAACACTAGATTTATAAACCTGGCTTCCAGTTGTCCTCACTGCCAATGATTTCCAGCAAAATCACTAAACGTCTATGTGCCTCAATTTCCCCTACAAAATGATCTGGAGTGGACTATATTGAGAAGTATGCTGGAGAATGTTTCCACCTCTGCAGACATCCCCATTGCTCTCTGGTCATATCTATTGTTTCCACTTTCAAATACTGACATGATGTTATCTCAGATGGCAAAACAGATATAAAAGGGCCTTTGAAGCACATAAAAGACCCTGCTACTGCTGCTGCTAAGTCGCTTCCCTCATGTCCGACTGTGCAACCCCATAGACGGCAGGCCACTAGGTTCCCCCATTCCTGGGATTCTCCAGGCAAGAACACTGGAGTGGGTTGCCATTTCCCTCTCCAATGCATGAAAGTGAAAAGTGAAAGTGAAGTCATTCAGTCGTGTCCGACTCTTCGCAACCCCATGGACTGCAGCCTTCCAGGCTCCTCCGTCCATGGGATTTTTCAGGCAAGAGTACTGGAGTTGGGTGTCATCGCCTTCTCTGATAAAAGACCCTGCTACTGCTGCTAAGTAGCATAAAAGGTATATGTTCCATAAAGGCAAAACAGAGCCAAAAGAAATATACCCCTTGCCTTGAGTCTGCCACAGAAAGTTGAGTGTTTTGCAATGTTGGCATGGTTCAGTTCAGTCTAGTCGCTCAGTCGTGTCCGATTCTTTGCGACCCCATGAATCGCAGCACGCCAGGCCTCCCTGTCCATCACCAACTCCCAGAGTTCACTCAGACTCACGTCCATTGAGTCGGTGATGCCATCCAGGCATCTCATCCTCTGTCGTCCCCTTCTGCTCCTGCCCCCAATCCCTCCCAGCATCAGAGTCTTTTCCAATGAAGTCAACTCTTTGCATGAGGTGGCCAAAGCATGGAGTTTCAGCTTTAGCATCATTCCTTCCAAAGAAATCCCAGGGTTGATCTCCTTCAGAATGGACTGGTTGGATCTCCTTGCAGTCCAAAAGAGTCTTCTCCAACACCACAGTTCAAAAGCATCAATTCTTCCATGCTCAGCCTTCTTCACAGTCCAACTCTCACATCCATACATGACCACTGGTAAAACCATAGCCTCGACTAGACGGACCATTGTTGGCAAAGTAATGTCTCTGCTTTTCAATATACTGTCTAGGTTGGTCATAGCTTTTCTTCCAAGGAGTAAGCGTCTTTTAATTTCACGGCTGCAGTCACCATCTGCAGTGATTTTGGAGCCCCCAAAAAATAAAGTCAGCCACTGTTTCCCCATCTATTTCCCTTGAAGTGATGAGATCAGGTGCCATGATCTTTGTTTTCTGAATGTTGAGCTTTAGGCCAACTTTTTCACTCTCCTCTTTCACTTTCATCAAGAGGCTTTTTAGGTCACATAGCTTTTCTTCCAAGGAGTAAGCGTCTTTTAATTTCACGGCTGCAGTCACCATCTGCAGTGATTTTGGAGCCCCCAAAAAATAAAGTCAGCCACTGTTTCCCCATCTATTTCCCTTGAAGTGATGAGATCAGGTGCCATGATCTTTGTTTTCTGAATGTTGAGCTTTAGGCCAACTTTTTCACTCTCCTCTTTCACTTTCATCAAGAGGCTTTTTAGGTCCTCTTCACTTTCTGCCATAAGGGTGGTGTCATCTGCATATCTGAGGTTATTGATTTTTCTCCCGGCAATCTTGATTCCAGCTTGCGTTTCTTCCAGCCCAGCGTTTCTCACGATGTACTCTGCATATAAGTTAAATAAGCAGGGTGACAATATACAGCCTTAACGTACTCCTTTTCCTATTTGGAACCAGTCTGTTGTTCCATGTCCAGTTCTAACTGTTGCTTCCTGACCTGCATACAGGTTTCTCAAGAGGCAGGTCAGGTGGTCTCGTATTCCCATCTCTTTCAGAATTTTCCACAGTTTATTGTGATCCACACAGTCAAAAAATAAAGTAATGCCATGGGTGTTAGGGCGTCATGAACCAAGTGTTGATCCGCAAGGGAAAGACAGTAGACAGTCACCAAAGTGGCGACGCTTTCCCTTCTTGTGCAACGTCTCTGTCCCAGGGAAGAGCACGCCTGGAGAGGGTTAGCTGGCCTACTTCAGCCAAATGGTCCCCCTGCATTTTCCCCACCTCAGGATTATCTCCTGGCCAGAAGAACTGGTCGGGGCTGTTTACTGGAACAAACTTTTGTATCTCGTCATTGCTCTGAATCTGCACAGAGTTTCTAGTGACTTAAAAAATTTTTCTGAGGACCTGGTTGCTTATATCCTCAACTCATTGGTGGATAGGTTTGGAGAAAGTGTTCTCATAATGCCAGAGAGAAATTGTAAATATATATATATATGTTGCAAAACTTTAAGAGAGTATATTAAAACGATTAATTATGAAATGTTACATTGCACATAATTTTTTTTCTCCTTCTCTACTGAGAGGGCAATGACAATTTTTTGTTAGTTTGTTTCTCCCAATGGCAGTTTTTTAAAAGGATAGCATTCTTCGGAACTACCCAGATTTCTACCATCCTAGAGCTACAATTTATTTTTGCCTATTACCCTTGATAGACATATGTGCTATATGACTATGGCCACAGTTTGTAGACTGTTGCAGCAAGGCTTTCATGTTTGACAGATCTAGGTTTGAGTGCAGGCTTTTTAGCTATTGTGAGTCCTGAGACAAAACACCCCTAAGCCTCAGTTGTCTAATATGTAAAGTAGGACTAATATGCCTTTTGCATATTGTTGCTCTGAGGGGAGAAAAAAAAGGGAGGACACAGAGAGCCATCAGGGAAAAAAAAAAAAAAACACCATACACGACAGCTGTTATTTTCTTTTTTCATTTAACTTTCAATTTCAAATCTTTTTTGTGTGTTTCTATCCATATTCATAATGACTATTGTAGGGACCTAAATCTCTCCCCTAATGCTGTACATTTAAATTATTGCCAGTTTTTATTACTATAAATAAGATTACGTTGGAAACCTTCATGCTTCTGTTTTTTTCATTCCTTTAACTTGCTTCCCTAGCTTCCCTTAATTCCTAACAGTATAATTCATAGGTTTTGCTTTTAAAGGGGCTTTTTAATTAATATATGATAATATCATCAACAAAATAACTGAGAATTTCTGAGACTGACATTTCATAGATATTTTATACATAAAATGGTATTCCAACCCACTCCAGTATTCTTGCCTGGAGAATCCCAGGGATGGGGGAGCCTGGTGGGCTGCCGTCTATGGGGTCACACAGAGTCGGACACGACTGAAGTGACTCAGCAGCAGCAGCAGCAGCAACGCTGCTTTAATCTGTATTTCTAAGATAATTGGGCTTCCCTGGTAGCTCAGCTGGTAAAGAATCCACCTGCAATGCAGGAGACCCTAGTTTGATTCCACAGTTGGGAAGATCTGCTAGAGAAGAGACAGGCTACCCATTCCAGTATTCTTGGGCTTCCCTGGTGGCTCACACAGTAAAGAATCCGTCTGCAAAGTGGGAGACTGGGATTTGATCCCTGGGTTGGGAAGATTTCCTGGAGAAGGGAATGGTTGCCCACTCCAGGATTCTGGCCTGGAGAATTCCGTGGACTGTATAGTCCATGGGGTTGTAAAGAGTCAGACTTGACTGAGTGACTTTCACATACACACATAAGATAATTAGTGAGGATGGGCATTTTGTCCTGTTTATTAATGATTTGTAACCCTGAGAAACAAGCAAGTCTATATACTCTTTGCTTATTCATGTAGTAAGATCTTGATATTTTTCTTTTGGAGTTTTTTATAGTACATGATAATCAAAAATTAGTATATGTATTTGCTACAAATATATTTCTGATATTTTTCAATGTAAAGATAACCATTTTTTATTTATACAGCATTTAATAACTAATAAGCAATAGCCATATTTTGTATAAACCTCATCAGCTATGACATTGCTTTGTGGCAAAATGTTTGACTTTTGACTGCTTTTCAATGTCTATTGACACTCTGATTTTCCCAGAAACCCTGTGAGTGATCTGGGGAGGATGATAATTCCCACTACAGAGCAGAGAAAGTGAGACCCAGACAGGCCAGGTGACTATATTATAGAGGGTCCCCAAATTCTGAAGCTGGCTAAGACTGGCCTCAGTCCTTTGCTCTGTGAACCCAAGGGCTCCTCATGAAAGGAAGCTCACCACGTAAAATGAAGAGATGTATTTTGTACAAAATGGATTATTATCCCAAGCACCAATTCCACACTGTCTTTGATTTAAAATTCTTTACACAGAGGATGAGAAAGTTGGATGGCATCATTGACTAAATGGACCTGAGCTTGAGCAAACTCAGGAAGATAGCAGAGGACAAAGAAGCCTGGCATGCTACAGTTCACGGGGTTGCAAAGAGTCAGGCACTACTTAGCAACTGGACGATGAACAGCAACCACACGGCATCAGAGTACTATGCCTGCTGCACTGGAGGCACTCAGGAAAGCTTAGGATGGTTTTAGCAAATCCTTTCAAACAACGGCTTACATTACGGACCATCCTTATAGAGTTTTTATGTAGTTATGATAAATTAAATAACTTACACCTAAAGTTAGTATTGCTTTATTATTTTTTTTTAACCAAGCTCGAGTATAACTTCTTTCCCCAAGTATTCCTTCCTTCTTTGGCTGCATGAAACCACTCTCCTTGAATTTCAACAACTGCTACCACTTTCTTCTACCTGTCTAGGTGCTTCAGAACATGTTTAAGCTCTTCTATGGGAGAATCCATCTGCCAGTGCAGGAGATGTGAGTCTGATATTTGGGGCAGGAGGATTCCCTGCAGAATGAAATGGTAACTCACGCCAGTATTCTTGTCTGGGAAATCGCATGAACAGAGGAGCCTGGCGGGTTATAGTCCACGGGGCTGCAAAAGAGTCAGACAAGACTTAGTGAATCAACAACCAAAGGCTCCATATAATATTTGTGTGTATCTCCCAAAGAGCGTAGCACCCTGCTCAGCACACGGATGGCACTCAAGTCAGTGTTTTATGGGGAGATGGGGGAAGAATTTTATGAGCTGAGAGACAATGGAAAAAGCAATTACAGTTTAGTTAAGGATCGGGGCATTGAAATACAGTTTGCATGAACTGTGTGCTTTCTGCTACGCCACTCTTTCTTTTGGCAAGCACACTATCATGAAACAGTTCTAATGCGGTCTTAAGCCAGAAGTCTACATTAGCTAAACAATACTGAACTACATTAAACAGAACATCCAAAAGCGTTTCCAGCCTTGGACAAATCTGTATAATTCTGTAGATGTATCTGTTTTTACTTGAGGATTCTGATATAACTCATTCCTCAAAAATTTACTGTGAACACACACACACAAATACACATAAAAGTCCTGGTTCAGCATTTGGAAAAAAAAACCTCAAGATAAAAATATGGAACATCTGCTTCCTAATGTCAGGAAAATTCACAGGAAACGATTAATGTCCACAAGGGAGAAAGAAAAATAATCTGGATCACATTATGAAATGAAACATCCAAAATTCACAATTTAATATAATATAGCCTGCAAGTCATCAGATCTTCAGAACTGAGGGGAAGATTTCACATTTTATTAAAACTTGCAAGAGGAGAAATATTTTTATGACATGTACATACAAATACACATAAAATGGAATGTCCTCACCCTATATATATTACTGCGTCTCCCCTACTGATATTTACATAATGTTTAGCAGTTGGGTTGTTTACCTCACATGTATTTTTGTAACGTGTTCAGTGTCGTATAGGGCAAATGAAGACCTAACTAAACTAGATGGTGGTCCATGAATGAAGAGGATGTAACCATTCTGAGAAAGATCTAGAGTGGCTTACGTCTCCCAAGGAGGACTGAAAGGACAGTCAGGGTCACTGCAAGGCCAAAGCCACTGTATACAAAAGTGGTCTGCTCCTTGGCAGCTCTTCCCCTATCCTGCTCCTTATAAGCCTCACTATACCGACTATGAGCCTGGCAATATGGAAGGCTCTGTGGGTAAAACAAAGAACAAAATACATTCCTTCTCCACAAGGAGTCTACCATGAGTCACAGGGATGACTGATCAGACAATTACACCTCCAGAGGCATGTAATATGCCATGTTAAGTCCAAGGAGCTCCAAGAACACAGAGGAAGGCTGCCTATACCAGTCTGGGATGATCACGGAAGGCATCCAGGGAGCAGCAGCAGCTAAGTGAAAATGTAAAGGATGACCAAGGTTAGCCAGAAGATGCAAGGAGGGAAGCATGAGCAAGGCAGATGGAACAGTTTGTACAAACGCTGGAAGGGATGCAAGTACCTTTGTTTGCTCTGGCTGCAATTTTGAGAGTAAGGATTTCAGTGAACACTGGGGTATATGTATCTTTTAGAAGTGGATTAAAATATACACACTACTATATATAAAATAGATAACCAATAAGGACCTACTGCATAGCACAAGGAATTATACTCAATAGCATGTAATAACCTATGTAAAAAAAAGAATGTCTATATTTGTATATCTATATGTATAACTGAATCACTTTGCTGTACACCTGAACTAACACTGTAAATCAACTATGTTTCAATAATTTTTTAAAAAATCTGAAAAAAAATATTTGAGCATTTCTCCAACTATGCCAAGTGATATGGCAAATTAAAATAATGAAAGACTTCATATATTAAAAAAAAAAAGCAAAGAGTTTCAAATCAGTGAGAGGCCTTATTACGTAAGAGGCCGTAGCAGGTAAAACCCAAAGGGGATAACCATAGTGAGAAGCATAAGGCCAAGAGAAAGAACTCGGGCTCTCTAGCACCCTCACATCAGAAAGAGCTGGCACTGATTCATCCAGAGGGAACAGTCAAGGCCCCCTTAGGTGACAGGCCTCTGGAGGAGGTCAAGGAGACAGACTGCCCTATCAGAGATGATGCTGGTCCCCAATTTCAAGGAAAAACACACAGCCAGCTTCCCAACCTCACGATAGGAATAGTGAACAGGCCTTATCACTATCCCATGGAGAAGACAGAATCATCTCATTCTACAGAAAAGTTGCTGGTTTTAGATGACAGTATTCATTGATATTCCTTTCTGTTAACCGATTCCACATCTGAATAGAGAAACCAACTCATCTTGGTCTGGCTGGAACATTCCAGTGCTAACACTAGGAAGTCTCAAGTTCCAAGAACCCCTCCTCAGTGTCATACAATGATGGTGGTCACCCACTCAGAGTTTGTGAGGTACATGAAGTGGACAATAGGGCTTATGCCCTAGGCTTTTATATTAGAACTGGTGGAAAGTTAAATGTGATCTAACCTCCTGGAAGCTAATCTAGACTCTTTGAGCTACAGGACCCTCCTGGACATCTCAAGGGCTTGTCTGGGGACCCTATATCACTTGCAATAATTCAGGCTGAATTACATTTGCAAAGCACATTGATTAGCTTAGGGCCTAGTGATCACTAGCCGTTGTGCTAAAGGGAATCACTAACTAAATGCTTACTGAACACAGTAATCAGCCAAAAGATGAGTCTGAATTTAATTTCTGTGTTTCCTGTTGTTGACTGAGAATTAACCAAATATTTTTCAAATTTAATACTGCAAATCATCCTTAAATAAATGAAACTATTTACTTACACAGAGTCATAAACGGATTTTCATTACTTTGTTGACTAGGGGCCTAACCCATTGTAATGGCTTATCTTCCTACTGGTCAACAGACAGTTAAGAAAGCGGAGAAGACAAAGAAAAACAACAACATGGTTTCCAATAACTACAGGTCCAAGAGGACACTACTTTATGGCAATATCTGAAAGGCAGAGAGCATCTAATAAATCTTCACAGAGTGACTGGGGGTAAAAAATTGGGCCATGGAGAACTACAGAAAAAAAGCGCCAGGGTTTGTGGATTAGATGATGGCCATACTTGAGTTTTCGCTTCAGTGCTGTTGACTCAGACAGCCACGGCCCACAGCTCTTGTCTGATAAAAGGAAACACAAGCTCTTCAAGAGCACTGCTTTCCTTGCAACGGGGTGATGAGTAAAACAGCCCCTGGGGTGTGTAGTCAGCAGAAGATGCAGAAAGACTTCAAATTGATAAGAGCCAAGGGCCCACCATTCAATCCTGCTTCAAAGGCACCCCCACCCCCACCCCGCACAAAGCTCAGCTAATGTTAATAAGGCTCAATGCTCCTTGTGAAGATTCCTGAAACAGGAACGGATGGAGATATGACCTTAGACTCTTTTTTTTTTTCTGCAACAGACAATGACCTCCAACACATTTCTGATTAGTTTTCAAGGAAAAGAAAACACTATTTTCAAAATCCAATCGTGCTTGAATACAGCTATTCAAGGAAGAAAACCATTCAGTAGGGTTCAATTTTATTAGCCTCAAAAAACTGTTTAGAAAAAGAGTGAAACGTAGCAGCGTTTATCACTGGTAACATATGTTAGAATTATGTTTCTCTCTAAAAAGTTCGGGGCATATATATTAGAACTATGCTTCCCTCTAAAAAGTCTGAGGTATTATGGGTAACTGAGGTTCTGCAGATACAATGAAAATAATCCTTCTCTCCATGAGACCTAGCTCTCTAATCATAGCACTCCTCTCCACGACATGCTTTCCATCAGAAGCTGAGACAGAGAGATTCATTGCAGAAATATTCGGGTTATGTCCGCTGCACAGAGTCACAGCGCAACAAGGGCAGGATGCAGCAAAGGACACAGCCCTAAGCCTGGGTCAGAAAAACAGGACGGAGGTTTTGTTTTCACTCTGCCAGACTTTGCTGTGGGTGAGTGTACGTCTGCAGGCCTTGGACTCAGAGGATAAGGAAATAACAAGTGGCCCTCAAGTTAGCCAGTGAGTGGCTCTCTCCAAGTCACCTATGTTCACAGCCACATGGAGTGCCGTGCTATGAAAAATCCCACCCTGGTCTGGGCACTTGGACTCGACTGGATGGTTCAGGCTTTCACTCTAGCCACCAAAGACATGCCTGGCCATTGAGAATCTTCCAGGAATTGCTCATTTTTATCCCATATAATCAAGAGGCCAACAGCTTAAACGAGCAAGCAAGCAAATCCAACTATGTTCAATAAGATCCACGCAAAGCCACAATTCAACAAGACGACAGCTCCTAAGAAAATCGGTACAAACTTCCTGTTTTTACACCTACCACTTGTACTTGCTTTCTGGGTAAAGCCATCTTTGCTGCCTCTATTCTAACTTTCTACCCCACTCCAGACATTCTCATGGACATTTTCATGCAGTTTATACACATTCTGGACACAAACCGCTGACACTACTTCAGGCAAGTATACAGGCATATGCCCACTGCACCACCACCACCACCCAGAACCGAGAAAAAAATCTGCCACTCACCATACCACTGGGATGACTCTGAAGGTGGTCCAAGGCATTAAGCAACATTCTGACTATGGGTTAGCCATTTCCATGCCCAACCTTCACCTTGAACCCTCGTGTATCTCATTTCTTAATGTATCTGCATGGACAACTTGAATATAAGGTCCTCTGACTACCATACTTTAAATTTCCATGTATTTGTTTTCCTTTCCACAAGAATGAGTTCTTTTATTTAACATATCCTAGGCTTCCAATAAATTTTTAAAATATCTAGATGTACATATTTCTATCTATCTAAACCTAAGAAGTTCACAGTGGTCTGAGAAGCTCAACAGAACAGCCAGTTCAGAAATTAGCTATTTCCTATTTATCTTCTATTGGCAAAGCTAGTTTTTATTTCTCTGAATATGTCTTCCTTGATTCTGGGAAGAGCTGCGGACACTGATGATCTAAGACAGTCTTTTTTAACCTTTTAAAACTTACACTCATTTTTGATAACCATAAAAACTTTCTCCTTCTTTTCCCCAAACAGATTCTGATGTGTCCTTCCTAAGCTGCTTTAGGAAACTATGATATCTACCCCTTGGCTGGATGGATTCTCTCCTCTTCCCTAAATCTTTAAAATCTACAAGTCCATTCCCAGGCTCTCCTCTGACTTAACATTTTCTCCATGAGGCCTTATTAGGCATCTCAAACTTACAACAAAGGCCACAGCCTAACTAATAATCTCCCCATACAGCTCATCCGCTGGGGCTGCCAGTGCTGAAAGTGGGACACCACCATTCATGCTTCCTGTTCAAGCTGGAACCCTCAGTCATCTTAGGCTCCATTCTTACCTACTCTACGTCCAGTCAACTGTCAGCACATCCTGTCAGCCCTACCTCCAAAACATCTCTCAAATCCAGTCACATCTCAGCATCCCTCCCCTCCCTTCTTCCTTGTCCAAACAGGCAGCATTTCTCACCTGGTGACATCAGCAGCCTCCAAGCTGATCTCTCGCTCCCTCCCAGCAGGGGGCACTGGCATCCTCAGATGACTTAATTCTTTGCTAAAACCCTCCAATGGCTTCCCAGCATGCTTCACGCACCCCCTACTGCCAACCCTTTGTCTATCAGGCTCTGCAGGAACTGGACTGGGCCACTCTATCCGGTCACAATGACCTCCCCTTTTCTCAAATACACCACACAATCGCTGCTTCAAGCCTCAACATCGATCCTTCATGCCGGTGGCCTTCTTCTTACAGACACCACAGGCTTGCACACTTGGCGGCCTCCCTGCTGGTTTCTGACAAGTGTCATCTCTCTCTTCCCTTACCCTGCTTTGCTTTTCATCATAGTACTTAGCACTCTTATTTTCTGTCCTATTGAGTTATGAGCCCTGTCCTCTACTGGAATGTAAACTCCATGAGAAAAGGACATTGTTTGTTCCCTGCTGGACCCTCAGTGCCTGAGGCGACGCCTGACACAGACTAGGCATTCCATAAAATAACCTTTTTTTGTTACTGAATGAATGCATATTGTCAACTAACCAGAAATGTTTTGCTGAACTTGATTTTCAGATGTTTGTGTTATGAAAGTAAACATTCCCCCTTTCCCCAAGTGAATCATACGACATGATTTTTAAACGACCCCACCCCACACACACATTTAAGATTCTGGTATGTCTGCCCTTCCTAAAACACCCCACCAGGGGTTGGGCTAGGGTGCCCCATCCCCTTGACAGTCAGTGGTGTGGTCACCCAGTTCAATGCATACAAACTCATAGCTACACTCTGAGTTTCTGCTAAGCATCTGACATGTTTTACAGTCTTCTGCCTCTTACTAAAGCCTTAAAGCTTTATTATCTTCAAAAAACGCTCAGAGAATTCAACTAATAAAGAGAACTGTCTGCCTTATTTATGATAGTGGCAGTGTTTCTTTCAGCTAATTTTGAATACAGCTGGCTCAGATTTCAATGCCAAGTGGTTGGCCACACTACTTTTGTTGTATGCTTCCAGAGAGTTTGGGCCCCAGTGGTGACAGAAAATACTGGGAAATATTAAGGAAACTCTTTGGAAGAGACAGCAGGAAGGAGAAGACACAGATCCCTCTTGCCAGGCATCCCCTATACATCTGGGTTTTCTGGTTGCTTCTTCAATATGGGTGCTTTTCAGAAGAGCAGTGTTTCCTTCATGAAAGAGCTCCATTTATGATGAGGCACCAAGTGGTCAGTGTGAGCTCCGAGGGGACAGCCATTCCCAGCCCTCTGGCATTTTCCCAGTGTGGCAGTGAATGCAACCCCGTAGAGACTAGTGTCTCTCTCTGAATTCCACCCTTCTCTCCTTGGCCTCTTGGCAAACCTCAGCTTCAGAGAGTCTAGTCAACTGGCATTTGTCTACTGTGTCTTTTCTTCGTTTCTTAAAGTATCATCTTTCAGGAGGTTTTATAGGTGAGATTTTGAAATCCTTATATAAAAACAGGATATTATTCATCTCCAGTCACTTGAGAAAGAGCACAGTTCAGGGATACGGTCAAATTCTAAGGGCAGGGATAACATAGCCATAAAACACTGACTGGTATCAGTTCTGCCCCTTTACCTCTTCAATGAAGGAAATGCAATAAATCAAATACTGCACGTCTTGGTGAACTTCTACTGACATGGCATTTTTTTTTAAAGGTTGAAAGTTTTGATGTCTGTGACATGAAATCCTATTTATTTAGGAATGTAAGTTGTTGGATTTCCTCTTTTCCAAAAGAGGAAAATGACAGACACTGATTATTAAGAATTTTGTCATCCCAGTGCAAAGCCCCACAAAAATACTTTGATATACTCATATATGTTTTAAACCACTATCCGGATTCCTAGAATGTGTGTATGTATAACTTAACTCTGGATTTAATCCCGCTGTAGTCTTTCCATCCTTCTCAGGCCAGGAAAGTGGTGTCCTTTCCTCCTCTGCTCTCTGAGCATTAAACCCGAGCAGAGCCAGCATAAACTGCACACTAGTGAACAACTCTTAAATTCCTGCACTTTCTGCAAAGTTTTACTGCCAACCTTCCTTTCAGAGTATCCATCTCCTCCGCCTCCGCCCCCGCCCATACTGTTTTATATTTTCTTCTCTTCATTTAGCTTGGTTGGGAAGTATTTTGTTAACAGTTTTTTTGGCCAGTTTCAGCACAGGGCTTCTGGCAAGTCAGGGTTGCAGCATTTCCGAGGCCTTGCACTAACTCCAGAAAATACTTTCCTACTTTAACTCTTCCTCCTCTTTGCTTCTGCCACTCAAAGAAGAAGAGGAGGAAAAAAACCTTCACACACACACAATAAAGAGACATATAATCACAAAAACATTTCTACCCAGCTTAAAACCAGAAGAATCTTAACACCCTAATTGGGGTCTTGCAAATCCTGAATCTCCTAACACATATTACAAAGTTTTACAAGCTAATCATATCCATTAAAGTTGAACTGTTGTTGTTTTTTTTTTTAACCAGTTCACTTCTGTGAAAATAGGACTCCACACATTAGCCCTCGACATTTCCCTGCTAAGAGAACCCCAGTCTATCTGTGTGCAGATGCTATGAGCTCAGGAAAGGCCGGAGCACTGGCCTAAGGGTGGCCATTGCTCTCAGCTCAGTAAGTCCTGAGGGGACAGAGCATGAGGATGCTGGGAAAACTCTGCCTCCTCACAAAAGACTAGCAAAGTAATGCTCAAAATTCTCCAAGCTGGGCTTCAACAGTACGTGAACCAAGAACTTTCAGATGTTCAACCTGGATTTAGAAAAGGCAGAGAAACCAGAGATCAAACTGCCATCTGTTGGATCATAGAAAAAGCAAGAGAATTCTAGAAAAACATCTACTTCTGCTTCATTGACTAGGCTAACGCCTTTGACTGTGTGGATCACAACAAACTGTGGAAGATTCTTAAAGATATGGGAATACCAGCCACTTTAACTGCCTCCTGAGAAACCTGTATGGAGGTCAAGAAGCAATAGTTAGATCCGAACATGGTTCCAAACTGAGAAAGGAGTACGTCAAGGCTGTATATTGTCACCTAGCTTATTTAACTTATGCTCAGAGTACATCCTCTTGAACGTGAAAGAGGAGAGTGATCTAACAATTAAACTGCCTTTTACAGTAGTTTTTTTTTTTTTTTTTTTTGTACACCTTGCGGAGACACAGAAATGATAGAGGAAAATGCCCAAGGCAGATAGTCTCCAAGTGGATATTTACACAGTGTGAATTAACTGTACCATAGATACCCGGAGGAAATGAACATTTTCTAGGTTGTTATGAAATCAAATCAACATGATATAGCTTCATCATACTTAAAACGTGTAGGACCCCATCCCAAGCCTAAGTAAAAAGTAATACCCCAATCCCCCCTCCCATTCACCCATTATCTTCCTGTTACACAGAATAAATGTTTAGATTACCCCCACCCACCCTCAAATAAAGTGCGCAGTCCATTGCAGACCATAGAGTAATGCAACAGGAAAGCCCCTTTTTGTGTATTATCATTTAAAAATAAAATACAAATGACAAGAATCAAATATTGAAGAGAATTCAGAAATTCTCTTCATCTTGCAAAAGAGCAGAAGCGTGAGGAGGCCCTTGACTGTCACTGTGTTAATACACGTAGCCTTCGTTATAGGGGTGGGGGTTGCAGCAGCCCCCTTCCGGCATGTAGGCCATGCTCTCATCAAAGTGGGATAGAGGCACCGTGTCCTCTTCGTTGATGTGACGTTCCATGTCTGTCTTCAGCAGTGGGCGCTGATTATCTGGAAAGGCCATGGAGAAGAGGGCTTCTGGATCACACACAAATTTGTAGACATATCTCTCTCCAGCCACCTGAGGAAAACACGGAAGAAAAAGCCCATCCTTATGTGGCATGTCGGGATGGTACCTAAACTTAGAGTAGGTTTAGTTTTGCAAGAGATACAAATATCCAATCATTATATTTTACACTGGAAGCTAACACAAGATTGTTACGTAAATTACACCTCAATTAAAACACACACACAAAAATACAACCTCATCTTCACCATTCCCAAATGGGGAATGCAGGGAGAGAAATGAACAAAACATGGTTTAATGCTCCAGAAAGGATGGATAACAAAAGAAAAGGCAATCAAGTATTAACAGATACAGATAGAGGAAAAAAAAAAAGTCCTCACTTTGTGGGATAAATTACAGTTCAAGCGAAGGAAATGCAAAATGCTGACCTTGAGTGATAATTACATTCATTTTAGATAAAACTAGAAACTTAGCAGTTTGTTGTTTTAATATAAATGTAAACTTACATTATTTGGGGGAAAAAATCAATGATTTCATGCAGGCATCTCACGTTGAATTATTTTCCCCTCTGTTTGAAAAGGTAATAGCTTTTGTACTTATAAAATAACAAGACCTTTAAAGTGTAGTGTTTCCCTGTTAACATTATATTTCTGAAACTGTAGAAAAGCTAAACTTTCAAACTTTAAAAGAAAAAAATGCATTGTGTTCCTAATAAGACTAGACTAGTGCTTCACTGATTCGCAGGGTGAACTATTCTTTTTCTTTGCTTTAATTTTTTTATTTTGCACCGTATATTCTCATCTGAAAAAACTAAGATGCATAGCCTTATTTAAATGAAGGATGGATCAACAGGGCAGTATTATCCTGGGCACATCACTTTTAAAAATGAAAGCAAGATGCCTTAGACAGACGTTAAGGATATGTATACAGTGTCAAATTGAATTAAGAGGTGTAAAAAAAGTGAAAGGAATTTAAAATATACAATACATAGGGAGGAAATGAGAAAAAGAAATGTGACAGCTGCCTGAAATAAAGGAGAAGTAGCGTAATTTCTAGGAAATGACACCTCCCAAACTTAAATTTTGAAGAGTAATGCTTCTCTAGGAAATTATAAACAATTGAGTGAAACAAATATAGCCCTCCCCTGCTGCCATTAACAGACAATGCTGAGCTTCTCAAAAACCCAGAGGGGTTTGGGGTAGGGGGTGGGAGTGGATGAATTCAGTTCTTTGTATTAAGTTTGATAGTAACTTTTTGTGCGTATGTTGAGTTCAGTAATTTTAGAAAGGTGAAAATTACTCAACACCTCTACTAGTTGCTCTGTAACATGCAGGAATGGTGAATTCATGGTTTATAAACTATCTGTGCATGTTTGTAGGAAAAGAAAACTACCAAAGAGCAAGCACTGTTGTTCTAGACTCAGATTTAGAATGTTTTTTGCCCTGGGTTTTTTTTGTTTGTTTGTTTGTTTTTTGTTTTTACCCTGTAAGAGAAACCAATTTAGAGAATTCAAGAGAATTCAAATACTGTGAATATCCTTAGGCTTGAAAACAGCCAACACTTAGGTTTTGGACAAGTTTCTTAAACCGGCCTCAGTTCCCCCTTTTTTTTTTTTGATGAAATGGAGGCAGGGATGGCTTCTTGGAAAGCCTGTTGCAAGACAGATGGAAGTTTCTAGCACAGGACATGCAAACAGAGGAGTCTGGAGTAAGTTTATTCACTTTAGCCCTTTATAAAAAGGAAATTAAGTTCATAAAGGTGAAATGGTGAAACTGCCATAAAAGTAAAAATAGGCCCTATCAAAAACAAAGCTCAACAATACTAAATCCCAGTTTTCATGTTATTCCTTTGTTCAAAGTATTTTGAGAAAAAAATGAAGTGATTGGCCAGCATATCTCAGAGCATTTAATAACTGGCTTTGTTTTGTTTGTGGCCACTGAGAAGGAGGTATTTGCTTTGCTTTAGACTACTGGAATGTTTTTGTACAACCTGTTGCTATTGGTTATAATTAGAAATTATTTAATAAATCATTGTGGGGAATTAAAATGTATGATATGCAGTCAGCATTATAAAATCTCTTAAGGACCCTGCCTTGATACACTGTTTTACTTTTTCTTTCAGTAAACATATTTAGAGCCACTACTCTATTTATTGGATTATGTTAAATGCCACAGAGTTTAGAACAAGGACTGATAAACAACCAAGGAACATAATGAATCCTCTTATTAGTAATACAATTACAATATGGACAATGTTATACATTGAGTACATATAAATAGTAATGCTTAGGTAAAACATTAATTTTGCAAGAGAGATGAATCAGAATTAAACAAGGAGGTTATCTTTTGAACTGTGCTTTGAAAGGCTAGCTATTTAAATTATGTGTTAACTCTTAAAATTTCAAAAATATTACAGTAATATTGGAGGCAAACTTGAAACTACAGATTAAGCCAAAAGAAATAATAATTTGATTATATCATTCAGAAATAACCAATACTTAGGACTTCCCTGGTGGCTCAGACGGTAAAGCGTCTGTCTACCATGTGGGAGACCTGGGTTCGATCCCTGGGTCGGGAAGATCCCTGGAGAAGGAAATGGCAATCCACTCCAGTACTATTGCCTGGAAAATCCCATGGACAGAGGAGCCTGGTAGGCTACAGTCCATGGGGTCACAAAGAGTCGGACATGACTGAGTGACTTCACTTCACTTCACTTCACTTAAGTGTCTATATATTTTTTTATTTAGGTACTTCTAAAATTTGAAGTAAACGCATATACATGTATTGTCTATAATTTATAATAATCATTACTTCACCATTTCTTCCTTCATAGCTACTGAAATAATCAGGGTTTCTTTCATGTTTTGATACACTTTGGTTGTATTTTTTAAGTTTTTCACTTAATATTCTTTGATATACACTACATATACACAGAGTTTTAAGTTCATATACAAGCATCATCAGATAAACATTTTCCCCTGCACATTAAAATATGTAATTCTACCTCATATTTTTTTAAAGGACTGCACAGTTTTCCTCTGAATGACTATATTAGGACTTACTTATCCATTATGTTATCAGGGAGAAAATGAAGCAATGAGAAAGCCACAGGTGTATCAGAGGTTAGCAAGCAGACTGGCTCAGCACGTGTAATGAGGAGTAAATATGTATGTCTGCAAAACCAGTCTGTCAAAAGTCTTGATTGTTATGCTAGTTATAAGTACACTTCAACTTTTGCATTTTCACCTTTAAAAGACCTATTCTTCCTTATATCATATGTGATACCCCAAAAGGCCTGTTAAGTACACATTTTGCTATCCTTTATTGGCTGATAAATAGTTATTAACAGTTTACCTTGGCAATTACAGCCTAATAGGGAAAATTTGAGGAGCCACAACATTTTTCTCTGTATTCCAACATCTATGCTATCATTTGATCATTCGAAAGCATCTTGCCTTATTATTTTTTTAAAATAAGAGGTATACAAATGGGATGTGTGATAACTGGATAAATAAATGGGAATATGGCAGTAATTATATCAGTAATAAGCATAAGTTTGAGAATATCTAAGACCAGACATAACATCCTGCAGATATCCCTTTAAACACTGTGTAAAAGTTGAGGTATTATTAAATATTTTGAGATATTTTTTAGCTTTCTGTGATTGCTCCTTTTAGTAAGGGGCTTACTAGTCAAGATATACAAGCTAAAGATATCTTGGCTTCAAGGTTCAAGATTTATTCACAGATACCATCTGCTGAAGACTTTCACTGCACCAGGTACAAGGCAAGTGTCTAAGTATATTATTTCATTTAATGATCACAGCAGCTTCATGAGGAAAGAATATTGCTTCTTACGAGCAGAAGAATCTGTTCAAAAACAGTAATGTAACACGACGCTAACGTGCAAACCAGTCATGACTGCATTTATTACTGCTGTGTAACACCGCTCAGGGGACCTGCAGAGGACCTACTGTGCCCGTTTACTTGCTATGCCTGACTGCGAAGACGGTGATGAAAACTGAAAGAATGGTATGTATCTGAAAAAGGTTGGCTGTAAATGGGAGTGGTTGGTGAAAGAAAGGGAAGAATTTTAAAAAGACTCCAGGACTGAGATGGAGAAGACAGAGCAGAGAGTAACTGGTTTTACAACTTGAGGGTGAGATTCAGGGAAACAGGAAGCAATTAAGAATCCAATTCAGCCTTATCTTTTCAGGTTCTTTGAAGTTCTAACTTACTGGCTGGCTAACCAGGCAGCAGATTGCCTTTGGTCTAGAAAGCCCAATGAAGCTATTTCCCCCTTTTCTTTTACCATTGTCATGGACCAACTGGTATAGTTTTTCTTGGCATAACATAAAACTATGCCATAATCTGTAATATGTAACTATGTTCATGGTTCCACAAATGCACAAAGGACATATAATGAAACTATAATGTAACCTTCACAATGTATAAAGGCTAAAACTCCATTCACAGTCAAGACTAATAGATTGAATACACATGCAAGGCTGAAGGATGTTAATAATAACAAACACCCAAATGCTTTATCTTTATTTATTCATCACCTTCTTTAAAAATTTTAGATTTTGTCCCAAGTGTAATTCATTTGTTTTATCTCACACTTTTTAAACAAGCTACCTTGAAATATTAAGACACATTCATCTGAAATAAAGCATATTTAATATCATTATGCCAACAAGATAAGATTAAATACTTATTTCAAATCAACTGTTTAAGATGTTAAGCTGTCAAGTAATGAAATCAGCCAAGAAAAGATGTTTTTTAGAATGAGAACAAGAAATGCTCTGAACGTTTTAAGAATCAGAAAAGGAGGGGAAAAGGAAACATTCAGCTAATATTCAAAATTGTATAATTGTGGAGAATGAGCAAAATGTCAACAACTTTTGGGGACATATATTGCCATATTAGTACTAAAGCAGGATTTTTTTTTACCAAACACAGCAAAATGGGGACTTCCAGAAAATCTCCTATTTTGTAATACACATTTGCCTATAATGCTCTTAAATTAATAAACAGAAGGCCTTGTGATAGGAAAACCAACAGCTAAGCATACGTTAAAGTGAGCGAAAACCTTGCTTCAGCAATGTAATGATATGTGGCTTTGAAGTATGACATGCAGATGAATGTGAAACATTTCAATAAATTTTAATGCTGTGTTAGCTGCTCACCTTTTGCATGATTCCTTTCTCATAATAATAGCGGAGTGAACGGCTAAGTTTATCATAGTTCATAGCTGGCCTGTTTTTCTGAATGCCCCAACGCCTGGCCACCTGCCATTGAGACAGAATCATATTGTTGTGTTAAGCATTATCTTATCAACATATTTCATAAAAAGTAAGTTGATTCATTAATTACTTCCAAACCATCTAAATCATATCCAAATCGATGGCATACATATAAGAGGCAAAAGCTATCATGATCTGTATTTCCTGGGTCCTGGTTTGCTTTTTCAACCAGGCACTAAGTGATCATTCTGAAACATCACAATAGAATTCATTGTCACTATTGTTTTGGATACAAAATTAAATGGAAATAAGGGAATGTGTTTACAACGGGAATGAACAGGCTGCATTCACCAAAATGAGGCATATTTCCCATTCTGAGGTCCCCTTTCTGCTTTTTCCTTATTTCTTTTTCAGATTTTAAAAACTAAAGATCAAGAGCAACTTTATCTATAAATAAAGATCTCTTGGTAAAGGTGTTTTTGAGGTTATGATAAATCAAAGGAAAAAAGATACCCTGCTTGACACTGGCTAAAAGACAAGTGGCATAGTGTGCACAAATTAGTAAGCTGAACTGCACATAATTTTTATTGCCCAAAGCAGCATCAGAACATAAAAAAAAGTGCAGTCAATACTAAACTGGTGGAATTAAGCATTCATTTAAAGAACAGTAATTGGATGCTAAAAATAAGAAGGAAGCAAAAAAGGTCACCATGTATATGAGTCCACACAAAAGAAAAATCTCTAAAGCAGAATATCCACTTTGTGGTTTCGTGAACGATCTCTGAGCTTTTTATAATACGGCTTTGGAAGCACAACTTTTCTGGCAAAGACAAAGCTCTTCAATAGAGCTTTAGTAAAACCTCCTTCCTCAACGAATCTGTATCCCCTCCCTCCACACTACCCTGGGCTAGCTGTAGATGATCCAGGACAGGGTGGCCTGCTTTTGTGACCCCAGTCAAAGTCACATCCTCATTGATTTCCACTTTTGCTTCATCTGAGCAGAAACTGCAGCTCCCGTGTATACCTAGGCAATCCGGAGAGAGCATTTTCTAATAGGGTTAGCGTTCTCCTTCAAGTTCTCAGAATTCCAAGTTGTTGTGTGTCATATACCAAGATCTTATAGAATGCTTTGCAGAAACACTCTATTTTATTAGCAATAACCTTTCTCTGTGTTTTTTTTTTCTTTAAAAAACACTGATCTTTCCTGTTTTCTCTCTCACTAATTTCTATTTCCTGAATGAAGATACAATGTAATTTAGTCACATACATCAGTATACTTTTTAAAAGCAAAATATGTGATGTCACATTCCTGTGACTATGTATCCCCAAATAGAAAGTCACAGTGACAGGCACACATTAATATTCCATTAATTAATGGATTAGTTAACTAATGGATTCCATTAATATTAATCAATCCATTAATTAATTTCATTAACTAAGATAAACTTAATTTTAATGTAAATGTTGGGAACAATAGTGTGATGGGCAAGTGGCAATAATAAGTGAAAGCAATACTTTCTAAATAAAACATCTTTTAAACAGCTAACAATGGACATCAGTGAATCTTTAACAGATAGGACAACTGAAGAGCCTGCAAACCTGAAGGGGATGTGAAAATAAATTATCAGTATCTCCTTAAACTGAACAACAATTTCTGAATACATTGGCATTTGTTAATAATTTTTTTCTAGAAGCTCACCAGGATATACCTAGAAAGCAAGATAACCTGCGACAAACTTAACAACAACAAACTGAACAACAACTTTCTCTCTCCCCAAAGGAAGTCTTTAGGGAGAAAAAGATGCTTTTTTTTAAATATCATAAGCAGACTTTGACTTTTATGATGCCAGCTAATTTGCAGCACTGTGGGTATCAGTAGAAATATTAAAACAATCAAATTATTTTTAGAGCTATTTCAATATCACAGTTATCGTAAAGTTGAGGAAAATGAGACATACTCATATGCCTAGGAGATGCAGACACGTTATGGAAGATAAAGGAATGAGATCTAGAAATCTGCTTTAACACTGTGCCTCTAGTTTACAATATTGGACCAAGCACTTAAAAACTGGATAAGAAGATACATCCCATGTTGTGCTCCTATCATTCAGTTTTAAAAAACTGAAACTTAAAATGAACAGATAACATAAAAACTTCCAGGACAGGTTAGACCATCCAACAACTAAGAAAGTCCATCCAGCCCTCACGAGAGACCCTTTACTATCACCACTACATCCGGCCAAAGGACCATTTTCAACATGGAGCGTGTACAAAGGTGACAATACTTTTAGGAACTTCCTTATAACGTTCTTTCAAATGAAAATGTCGGCTGTCAATGAGGAGAGTGGAGAGACGTCTGTAGCACTAGCAGTTACCCTTATTGTCAAATGAATTAAGTAGGACAATGTAATGGTTCAATTATTAATATTATTTATTTTTAAAAATCATGCTTGAATATGCAACAGTAAACCTAGAAACCACAACCCGGGCCTGGCTATCAGACTTCTCGATAAGTCTTCCAGCTCAACAATCTTGAATATTACCAAAAGAGTTCTACTTAGGTGGCATTAGTGGTAAAAACCCACCTGTGAATAAAGGAGATGTAAGAGACGTGGGTTTGATCTCTGGGTCAGGAAGGTCCCCCAGAGGAGAAAATGGCAACCCACTCCAGTATTCTTGCCTGCAGAATCCCCATGGACAGGGTAGCCTGTTAGGCTATAGTCCCTGGGGTTGCAAAGAGTCGGACACAACTGAAATGACTTAGCATGCTGTGTCCTGTAGATGCTTTGCTGTGTCAATAACTGTTCCCTGGAACAATTTCCCAGAACCCATGATTAATTCAAAAATAAGATCCCATAATTTCAAATATCTCAAAGAGAGAGAAGGTAAAGATTATACGCTTGGTGAAGTTGCCCTAAACACACGGAGCAGATGATCAGTGCAAGACTGAAGCCTCACTTGGTATCATTTTAAACTGCAAGATGGAATACAGAGAAGTGGACCTTAAAGTAATTCCAACAAGGATGGTTTCACAGCCACCTTTCATGAGCTGCACTATCACAGACCCTCAAAGAACTGCTGTGTGATTGAAAGAAGAAGGTGACCGGGGGCCACAGAGACTAAAGGAATTTCACAAACACTTCCCAAAGAAGAAATTTAAACATAAACAGCAGAGTCATTGCCTGATGGAAGCAACTGCAGCAGCGAGAAATGCAGCAATCAGAAATGGAATGTTTCATTTTGAACAAAAGGCCTTAGGAGCCGTTCAGTGCTTACTTAGCTATTGCCAGGGAGTTAGCTACTATTTGGAAATGGTCTGTCGACTCTGAATTCCTCAGCTCTTTTTTTTGCTTTCAGAGTCTGCTATAGAAAAGGTATCTAAATGTTAGTTTGTCATAAGAACAGATATAATTGTATTCCTTCTAGGCTAAAAAAATTAAAGTCACAGAGATTCACAAGCTGATGTAACCTAATGGTCCCCCGGTCAAGCCTCCTATTCTAGTTGTTTCAACACGATCAGCTTAAAAATCTACACAGAAAGAACTTAATCACTTGCCTAAAAGTTTTTACACTTCTAAGTGGATCAATAATCACTGATGTAATTCAGTCATACCCCCATCTTAACAAATGAAAGTGAAAGTGAAGGCCATCCGACTCTTTGCAACCTCATGGACAATACAGTCCATGGAATTCTCCAGGCCAGAATATCGGAGTGAGTAGCCTTTCCCTTCTCCAAGGGATCTTCCTGACCCAGGAATCGAACTGTGGTCTCCTGCATTTAAAGCAAATTCTTTAACAACTGAGCTATCAGGGAAGCCCATGGTAACAATTAAAAAATTGTGTTTCTGCTCACTTTAATCACAGATGGACAGAAGTAACTGATATAAATCCCTGCTGGATGTCCTTAAGGTCTAGTATGAACCAACTCTTGCAGTGATTATTAACATCTTTCATGAGATGAAGAGCTCATATTCTCATCATTACTTAAATGGGCTTTCAAATTACTTTATGTTAAGTGATTCTAGCCTCAATCTTTAGTGCTTCACATTTTTGTGGTTCTTTCACTTACATTATTTAAGTACATCTACATAAAAATGAATTTCCTTTGACAGCCAAATTAAGTTTTAGACACAATACAGAATTCAACTACTCAAACATTTAGCCCATACTTGATAATGGATACTTACAGTTTTGATCCTGAGCCTTCTGTATGTGGGTAGGTATGTATGCATGTATCTGTGTATACTTGGTGTGGGGCTAAAGAAGATGGAAACATACCCTCTCACTGATATAACCTGGAGTAGACCCAATTGTGCTCATCAGTTCCTCTCATCTCATACTTTATTCAATCCATATTCGAATCAGATAATCCCTTAAATCTTTACAAGTACTATCATCTTATCTTCTGGATATCAAATTAGGACATATTATCTGATTATGACTGAATACACAGATTCACAGAGCAGATAATGTAAGAGGTATATAGGCCCATTAGCTTAGGTTGTAGATGTCAAATCTACATGAAACGAATTAAGTTAAAAAAAATAGATATCTCTGATTTTTTTTTTTTTTTTTTTTTACTTTTCTGGGGTGTTTAGATACAACAGCCAATATGAGTCATAGCTAAATTAGCTAAAAGTCTCCCAATGCTTTCTCAGCTAATGTAAAGAGAGAAAGCATCTTTCATGAAAAGACACAAACTTTTCATGAAAGTTTGCCCTTCAAACTTCCCTGCTGGCATAGTGGTTTAGGGTCTGCCGGCCAATGTGGGGCACCTGGGTTCGATTCCTGGTCTGGGAAGATTCTACCTGCTGAGGGACAGCTAAAGCCAGCGTGTCACAACCACTGATCCTGTGCTTTAGAGACCCTGCTTGCTCCACAACAAGACAAGCTACCACATGAGGAGACTGCGTACTGCCACCAGAACCCAGCGCAGACAAAATTCTTTTAAAGGTATATGGCAAAACCAATACAGTATTGTAAAGTAAAATAAAGTAAAATAAAAAAAAAAAAAGACATGAACCCCCCTCCCACCTCTGTGTACATCCATGGCAGATTCATGTCAATGTATGCCAAAACCAATAGAGTACTGTAAAGTAAAATAAAGGAAAATTTTAAAAAAAGAGAGAGAAAAAGAAAAAAAGAGTGTAAATAAATATAAAACGTCGCCTTTCTCTTGAGGTCCNATCCATGGCAGATTCATGTCAATGTATGCCAAAACCAATAGAGTACTGTAAAGTAAAATAAAGGAAAATTTTAAAAAAAGAGAGAGAAAAAGAAAAAAAGAGTGTAAATAAATATAAAACGTCGCCTTTCTCTTGAGGTCCAAATGCTATTTGGTAGGTTACACTGTAACAATAATAGTAGGCTTAAATCTAAAGCTACTCCCAGGAAGAAGAAACATTGAACTGAGAAGTTTTATAGGAAAATGCTCCATTTGTATGTACACAAGGGCAGGTTGGAAGGGGGTAAGACAACTGAACAGAGTGAAAGGAGTTCCATTTACCCACAGTATCTCTATCCAGAGTCCTCACATTTTGGCAATTTCTTAGGTGTCATGGTGACATTTTAAACTCTATTCTTACCTTCCAATGGAGTGTACACTGCCCAGCTGATCCGAAACAGGTATCACCATTAATCAAAGGGAAACAATATTCCTACAGGTCTGTGTCTCCTAAGAGACACCTAAGGAGTGAGAATTTCCCACTGTGACCTTTCAGTGCCTTTATTCCCACAGCGGTATCTCCCCTACAGCCCTCTTACACATGACTTAGTTCTGTAAATGTTTCTCTCCGAATCTCCTACCAAAAATCAAGATTGTCCAATTAATAACTTCTAAATCTCAAGAACAATTCCTCTCTCCCTAAAACGAGTTGAACTTGATGCACATTCCTCTCTTTCTCAAAGACCATCCAACATGCCCAACTCAGATGCACCTTTAGAGAAGGCCCAGGCCCTGCCCTAGAGTCAGATACAAATGAAGCGACTTAGCACGCAGGCACAGTAAAGCGCTTGTTGATCTTCTTCAAGATCAATTCTATAGGATGGTATTCAACTGGAACAAGCCTGTAACATGTTCATTTCTTATTTTACATGTATGCCTGCATTTTTTTTTTCCCTTTGGACTACCTTTTCACTCAAAATGTTCCCTAAAAGTTTTAAAATTAAAAAGTGAATTTTTGACATTTTAATCAAGTATGTGTCTTTCTATTATGACATAGCTGATTTCCCTAAATAGAATCTATAAAACTCACCTCTTCAGGCTCAATCAGTTTAAATTCCATGCCTCTCCCAGTCCAGGCAATAAAATGGGAATTTGAAGGATCGTCTAGAAGAGCTACCAAAAACTGCCAGAGCTGAAGTGATCCCCGCCGCTGGTATGTGGGTCCTTCCCGATACATCCCTGGCTCTTGTTTTATGTCTCCTAAATTAAAAACATTTTAAGTTTCTATGATCAGCATTATTATGACATTTATATAAAATTTATATTAAAATAATCACTAAAAATGGTTAAACCATAACTAAAAGAGTTTCTATGAAATACCAAATAGGAAAAGGAGTACGTCAAGGCTGTATATTGTCACCCTGCTTATTTAATTTATATGCCGAGTAAGCCATCACCGACTCGATGGACACGAGTTTGAGTGGGCTCCAGGAGTTGGTGATGGACAGGGAGGCCTGGCGTGCTGCAGTTCCGTGGGATCACAAAGAATCAGACACGACTGAGCGACAACAACAACAAAAGATAGGAGCCACGATGCCTTGGGTTCTCAACTTGAAACTGGTAGTAAAGCACAGAACTGTGATCATCCTGAGAAAGCAAGTCTAAATTTCAAAAATGGTAGATGCAAGGAATGAAAAGGGCACAGATCACCAGTGGCAAATGAAAGAAGTGGCCATCTCCTCTAGACTTTCTGAATATGCAGGAGAAAAAACTCCTACTTGTTAGGGCCACAATTAGTCATATTTTCTTTTCTTGATATGCATGAGATGACAAAAGAGAGGTTTATGGCTTCTTAATTTGATCCCCACTAACTTCAAAGTGAGAAAACTAGTTTGGCAAATGTCAAGCTAATAGGGCAAATATGACTTGTTTAGATGACTTGTCATCATTTACTCAGAGGTTCACAGTCTTTCTCCATCCATAGTAACTGTCCCATCCATTCATCCAACATCCATCCGTCAATCATCGGTCTTTTAACCGTCCATCTCTCCATCTAACTAGCCACCCCACTAACCATCCAACCATCCATCCTTTCTTTTTTTCTGCCAACAACCAACTGCTGAGCCTCTATCCAGCACTGGCCACTGAACTAGGCACTGGGAATATAAGCAATGCCAAAAGATAGAAAAGACTCTCCCTGTTTTAGAGGTAAGGACATCTGAAGTTCAGCAAGTTTAAATGTTTTCCCCAAAACCACAAGCCAACATGTGGCAGAGTTAAGAGTCAAAACTGGGGCTGTCTGAACTCACAGGCCTTGCACTTTTTGCTCTACCATGCAGCTTTGAACCTGGCCATCACTCTGTTAGCCCAATTTAGAAATAACAAAACACTGTATTGCTTTTTAATATCCTACAATTTTGATTGCCTCTAACCCCACCCTCTGCAGTTCATCTAAAGTAGTAGTTACACTGTATACTGTATCTAGACCCACCCGAACCAAATATCCACTTTTCACCCGGAAGTCTGACACTGTGCTTATAGGACGGCAACGTCACCATGACAACGTCTGCCTCCACAACACTCATCTTGCACCTGCTGGCCATGTATGCACCATTAGCTGGAGACCTTTTCTACCTTGCTCACCAGTGCCTGGTACTCCCTTGCACAGCTAGGTCCTCCCTACATATCTCCTAATTATATAAAGAAAAATAAGCCAAATAATAAGATGCTGTCTCAGGAACTCCTGAGTGCCAGTTCTCAAGACTCTTAGTTTAATGAGCTGATATCACTTCTAAGACCTTGCCAGACAGTGTCATTCCAGAAGGTGCACAATAAGTCACTGACTAAGCAATCTCTACACTATATTTACAGCAAACATGTTCCTCATTGTGAAACGCTGGCAACAACCCAAATGTCTAGCATTTGGATACAAAGGTGAATGAACGGCTACTTATCAGTACAGGAGACCATTTTACTGATAACCCAAGGAGAAAGCAGTGGAGTGAAAGGAAACAGGAAAAGGTCAACATCCACCAGAGTTAGACTCCAGAGCAGATCCACACAGAAGCTGTACACACTGACACAACTATGCAAAAATAAACATGCTGTGAAAACTGGCACTAGAATGTGAGGACTCATAAGAATAGTTGTAAAGTGTCCAATGAAAATTCAGAATAAAGCCACTCACAACTGACTCTTCTATTTTATCTTCATAGTTCTTATGATCAATATTACAGCATTCTTATAAATGCATGTTTACAATTTAACAGGTGACCAGCTTTGAAAAACATGCCTGCAGGATGCCCATCATGAAAATGAATGCCCTAGTGATAAAAGACACCCATTTGTTTGCCAGCTTAAACATATACATTGTTCTCGGTGCCTGAAGACCACATAATGAATGTTCTCTCTGTGTGTATGTATGTGAAAAGCATGACACATGATTCTTTCCAAACTGTACATTCAGATAACCCAGTCTTTGCCAGGGACAGCCCTTCCTTGCTGAGACTGGTGCAGGAGGCTTTCTGCTTGGGACCTGGATTTCTATAACCTTCCTCTAGCTAACTCTGGTTTGTTCAAGAATTTCTGAATTTGGGTGCACTTCCATGAAAAACAACAACAACAATGGGTAACATCTACTGAACATTTTACTACCTACTGGGCACACTTGAAATACTTTTCTTTGAGCCCCATTTCAATCTTGGTTTTTACTATAACCACAGGCACAGAGTAAATAACATATGGTAGATGCCTGTTTACCAATTGAGTTATATTTTAATTCACTTAACACTTATGTCCACACTAAGAAGAGGATATTTTAATTATCTATTTTATAGATGGGGTGCAGAGAAGTAAAGGCAATTGCTTCAGTTCAGTTCAGTCGCTCAGTCGTGTCCGACTCTTTGCGACCCTATGAATCGCAGCACGCCAGGCCTCCCTGTCCATCACCAACTCCCGGAGTTCACTCAGACTCACGTCCATCGAGTCCGTGATGCCATCCAGCCATCTCATCTTGTCGTCCCCTTCTCCTGCTGCCCCCAATCCCTCCCAGCATCAGAGTCTTTTCAAATGAGTCAACTCTTTGCATGAGGTGACCAAAGTACTGGAGTTTCAGCTTTAGCATCATTCCTTCCAAAGAAATCCCAGGGCTGATCTTCAGAATGGATTGGCTGGATCTCCTTGCAATCCAAGGGACTCTCAAGAGTCTTCTCCAACACCACAGTTCAAAAGCATCCATTCTTCAGCGCTCAGCCTTCTTCACAGTCCAACTCTCACATCCATACACGACCACTGGAAAAACTATAGCCTTGACTAGACGGACCTTAGTGGGCAAAGTAATGTCTCTGCTTTTGAATATGCTATCTAGGTTGGTCATAACTTTTCTTCCGAGGAGTAAGCGTCTTCTAATTTCATGGCTGCAGTCACCATCCGCAGTGATTTTGGAGCCCCCCAAAATAAAGTCTGACACTGTTTCCACTGTTTCCCCACCTATTTACCATGAAGTGATGGGACCGGATGCCATGATCTTCGTTTTCTGAATGTTGAGCTTTAAGCGGCTAATAATTTGCTAAGGTTAATAAAATGGAGTAGCTTCTTACCGCAGCTCACCCCAACTCAATACCCAACTCATTCTAATTTGGCATACCACTTTTATGTGTTAAAAATTAATTAACTGGCAAAACACAAAAAGTCATGTTCACTGGAATAATTCTTGACCTCCCATGAAAACACAGGTCCTTGAAACACAGGGGACCCCTTCCCTTTCAACGTTTCTGAAGGATGAAATGCTCTCCTAAGATGCCACCACATACAAGACAAGCATGTAGAGGAAGGTGATCCTGCTGCTTGTTGAGCATCTAAATTCACAAGCACAGTTGAGCCAGGCGGTACAAAACCATAAATTACATTCACTGCGAAAAACAACAACTCAAGTATGAATAACAGAAAAATAAAATGTTTACACTTCACATCTAAAATCTTGAGAAACCCAACCAGGAGTACATGACTTTGGGCAAAGGGCCCCTTGCTGTGGTTGTGTTGACTTTTGGAAGTGAAAGTGAAACTCGCTCAGTTGTCTCCAACTCTTTGAGGATCCATGGACTATACAGTCCATGGAATTCTCCAGGCCAGAATACTGGAGTGGGTAGCCTTTCCCTTCCCTAGGGGATCGTCCCAACCCAGGGATCGAACCCGGGTCTCCCGCATTGCAGGCAGATTCTTTATCAGCTGAGCCAGAAGGGAAGTCCTTTTGGAAAATCCTCAATTGATTTTATGCAAATGATTCCCCATTGAACTTTTCACACTTTTCGGAAAGAAGTTCTTCCCAAGTTCTTACCTTTCCCTCAGCAAGGAAGGGCGTTTCCTGGCAAAGACTGGGTTATCAGAATGTACAGCATGGGGTGGGAGATGGAAGAGAGAAGGATCAGTCCCATTCTAGTCAGCACAGGTTCCAGCCACCTCTGGGATGTTCCTAACACAGCTGCACAGCAGTTAACCATACCCAGTCCCTCGAACCAAGCCCTTTCTTGGGTGAATGAATGGAACTGGCTCTGCAGGCTCTACTGTAACCAGGGCTGAGGTGGCCAGCACATCCATGGACCCTACAGGGTTACCCTGATGGCCTTGAAACCAGTATCCCTGCCTCAAATGCCCTCTCCTCAAATCCTTCCCGGTTACCAGGCCAGTCTAATTTTCACCCACCTCCATTTTCAGTACTCTCTACTCAAGAACCTATAGAAGGTTCCTTTCACCTTTTGCCATAGTTGGCCTCCTCTGGTGCTTTCCAACGCTCACTGCAAGAGTTCATTTGCGCTAACCAGCTTGACCAGCCAAATAATCCCTTCAGACACTCCTTTGGTGACCTCTGCTGCCACCGTCTTCCTCTCCTCACACATGCTTCTCGGCCATGCAGGTGCTCCAGCCTGGAACATCCTCTGTCCACTGAAGTTCTGTCAGACCCTGCTGACGCCAGCTCCTGTAAGGCACGTGCCCTACCCCACCACCCGGACTGACTTCCAATCACCTTTGTGTATGTTAGGCTCCTTTGTGGAAAGGAACAGACTCTCTCCACTGACCTCACATATTAGAGGTTTATTGTAAAAATACACAAGACAGCGCGGGCCACGGAGACAGGCTTCCCTGAGACCAAAAAAATCAGCTCAAGAATCGAGAGGAGCCATGGCAGCTTTGGGGATTGAATTCTCTGGTCTTGCGTTAACAGCAGGAATACAGGATACCCCCCCACACACACTGATGACTCAGCCTTTCTTCTCTGCTTGGACTGTTCCTCCCATGCATCTTAGGTCTCCCCTCTGCTTCTGTTTTCTCTCAGTTTCTGCTGACTCAGAGCGGGCGATGTGGCTTCTGTGCTTGTCTTCTCAGCCACACATCAGCGTGCTGGCTCTCCCGGTCCTATGTGTCTTTCATTCACAAATCGTTATAAAGAATCCAAATGGGCACATGGTGCCTTTAAGAAAGTTCCAGAAAAACATCTACTTCTGCTTTATTGACTATGCCAAAGCCTTTGACTGTGGGGACCACAACAAACTCTTAAAGTGATGGGAATACCAGACCACCTGACCTGCCTCTTGAGAAATCTATAAGCAGGTCAGGAAGCAACAGTTAGAACTGGACATGGAACAACGGACTGATCCCAAATCAGGAAAGAAGTACGTCAAGGCTGTATAGTGTCGCTCTGCTTATGTAACTTCTATGCAGAGTACATCATGAGAATCGCTGGGCTGGATGAAGCACAAGCTGGAATCAAGATTGAAGGCAGGAGGAGAAGGGGATGACAGAGGATGAGATGGCTGGATGGCATCACCAACTCAATGCAGATGAGTCTGGGTAAACTCCGGGAGTTGGCCATGGACACGGAGGCCTGGCTGTTGCAGTCAATGGGGTCACAAAGAGTTGGACACGACTGAGCAACTGAACTGAACTGAAGTTTTCACAGCAGACTAGACTGTCTGTCAGGTTATGGCTTCCGTGGAGGCAGGGGCTCCTCTTGACCAAATCTTCATATGGGGCTAAGGGAGAGGGCCAGGAGATAAGTCATATTAGTTAGGAACATAACCACTCCATCTTTAACTAATAGCCCGGGATGCTTCCCTCAGCAGAAACTGGACTTTTTAGAAGGGATTGACACATTTATTAGTCTCTTGGGTGAATTGCTCTTCTTCACATCTCTAATATACTACTATGCACTCCAGGCTTGGTATGGATGCCAGAGTACCATAGACTAGTCTATGATCATTTCATGACTATTTGAACTAATTTTGTACTCAGATTCTGCCAGAAAACCCAGAATCACAGGGATATTCGTGGATAAACTTCACTGGAGGAGGGACTAAAGTTTTCAGTGCTCTGTATGCCGGTGATCAGTTCAGTTGCTCAGTTGTGTCCGAATAAGCGACCCAATAATGACTAGAACGGTTCTAAATCAGCAGTTGTCAAAAGTGTTTGGTCTCAGGATCCCTTTACAGTTTCCAAAACTGGGGTCAGAAAGGGCTTTTGTTTACTTTTTTTATTCTATCGATATACATATCTATATCCATATATATGTGTGTATATATATATACACACACACATACTATTGGAAACTAAAGCAGAAATTCTGAAAATATTTATCAATGGGCTAAAAACATAGCAACAATAAATCCATTAGATCCTAATAAAAACAAGACATCGTGAGAAACTGTTTTTCAAAACAAAAGAAGATAAAGTGAGAAGTATACAGCTGATGACCACTATATCTACTACTGCGGGCAGGAATCCCTCAGAAGAAATGGAGTAGCCATCATGGTCAACAAAAGAGTCTGAAATGCAGTACTTGGATGCAATCTCAAAAACGACAGAATGATCTCTGTTTNGGAAGATCCCCTGGAGAAGGGAATGGCTACCCACTCCAGTATTCTTGCCTGGAGAAGTCCATGGACAGAGAAGCCTGGCAGGCTATACAGTCCATGGAGTCGCAGAATCGGACATGGCTGAGCAACTAACACAGACACACACACACAAACACACACACACACACACACACTACTCTAAGCAACAGTGGAGAGGGAGTAATCAATTTTAAGCTCCAGGCATTTTATTTATACAAATTAAAATTTGCAAACTACAATTTATAAATACCTCATTGATTTGCATGTGACAAACTATTGAAAATTTAAATGCAAATGTTTCAAAGCAAATTTAATAGCAGCTTAAACTCTGTGAGCTAAGTAAAAATCAGGAAAATATCATGGGTAATGCAAGGCATACTGGATTACCAATCATGCCATCTTTCTACCACACCTTCATTTTGCCACCATGCTTTTCTCAGCTGGCAGCAAATGAAAATTCTCTCATTTTTCCTTATCTCTTGTTTATATTGCACTTATTTGAGTTTAGCTTGTTATTCTTTTTCTGAAAGTCCAAGTCAAAAATGCATATACATATGAAAATGAACACATCAGAGTTTTCTGTAAATCTGTATTTTTAAACAAGAAAGGATTGTTCGTGCTACATACAAACTGTTAGTCTATTAAATAGATTACAGCAATAAAGGTGTCAGTTTCCAATTCTTTGGTATAAATCTGGTCAGACATTTTGGTTTTACCAAAAGCAAACAAACGAACAAAAGAAAACACACACACAACTCAGTTTCATGACTACTGATTATACACTTCCAGCTCCAGCAAACTGTCTCAAAAATATGTGGAACCAGTCACATTGAGAATTGAATGTCTAAGGCCCTATAAGCATATCACTATTAATGCATGAATTTCTCTCCTTCATGCAGAGGGAAATTGCTTAGAAACAATTTAGACAGAATATATTTAAGATGATATACTAACCCGAAGAGTGAATTATAAAACAGCCCAAATCACAAGCTTTTTAAAACTTTCCTTTGGTCAGAAGACAGAAATACACCTCTTGAAATTTNAGAAGTTCTACCACATTCTCATCTCTCCCTAGCAGTACAGCTCATACCACTGTGCTCTCATTGCTAAAATAGGACTAAAGGCACCGAACTCATAGAAGGGTTGTAAATATTACATTTTAAAATGTGCATGATAAAGGGTATCTGAATTATTAATACTCTCAGAAAACTGTTAGTTGGCTTGACTCCAGAGAACATAAACTCAAATAAAAACAGGAAAGTCTCAATTTCTTTCATGAATGAGATCTTGAGTTAGGGGCATCCTTCCAAGTGGTTGAGACAAGGAATATGTTGCCTCTTGCTTGTCAAAAGAGGGTGCTCCAGCAGAGTCAGGTGGGAAGGCCACTGGAGTAAAGAAAATATCCCCAAAGTACGTGCCTCCCCCACCCCAAAGAGAGAGAACCTGAAGATAACTTGCATATTACTCCTGCTTGGCCAGACAGTACCTTGAAGCTTGGCTGGTGGGACACAGGAGATAGAGCAGCGTTTCAGAAAGTTGGTTCCCTCTGAGCAGGAGAAGTTTGCATAGTTCACCAAAGATTCGTCGGGGACACCACAGTCAAGGGGTTGGCAGCTCACAGCCCGGTCCCAGTGCCCAGAGGAACATGTGAGCAGAGTTTCCTTCTGGAAACAGAAAGTTTTCTGTTATCAAAGTCACACAAAAAGGCTTATCAAAATAGTTCCCAGGATTTTGCAGAGTCCTGATGATTATTTGTGCAAATATTCACAACGGGCAAAATGATTTTGCCTCCCTCCCTCTTGTCGTAATGTGCAGTTTTACAGTACCCAGGCACACTGCTGATGAAAGGTGCATGTGAGCCTAAGGGAATCATTAAATGAAGACACTCCTCCAGGGCAACTCTTGGCTCTCCTCACACACTTCTCCAGATGGCTCTCCACCCTACTCTACCCTGCTGTGTGCTCTGGGGTCCTGGCCCTTGTGGACTTCATGCTTTGACTTGTGTCTGCTGTGGCACTCAGGGTAACACTGGTAGGAGACGGAAGAGGCAGAGCAGCAAGGGAGGTCAGGCGTCGATTCTTGCTATTCCCTCCCTCGGGTCGCTGTAGGCTGGCCCCCCCTTTTGCCGAGCTCTTCACATGCCTGCTGCACTCCTTCTCATGGGTTCTGCTAACTGCCCCTTACAGTCAACTCCTTAGGTCTAGACGGGATATTACCCTTTCACCCTGGGATTCTGGACCATCTCTTTGTCATTTCCTAGATCCTGCCCCCACTTTTATCAGCAGTCCCTTTACTGAAGTTCCTCAAATTGCCCCCCTTTGAGCATTCATCGGTTTCCTGCTGGGACCTTTACTGATAAGCTGACTGATAATGGTACATAATAAACATAATCATATTCTCTGAGAATGGTGCCTAGTTTTTAAGAACATCTGAGAATTAATACACATGAGGCATCTTCCAAACTCTATAGTTAAATTTAAGAGATTCCAGCAATTTCCTTGGGGCTATGGCTTATGTAGGGGATCCTAGAATTCATCACCATGAAACAAATGAGGAGACTTTTTTTTGAGCACTTAGAAGGGCCAGGTACTTTCAAGTTTGGATAAACAAGACCCTTAAGGAGCTACCAGCAGAGCTCATCACAGGTTGAAGCAGTGAATCAGAAAACATCTGAAGTGGGGTGAACGGAAGGAAGAAGAAAGAGAGAGAAAAAGGAAGGAGAAGAAGTTAAAAATGAAAATGCGGGAGATGCATTTTGGTTAAATCTTACTCCCTTCTATGATGATTTGTGAGAATGTAATGCAAAGAATGCAAATCATAAAGTAGATAACACGGACCAAGAAAGACGAGAATACAAACTGTTCTACTAAATAACAGCAACATCATACATGCATGCTTGTTTTGTGGTGGTGAGATAGCACCACAGAGGCTGGAGAAGGGACTGCCCATCTTGGGTAGGAGGGAGAGTGTTTCCGGGGAGATTCACATAGTAGATAACTCAGGAACTGGTCTTTGAAAGATGAGCAAGACTTCCCAGCAGCAGAGGAGAAGTAAGGAGAAGAAAGTTTCTGAGTGAGAGAAACAGGATGGGCAGGCACTCAGAGACCTGGACACTCATGGCTTGTTGGGTGAAAAGTGTCACCGTAGTAGGTTACCAAAAGCCAAAGGGAGAGAAGGGAGATTCTGGGGCTCAGCCAGCATCCCACCGGGAGACCACAGTGGCACCAAAGCCCAAGGTAAAATGACTGGTGAAAGCGCCTGTCGTCCCCGACACCCACTTCTGCCTGGCTGCCCCTCCGTTCTTCCCAGTGTTCCCAGGTGGCCTGCCAGAAGGCCCCAGTTCAAAGCCAGACACATCTTTCTGGTTAGTTTCAGTTCTTATGTCAACAAAAAGCAGATATCCCTGCTGTCTTGTGATCACAAGCTGGGATCCTATCATTTCTTTAGTGGGGCCAGGCTTGGGTGATGGGAGCAGTCAGCGGGAGAGCTGTGCTTGATGATTCCATCATACGACTGGCAAAGGGCGAGCTCCCACCTTCCTTCTCCCAACTTGGCCCCAACTGCAATGCTCACAGCCTAGAAGACTGGCTCCAATCACAGCGATCACTTAAAGAATGTCTCTGAAATACTGCATATATTGTCTGGGTTTTCTCCTGGCTCCAATAAGTATTGACTGTTCTGTTTTGAATTTGCTCCTAATTTTAATGAATTGCAAACACCGTCGTCTTTTCTTCTCTCTCCTTCTTTACCTAGCACACAAATGTATTCAGTTCCTACATTGTTTTTGTTCTTTTTCCTTCTTCCCATCTCTTTTCTAGTATGAGGTAAGCTGAGTTAAGATAGGTGATAAGAGTTCTGCTTTTCTGACCAGAGCATCACAAACCAAGGAGCTGATGCTTCAAGGTCGGTATCTCTACACAGAGGTCTCTTTAAGCCATCTGAAACAAAAGATTGTATCTTTAAATTCTGTGTCTAAGCAAGCGAAATTCCTCCACGGATCCACAATCTGGTACAAGATTTAAAACAATTCCGATCTTCCAAGCCATTGATACCTGACTCCCAATCATGCTTTCACTAGTCCTGCATCATACCTCATCTCCCTCATATTCTTCTCAAGCACCATTTACCTTTTGCCTAATGCATCCTGTCTCTCTATCATACTGTGCTCATGTGTTCTCAAATTTCAAATTCCTCTGTAGAATATGGAAAGCTTTCTAAAGGAAAGAGGGAAAACAAAATTCTTAGTCGACAATACATCATCATGGTCATCATAATGGCAGCTTTGCAGAGAGCTAGGTGCCTATCATTTTGATAGAAGCTTATGAATTATTTCTACTCAGCCATCAAAACTGCCCGAGGACATAAATACCTCTGATCTAGCTATTTTACAAATGTGGAAACAACCTTAAAGAGGTTGGCATGTTTTGCTTGTCTAAAATTATACAATAAAGAGAGGAGCCAAATTTCATTCCAAGTCTGTCTCCCAAGCCATGCTCTTCACGAATATATTCTAGTACCTTCCGGCCACCTTGAAACCCTGGAAGTGGTGCCATGGTAGCTTACAGAAATTTGAAAAATTCAGTCAGAACTAGAATCTTGATATAAGTCCTACTCCAGTAGCAGAAGAAAGAAAATCATAATTTTTCCTCCAGTATTCTTATAGGACTTGGGGGAACGGGCAGAAAATGGGCCACAGAAAAGCTAATTGCATCCTATCTTGCCTGCAAATTTTGGACAGGTCTAAACTGTAACATTCTCATTTTGAAGCCAAAAGTTGGGATCACAATTTCTTACACTTATATATTTCTACATATACCTTGCATTTCTATAAATCCATGCTTCTCCTTGATTGTTAGAGTCCTCATTTTTCCTTTCAGATGATTTAAAAACACAGGCCTTTCCCCCATCCAGCCAGGAGGAGGAGCATGCATACTGTCCCTCCCCAGTGGCTTGGTCCTGATGACCACAGATTTCCAACTCACCTGCATGGGCCTGAGGTACTGCCCATTGCTGGCCTGAAGGGCAAACCCCCTCTGACAGGTGATAGAGCACTTCATGTGACCCGGGCCACCAGAGGTACAGTTCACCATATCCGCGTGATCAAGCAGCAATGGCACACAGCTGCCCTGCTCCCCACAGGGCCGATGGACACAGCTGGAGATGACAGAAGCAGAGATATCTTACATTGACTTGCTAGGCAGCAGCAAAGGCTTTGCCTCTCCCCTTTGAGAAGGGTCTCTAAACCAAAGAGAATACTTTCTTGGAAACCTACATTAAACCCATCACTTCCTTCTTGTGACCTGGAACCCAGCAACATAAAGTAAACAGGAACAATATCAGCTACCAAGCGATTATGAACCAGCTTTCTATGGATCTTCCAGGAAGAGAAAATGACGATGAGACAAGTGGGGAGAATGTCCCCAGAGCTCTGGATGGCATAGAAGTGAATAGATCAGAGGGTAATCCTCAAAATATTTCACAGTCAGTACTTCTGAGACCCAAACAATCAGAACAGATGCAGGGCAAAGATCAGGAGTGAATTCTGGAGGCCTCTGGTTGTGGCAGGCAGAAACCTTTTTGTCTTTCCATCATGGGTTGGTCTCAGGGGGCCCTGTAGAACAGGTGTTTGAGCTGGCAGAAAAGGCAACATTTATTTACTGATTGGAATGGAGTATTTTTCTAAACTTTTTATTTAGTTTTGGAATATTAACAGCCAACATTTAACAATAATTAACAACCAACGTTGTGATAGTTCAGGTGAACAGCAAAGGGACTCAGCCATACATATACATGTATCCAGTCTCCCCCAAATCCCCTCCCATCCAGGCTGCCGAATAACACTGCGCAGAGTTCTATGTGCTTTACAGTAGGACCTTATACACTTTCAATATAGCAGTCATGTGGCACTAGTGGTAAAGAAGCTGCCTGCCAATACAGGAGATTTTAAGAGACATGGGTTCAGTCCCTGGGTTAGGAAGACTCCCTGGAGAAGGGCAATGAATGAATAAAACTTCATATTAAGCAAGGAGGTTCTAGAAAGGTTTACAGGCTAAGATACTTTTCCAGTTGGGCCAGCAAGAAAACATAGGCTGTTTAAAAGTTGAGAGGAGTATAAGCAAACATATGGAGCTAGAAAAGTGCAGGGAACCTTACCGGAATAGGAGCAGAAGAAAATATAACTTCAGATGATCAGGAGCAAAGCATATTCATGCCCATCACCTCTGCCAACTCTAAGCAACAGTCCAGTGAGATAAAAATCAGCATAATGCTCGTACAGATGAGAAAACTGAGGCCAGTCTGGAAGCTCTTTGAAGGCAAATATCATGCATGTTTTCTTCACATGCAAACCCTCACACAGAGGCCAGCATATCAAAGGCACACGATAAACATTCGATAAATAAATAAATAAATGAGGCTCAGAGAAAGCTGCTCAGGATTACACATCTAGAAAGTGGTAGTTCCAGGACTGGACTGAGCCTAGGTCTTCTGAAATCAAATCCCAGATTGTTCCCACCATACCCTGATGTCTTCAAAGGGATTGGGAAAAAAAAAAAAGGGACACGCTGCTGTGGGGGACTTGGATGTTAGCACAGTTATAAATTGAGAGATTTTTTTAAATAAAGGAGTTACATGAGCAGAGCTTCCCTGGTGGCTCAGATGGTAAAGAATCTGCCTGCAGTGCGGTACACCTGGGTTCCATCCATGGGTCAGGAAGAGCCCCTGGAGAAGGAAATGACAAGGCACTCCAGTATTCTTGCCTGGAGAATCCCAAGGACAGAGGAGCCTGGTGGGCTGCAGTCCACAAGGCTGCAAGGAGTCAGACACAATTGAGCAACTGACACGTTCACTTCCTTTCACTGTACATGACCACATTTGTGCCATTGAGGATCAAATCCAGCAGGATCTGGGAAGGCTTGGAGTGGAGAGGGATAGGAAGGAGAGAGACCCATTTGGATTTTTTCAGTGGTTTACGTGAAAAGCATGACCTGGGGGGTATCAGACAGACACCACAGATTCCCCCTAATTCTGACATTTAACTGTGTGCATTTGGACAAGTTACTCTTCCCATTTGATCCTTCCTTTTCTTATCTGCAGAAGGGGATAGTAATACACAACTTCACAGAGCTACTGTGAAAGTTAAATGAAAAATGATGTGCACAAAGCACAGTTCTCGGCTCCTTACCAGCTACAAAAAAGAGAAGAGTGAGGGGGAGGAAGGGTAGAGGCAGGAAAAGAAGAAGGAAGGGGAAAAGGGGGGGAGGGGAGGAGAGGAAGGCGGAAGAAAAACAGGCAGGAGAGGGAAATACTTGTTGAATGCCCAAGTGAATGTGGGCAGTGCCAGAGGGAGACAGAATCTATTACGCCTTCTCTGTCATTTCTTAGGGCAACAATAAGAGAGAATAAAGATGATCATGCTAAGGTTTCAAGCCTGGGTGACCACTGAATGAGCTGGTATGCAGATGCCCACAGGGCATGCAAATGGAGTTGCCAAGGAGGCTGGTTCTATGGATGCCAAAGGTCAGACTTCCAACAAAGATCTGGACAGTCAGGAAAGAGCAGGAGTAAAAGATCCATTAATATCTTCAGGACATGCAGCATCAAAAGTGAAGGCAAATGGGAGAGAGGAGGAAACCACATCAGAGACACACACACACACAAAGCACCTGCTTTAAACCATTACTGGCTCCCGACTCTCGAATGCAAGGCATATTTAGACTCTCCCTATCTCCAGACAGCCACTCCTGCTTCACCAAACCTGACATTCGATGCAGTCACAGCACCAAATTTTGTTCTCTCTGCCTGCAAGTCTTTCACTGCTCTTCCCCAGAAGTATAGTTTCTCAAAAAGCGGTACTTGAGCTTTTTAAAGTCTCGAGTTACGATTAGGGCAAAACAAAACAACTGGGAACAGCAGGCTTCAAAGTGGCCCACCTGAAGCTCTTGTTGCCTTGCCTCTCCCTGCACGTGCCCACCAGACACGCGCCTCTCCTGGCTCGTTTTTCAGTTTCACTGGATGCTGTTCCTCTGCCCACCACTCTTTCCTGCTGTAATAAAATGAGGTGTGACTTTTGCCCTGAGTTGTGACCCTGTCCTTAAGTCTAAGATGTTCAGTCCCAGTTGTGTGGTCAGATAGAGGAGATGTCATCAGAGCAGCAGCAGGCAAAGGGCGGGATACCACTGGTCAGAGGTAAGAGGAGAGACCAAGGATGGCAGGTCCAGAGGAAGCTGGTGGGTTTCACAAGTAAGAGACTCTTAGGGCTCTAAAGCATGTACTCCCATTGGATGGGGTACTGCCCACTCCCCCTCCCCAAGGTGGGTGCAAACTGGCTCTTGGGCCAGGGTAGGAAGAGTAAACAATTCTTAATATGACAATGTTTGTGGCCCTCTACAGCTCACCCTTATGTAAGCAGATTTTCACTCCTTAGTGTTTAATTAAACCAATTAACTTAAACTTATTTTTTAATCTTCCTTTTTTGTTGTTCAGTCACTCAGTCGTGTCTGACTCTTTGTGACCAATGGGACTGCAGCACGCCAGGCCTCTCTGTCCTTCACCACATCCTGGAGTTTTGACCTGATGACGCCAATGAACCATCTCATCCCTTCTCCTCCTGCCCTCCATCTTTCCAAGCATCAGTGTCTTTTCTCCTTATAGATGATAATGAAAAAATGTTGGGAAGCACTGATCTAGAAAGTAGTTCAATGAAAGGGGTGTACTTTGGAGGAGGGTACTCTGTAAGGACTGAAGGCAGAAGGAGACGGTGGAGGAAACTGCAATGATAATAACTTTTCCCTCCTTCCCTTTGTGGGAAAGCCTCTTGACCCATAACCACCCTGAGTACTTACTTACACACCTCAGGCCCTGCAGGAAGTGCTGTACCTGTATTGTTTTACTTTTATATTCACAACAGCCTTAGGAAGTTATGTTCCCTTTGTACAGATGCTTAGAGAATGTAGGCAGCTTATCCAAGGACCTGTGGTAAATGATGCAAGTTTAGTTCTTAGCCCAGATTGGACATACCATAACTATGAACAGAGCTGGCAAGCCCGGACACATCTATAGAGAGAGGGGAAGAACTGTCTGCTACATGATGAGTGTAAAAAAAAAAAAAAAAATGTTATTTGAATGAGACAGCAGAGAAGTGAAAGGCAACTAGGAGAGGAGACAGTTTATGGGGAAGGAATCCGAGCAACAGAACATGGCAGAGTCAAGAAGAAGGGCTGGCCTTGCCAGCAGCAGGACAGGGAGGGAGGAAGGAAGTGGAGAAAGCCAGTTCGGGGCCGGGGACAGCAGGAGTGGGCAAATCCTGTCCCGAGTGGGGCCGGCAGCTGCAGGCAGGCTGTGAGAGTCCCTGCTGGAATCCATGCACATGATCACATTACTCTGTGCGCCAATCATCTCAAATGAGGTCTCAGTTCATACTATGTCTCCTCCTCTTTCCCAAAGGCCCAGATTTAGAAAAGGCAACCAGACACCATGCTTTAGTGAAATAACTCCCAATCTTTTCTAGTATCAAAAAGAACTTCTTGCCATCAGAAACAAGAAACAACACAACGGCCCAGGCCCTCAGTAGTAACAGTAGCTGTTGTTCCGATGTCCACTTATGTGAGAAAATGCTCGCTTCACATTAGCTGTGTTCAGCTGAGACACTTAAGATGACTTCACAGGGCCTTTATCACTGGAATGCATTTGTGCAACAGACATCCAAAACGTGAGACGGTCTGCAGGCCATGCAGGCTGGATCTGCAAACCCCATCCTCACCTCAGGCCACAGGTGGGGAAGAAGCAGTCTACACAAAAGGCAAATGATGTCCTAGATGGGGGCAGGGTCTGGCATAACCCAGACCTCACCGCAAATTCCAGCAATTTAATGATGGGTAAGTTACTGAAATACAGTTTGTAATGTCTTGGTTTTTGCCTTTGTAAAATGTGGATATTAATAGAAGGTTTGTAGTTTCATTTAGGACTGAATTTATCACTTCTAACACAGTACCCGATACAGAAGAGGTGGCTACTATGATTACTTTAGTTCTGTGCAATCAACCAGTGGTTCAGATTTTTAAAGTGTGAGTCCGTGGACCAGCAGCAGCAGCAGCATCACCGGGGAACTGGTTAGAAATGTAATTTTCAATGCAGACACACTGACTCTTCAGGAGATGGGCCCAAGCCTTAACTAGCCCTCCGGGGGGGCTTTAACAAGCCTTTCCAGTGACTCTGGTGCTAAAATCTGAGAACCACGGCTCTATGGCTATGGTTTTCAGCTTTTTACAAAATAAACAGAGGAATTTTTTTATACAAAAAGTTCTTCAAAAGGTTGACTTGTGAAATACGAATGTATGAAACAGCTCTGAAGATCCTGAGTAGGGAGAACTCAGACAAGTACCCTCATTCCACCCAGCCAACCCGATGGACCTCAGGAGCAGTAAACAGGGTCTCTGACTTTAGTTCAGTTCAGCTGCTCAGTCGTGTCCGACTCTTTGCGACCCCATGAATCACAGCAGGCCAGGCCTCCCTGTCCATCACCATCCCGGAGTTCACTCAAACTCACGTCCATCGAGTCAGTGATGCTAAGTTACAGATGCGACAATTTTGGGTGGCACCACTCAGAAAATACCCTGATGCTGGGAAAGATTGAGGGCAGGAGAAGAGGTTGACAGAGGATGAGATGGTTGGATGACATCACTGACTCAATGGACATGAGTTTGAGCAAACTCTGGGAGACAGTGAAGGACAGGGAAGCCTGGCGTGTTGTAGTTCATGGGGTTGCGAAGAGCTGGACATGACTGAGCGACTGAACAACTGAAAGAACTCAACACACCACTAAACTGTTCAACCATCATTACAAGGCACACCCAGCTGTGATCAAATATTGCTCCCTGGGGTTTCCATGGCATCTGCAGCTAAGCCACTTCACCCTGGGTCACCTCCCACCCCAGGGTCAGCCACCAACACCCCATTACTGGCCCTACTTGGCTTCTCATATGCTTGGGGGCAAACTTCGCACAACTGCAACTTAGCTGTCTCTCTTTGGTCCCAGCTTGATGTTATACTGCCTGCTACTCAGAACAAGTTTTACTCCACTCATGCCAGGCTAGAAGACCCACTTCTTCTGTGGACTGAAAGTACACTATGTCTTGATCGAGACTTGGTGGCATACTTCTGAAGAGAGTTGAGGCCACCAGTGCCTGCCAGGGGCAAATCACTGCCTGGGGACAAGGTCTGAGAACCATTAAAGGAGAGGCTATTCCCTAGGAGCCCTGAGAGGGTTTTCTCTGTTTACTAAAGATCACATGGCCTCATGTATTCCACAGGGGGCTTAACATAGGCTGTAGTGAGAAAAAGAGCAAAAGGAAGAGAAATCAGGAAGAAAGCCACTCTGGTTTCTCAGATGAAATGCTGACTGTGCAGAGATAGATCAGGGAATGCTTCATTAAGCAAGATTATTAGGGAAAACTAGCACCCACTGATCAAATCAGTCATCTGTCATCAGGACCGTATCTCCCAGCTCCTATTTCATAGGGGTTGTGTGGTGTTTGTCTCTACTCTGGTGATGAGGATCACTTTGACAGGCTAAATTCATCAACTGTGGCATCTCAAAGAAAAGAAAACCCACCTAAGACTTCTATCCAAACCAAAAATATTTCCAGACACCAAAGACCATTAAAAACTGCTTGCAAAGGGATTGCTTCTCATTGATCTTCTACTCTGAGCCTCTCCCAGTATTATGGAGAAGCAGGAGCAGCACAGGTATTAACTTCAGGTGACAGATGGGCGAACAAGGCAGAGGCAAGGGAAGCGCCCTTCTGAAGGTCACACTGTTTATCAGTGGAGAGCCACGACTACACACAATGAGATACAACCAAACTCGCGATTTCACAGAGGAGTTACTTTTCATCCAGAAAGAGGGGGTGATTGGCCCAGGCTGATTCTCCAGGGTTGTCACAAAACCAGGTGTATCTGAGCCACTGGAAAGGCGAGCCCCTCACCTAGTGAGAATAAGGCAGGAGGTGAGGATGACCTTTTTCTCCTTTTCAATGTCTCCAAAGCTGGGCTGTCCAAAAAGGTCATCAGCAGCCACATGTGGCTAAAAAATCTACAATACTAAGACCATGGCATCTGGCCCCATCACTTCAGAGCAAATAGAAGTGGAAAACGTGGAAGCAGTGACAGATTTTCTTTTCTTTGGCTCCAAAATCACTGCGGCTGGTGACTGCAGCCATGAATTACAAGACACTTGCTCCTTGGAAAGATATGACAAACCTAGATAAGAGTATTAAAAAGCAAAGACATCACTTTGCTGACAAAGGTCTGCAAAAACCAAAAGCTTTGGTTTTTCCAATAGTCATTTACGGATGTGATAGTTGAACCATAAAGAAGGCTGAGCGCTGAAGAACTGATACTTTCAAATTGTGGTGCTGGAGAATACTCTTGAGAGTCCCTTGGACAGCAAGGAGATCAAACCAGTCAATCCTAAAGGAAATCAATCCTGAATATTCATTGCAAGGACTGATGCTGAAGCTCTAATATTTTGGCCACCTGATGTGAAGAGCTAACTCACTGGAGAAGATCCTGATGCTGGGAAAGATTGAGGGCAAAAGGAGAGGAGGGGAGGGCGAGGATGAGACGGTTAGATGGCATCACCAACTCGATGGACATGAGTCTGAGCAAACTCCAGGAGACTGTGAAGGACAGGGAGGCTTGTTATGCTGCAGCCCATGGGGTGGCAAAGAGCTGGACATGACTTAGCGACTGAACAACAACAAGAAAAATTAAATAAAGCAAGAAAAAAAATCCACTCACTTAGTTTCAATAGTTGTATTTCAAGTGCTCAGGGGCCACGTGAGGCTAGTGCCTACCATCCTGGAGACTGAACGTTTCCTTTCTGCAGGAAGTCCTACTGCACAGGGCTGCTTGAAAATCCACTAATGACAAGTGTGTAGCCGGGTGGAACAGGTATCTGGAATCTGGAACCAGGAGTCCCAGGGGAGCCACCAATGCGTTCTATGAACCCAGGCCAATCTCTGGGCCTCTGTTTTTTCATCTGTTAAAAGCAGAAGTTGGGCTCCATGATCACAATGGCCCATTTCCGCTGTAACCTCCCTTAATTCTGTACCTAAAAATGCCTGACAGAGGGCTCCTGACCCTGTCCAGTCTTCTTCCCTAGGACCTCCTGGCTGGCCCTTTATCAAATTAGATCAAGAGAACAATGCACTTGGACTTAATTATTTCCTGTAGAAACAGTCACTGAATGAGAATAGCATCCTTCTAATTACTTCAAGGGTTAACAGAAGAAATGGTCCTGAGCAAGTATCTCCAAACATTCCCCAGGAGTAACCACTGAAGATACTCAGCAATCTACCTCCAGGGCATCTCACATGGACCTATAACAAATTTGCTGGTGTTTGCAGTCAACAAAAAAGTGTATTTCTCCAGAAAACAATTCCTTTCACCACAGAATGAAAACCACACTGTTCACTCTGATTTGGGGGGAGCTGGTGGGGAGGTGCTGGCTTCTCAGAGGAACAGATGATTCCACTCAGTCAGTGCCCAAGCCCAGGGCCCGTCTGTCCTGCACCTGGATCAACGACATCTCATGCACAGAGCTCCTGATGGCTTCCCCATGACCATAGCTTTGCCCCATGACCATACAGTTTCAGCAGAGGCCACATCTAACATTTTTTGAAAGTACAGCTGGAATTATAACATGCCTAAAAAACAGCTGAACAATCTTCCCACTATACTACAGTATAAATTTGGAGTATTGTGAGAATAAAACACATGGCCTTCAAATTATCGAGCTGAACAGAATGACCTCTTCTGGCAGAACTTGCGAAAGGCTGGCTCTACGTCACCTTAATATTCCCCTCCCAAATTGTCTCCATCAGCCCCAGCAACTGGATCAATTAAACTCCCAACTAATTAAAAGAACAATGGCAAACATTTACTGGGCATCTAGATTCTCAGTGTCAGGCACAGTTCTATGCACTTTCTATGTATTAACTTACACTTCATAATAACTCTAGAAAGAAGACACAGTATAATGTTCGTCTTCCAGGAGAGGAAACTGAGGCGCTGAAAGGTGAGGTAACTTGTTCAAGGTCACCCAGTAGTAAAAGCGGCAAAGTTGGGATTAATCTCTCTGCTAGCTAGGCTCCTCCTCCCTGCCATTGCTGAAGCCTTTTCCTCAATATGGACAGTAAACCCTGTCTCAACTCATCAAGTATACATTTTACAACATCTCTAGAAGCTATTACAAAAGCATGCAAGCCAAGCCAACAAGAACAACAAAAAATTGTTCTTGTTTAGCATACACAACTTCCAGATCTGTCCCCTTGTGCCCCTCGCAGCCTGCCAGCCCTGAGCCTTTCCTGTTTAGAAATTCTGCAGAATGCCCACACTGTAATTCTGTCACTTTTCCAACATTTACTCTACACTTCCTCAGCACTGTTTTCTGGTGAAACAACCCAAACTTGTGCATTCAACGCTACCATCAACCAAAAGCATATTGGTAATCAGCAAGGCTGTTCCTATCTATTACAACGCCGTGTTTAACAAGGGCAAGTCACAAATAATAAAAAGACAATTGAGCTGGGAACTGATAATTCCAGTCTTCACAGCTGTGATGAATCAGTTTAAAAACAAATGCACAGGAGTGATTGCTGGGCTCTTTAGAAAGAGGGTACCTGCCAGGAAGCAGTTCCACTTTCTCTTCTCTGGACTTTCTGTCCTCCCGTCCATGCTGACTCCATTAAAGCCTCAGGTTTTACAATGCCTTTATGTGTTTTTATGTTTTATATGCTTCTCAAGACAACCTGTGGACAATAAAAGAAAAGTCTCCTAAAGCTACTAGAAGATTAACTCTTATGGAGTTAAGGGCATTTTTTTGTTTTTGTTTTTAGTACTAGAGAGAATGGTGGAGTCTGATGGACACACAGATTTGAACTATGGCTCTGCTCCTCATGATCTGTGCAGCTGGACAAGTTACTGAACTTCTCTGAGTTGCGGTTTCTTCTTCCATAAAATGAACTAATTATACTTCCTTTATAAGGCTGTAATACTTGGTCAAGAGCAGGCACACAAAAACGTTACTTCCCTCTCCTCATCATCCAATTTGTAAAAACTGAAGTTGGTTTCAAAACCTAGTGGCACTCCAGAGGTTTCATTTTAATTTGGTGTGTGGCCATAAGAGTTACAAGGGATTGCCACTTTCAGATGCTTCTGGAAGGCATCACCATACAGAAAACTTCCAGCTCCAGAGGGGGGAGGGGGACATCTATGTGGAATAGACATTCAATCCAAAAACAACCTCTCTCTAAAAATAAAATTGTACTTGTATCCAGCAAAACAAATCCACAAATCATTTCCATGAAAGTGAATTTCACATTTCACAATTTTGCCTTTACTAAATCCCTGGCAAAAATAAAAGATGCTACTGGACGTAAAACAAAATGAACACTGATTATTAAATCCATTTCTAATCAAAAGTCAAGAGCCTATATATGTTCCTCCCAAACACTAATTTGTTCCTAGGCTCCACGTGACAAATCTGGCCATGAGGAACACATGTTGATCATGACTCAGAAGACACAAGAGTGGAATGGATTTAGCTTTCTTGAAAAAACTGTCCATGGGTGGTGTGATCTGTCAGAGACAGAAGCCTTGACTGCGAGCCCTCCTGCACCCAGAGACACTGTGCTCTTCCACTGGGGGTGGAACGGTGGGAACGGTGACATTCTCCTTCTAGAACACTTCTGTTTGTCTCTACCCAATAGGATACACCAATAATTTGTTCAGAAGCGGGAAGAGCTGGATTATACAGCTCAATGGTACAGCTCAGCGTGTCTCGAAGAAGGGGCTCTGTGGCTGATGCAGAGAGAGGATCTGTGCTCAAAGGCTGCTCCCAACCCCACAATTAGATAAGGAAATGAGCCAGGATCTGTAAGAATCACTGGTGGCCAAGTCACAACTTCTCCTGTCAACCAGCACTGCAGAGACCTGGCGTTAATGTGGGCAGCAAGGAGGCCATCCTCCAGCACCGCCCCCTACGCTTGACTGTGCCCTGAAGCCACCTGGGAGCTTTACAGGAATGGCCACCCTTTAGCCCCATGCCTGAGGGGCTGACTTAACAGGTCTGCAAGCAGCCAGGGCTCACTGATAGTCAAAAACCACTCCCCAGCTGATCCTAATATGCAGACAAGTTTGCAAACCACACCCTTGATTTCTTCTGCTTTCCAGGTGACCTGAGCCACAGATCCTACTCCCTTTGAGAATTTTTTTTTTCTAATGAAAGATTAAAAAAAAAAAAGAATGTCTGAAGTCATAAATTTTAAACTTTTTTTAAGGAAGTCTGAGGTCAGAATTCACCAAGCCACCCTGACCTCATCATAAAGATTACAACCCAATCAAAGTGATGAGAGCACGGAATATACTCTTCAGCAGAGGGTCAAGGATGCCCCTTTCATAGAGGGGGTGAGGGAGATGCATCAGGATGTTCCTGGAGGGGAAAAGAAGTCTAAGAAAGCTTCACTGCTTTTGGATGGCCTTACGAGAGTTTTCCCAACTCTCCTGCCTCTTGACTTTACTGGGCTCCTCCTTGACTTAGCCTTGTAGCCTTGCTACAAATCACTCACTCTTAGTAAAGGTCCTCCACCTCCAACCCAGGTTTCCACGTGGTCGCTCACTGCCAAGGGTGTGACCCATAAACACTACTAGGGCAGCTGTAGCAAGATGGGTGGAGAGAGGTGGGGAGATAGGGTATGTCTAGAGGTCTCTCCATGGCTAGCTCCCGCCTACTCAGCCATTCTTATACAGGCTGGTCGGATGACAAGAGCTTCCAAGGCTGGCCTGCACCCAGCCAGACCCTCGGCTCACAGGGTGGATTTGACAAGGTGGCACAAAACAGGGAAAAAGGAGATGTGAGGTGTTCTAGTCTCTGCTCTTCTCGAGCTCCAAGACCTTGGACAAGTAGCAGAAACTTTCTAGAAGAAGCCTCAGGTTTCCCACCTGAAAAGCAGTAGCTAATGTTTGACCAGTCCGTTCAGGCTGCTATAACAGAAATGCCACATGCTGGGTGGCTTAAACAACAAACACTTACTTCTTACAGTTCTGGAGGTTGGAGCCCAAGGTCGAAGTTCCAGTAGATTCAGTGTCTGGTAAGAGCTTGCTTCCAGATTCACAAACGCCATCCTCTCACTGTGCCCTTCACAGTGGAAGGGATGGGACAGCTCTCCGGGGCGTCTTTCACAATAAGTGCAAGAATCCTCTATAAGGGCTCCACCCTCGTGATCTAATAACCACTCAAAGGCCCCCACCTCCTAATATCATCATACTGTGGCAGGGTGGGGGGTGGTTAGGATATCAACCTGTGAGTTTAGGGAGGACATAAACATTCAGTCCTTAATAACCAGACTCCACAAGAAGTGCTCAAATTTAAATTTTAATACAATATAAATTCTCTAAGTATGCTTTGAGTCTTCTATGACTTGAACACTCTGTCACTGGCAGTAGAAAGAGGAAAAACTGTCACTAGCTTCAAGAGGCACAATACATTCTGGAGAGGAGGTGGAGAAATGGCAGGTAAAACTACACAGCTCACTGTAGTCATCAGTAGGCTGGTTGGAGAGTGCCACTGGGAATCCAGACAAGGGAAAATTTAAATGCGTGCTCAAGGCAGGGGATCAAGGGGAGAAAAAAAAAGACGGTAACAGCCAGAGTGATAACATTTAACATTTATGGAGCTGTAGATGTCAGACTCGGTTCTAGGCATATTACATATACAATAATTTCAGGTGACTCTGTCTTATGGGTAGATTGGTATTGCTATCCCCAATTTACAGATGAGGAATCTGAAGTTCAGAGAGTGCTATGGCTTGAATATATCTCCTCAGAATTCAAGGCAAAATCATAAACCCAATGTGACAGTGAGTAGAACCTTGAAAGGTGATTAGGTTATGAGGGTGGAGCCTTCATAAATGGGGTTAGTGCCTTATAAGAGACCCCATAAGTGATATAATATTCTCTAGTTCCATCCATGCTGCTGCAAATGGTGATATTTTATTCTTTTTTCATATTCCCCTTTGTGTGTGTGTGTGTGTGTGTGTGTGTGTGTGTGTACCACATCTTCTTAAGCCAGTCATCATGATATTGTAAGTCAACTGTACTTTGATAAAAAAATAAAATAGATCCCACATACTAAGAAGACTGCTGTCTATGAACCCAGAAGTGGGTTCTCAGACACTGAACCTGCAGGTGTATTTATCTTGGATCTTCCAGCCTCTAGGACTGTGAGACATAAATTTCCATCATTTATAGCCACACAGCCTATGGTACTTTGTTTGAGCAGCTGAACTGACTGAGTCAGTCACTCAAAGTCACATCACTAGTGCGTGGCAGTGCTAGGCTTTGAGCCTGGTTTTGGACCTTCAGCTTTTGATGACATTGCCTCCATTGTACCTGTGAAACCATTTCCGAGCTCCCCATCGCCCGTCTGGCCAAGGTAAAGTCAGATACGCCACGCCCACAGTTCACATTTCTCGACAACCCACCCACCCTGTGTGTATATGTGCTCAGTCGCATCTGACTCTTTACAACCCTGGTGGACTGTGGCCCACCAGGCTCCTTTGTCCATGGGATTTTCTAGGCAAGAATACTGGAGTGGGTTGGCATTTCCTTCTCCAGGGGATTTTCCCAATCCAGAGATCGAACCCATGTCTCCTGCATCTTCTGTATTCGTAGGTGGATTCTTTACCATTGTGCCACCTGGGAAGCCCAACCGCCCATCCTATTATCATTGTTTTTGTGTCTGTTCACACGTTCCCCCCACCACCTGATAGCCCTTAAGGGCAGGAGCAGAATGTTATCCAGAGCCTCATAAACAGTTGATATTTAATACATTTTTTTAAATGGGTGAAAGAAAGAACAAAATTATTCTAGGTTTCAAAACACAGTCAAGAATTCACTGGGAAGTTGGAGGGGAACTTCCTCAGAGTAGAGGCAGTATCTTACTCACTCTTCTATCCCAAAACCTAGCACTTAGGTACTGAGTAAGTAAACTCTGGGCAGAGGAAATGCTGTAAAGAAATCCAGAGAGATTTAAGGCTACACAGTGAATATGGATAACCTGGCCAGGATCAACTAACTAGACAGGGTGTGTGGGAACACAGAAGCACTGCTCATACTATCTTTGGTGAAACATCAGTTTTTGGTTTTATTTCCAATTCATCATAGACCAATACTTTTTATAAGATGCAATAAAAAGAACTGCTAGAAAAATGAAATATAAAATGCAAGTCCAATTTTTCCTTAGATTTAAGAGATGTAAGATGACTGCCAAGTTGCTATGAAAAGGTCTAAATGTATGCTCTCTGTGTGGGTACTCACCTAGTGTCTGATCATTAGCCAAGAGTCTATCACAGAGCAAGCTTGGCGTGAAACTGAGAGGGTGGGAGGATGAGGTGCAGATCAGCAGGGAAGGTGAGCTCCAGTCATGCTATCAAGAACTGTGGGCGGAGGGCTTTCTGTGTGCCAGGCAGTTCTAATTGCTCCACACATATTAACTGATTTAAATTCTATAGCCTATCTGTAAGGTTGGTACTATTATTACACCCATTTTAGAGACGGGGAAACTGAGGCACGGGGCAACTAAATAACTCTTTCAAGATTCCAGAGCTTGTAAGAAGCACAGGCAGCCTTGAACTTGGAACTCTTAACTACTAGCTTTGGGGAGCTGCCAGACAAGAAGTGGCATATTCAAATCCATGTTTTAGAAAAACCCTCCTGATGGCAGTGTGGAGAGGAAAGGTCAATTAGGAAGCCATGGTGACAATCCAGATGAGCAGCAGTGGGGATAGCAGAGATCAGACCAGATGTGTGGGCTAGTTAGGAAGTGGATGTGGCAGGCTTTGGTGGGAGCCAGGAGTGTCTGAGCTGGAGGGAGGAGGAGAGGAGAGAAAGGTTTCAGATGACTCAAGGGGCCAGAGCTTCCTGGGTGGATAGAGATGTCCACTGATAGAGAAGGCAGGAAGAAAAACAGGCTTTAAGGGCAAGATGATAAGGTTGGTTTTCAAGGGTGCCTAACTGAATTTGAAGCGCCTAAGACAGTCTGCAGCTGTCCTGGGAAAATGCCGGAGGTTGAAATCTTAAGAGTAGTTATTGCATTCAGGGCAATACTATTTTACTCTAGTTCTGCTAAACCACTCTCTTTCTCTTCTCCCCTCCGCTTTGCCCCAGTTACACTTAAAATAGTTTAAAAAGTAGAAATTCCCCAATGCTAACTTTCCTCCCTTTGAAAGTCACACACAGTATAAACAGTGTTCTGGTCACTAATTTCAATTTGTGGCAGAGGCTTCCACATAACCAAGGAATCGCTGACGCAAGCTGAGTATCCTACAGTTCAACTCAATTCTGACACTATCTGGAGATAGCATCAGATTCCACAGATTCAGAGTGGAGTCATAGAACTTTTTACCTACTAGATCACAAAGTTTATTATAAAAGGATATGACTCAGGAACAGCCAGATGGAAGAGATGCAGAGGGAACGGTGTCGGGGAAGGGCATGGAGCTTCCATACCCACTTAGGAAGGACCACTTTACCCCACGTCTCCACGTGTTCACCAACTCGAAGCTTTCCTAATCCTGTCTTTTTGAGTTTTTATGGAGGCCTCATTACATAGGCATGACTGATTAAATCACTGGTCTTGGGTGACTGATCCAGCCTTCAGTCCCTCTCTCCTCCCTGGAGGTCTGAGAGGTGGGGTCGAAAGTTCTACTCTTCCAATCACACGGTTTATTCTCTAGACAAACAGCCCCCAACCTTGAGTGTGGTCCCAAAGTCACCTCAGTAACAGAGCAAAAGACACTTTTATTGCTCTCATCATTTAGGAAATTTCAAAGGTTTTAGGAGTTCTGTGATAGGAAGTAGACAAAGATTGTATACATATTTCTCCTTATAAATCACAATATTGTTCATAGCTGTATCCTCACAGAGTAGGTATAAATGCCTTGTGAATGAAAAAAGATCATTTTTGTGTTTACTAAAACCTGAATAAAGTACAGAGAGACAGGATCTTTACCTTTGATGAATTAAACAGTTAACAGCAAAGAAACATCTGAGTGCAAGAGAGATACGTCACAAGGCGACGTCTTTTCTCCCATGTTCCTTCTCCTTCCAGGAAGCCACCCCCTCCAACTCACACACCTGGTGGGCATCAGAACAGGTAATATGGTGTCATGAAGAGCATAGACTGCAAAGCCAGACAGCCGTGGATTCAAAGAAAGAAGCCCCTTCTGCTGAGCTCTAAAGTGGTATTCAAACCCCTGAACCTGCTTCCCCACCTATAAACAGAGCCAGTATTGCCTACCTCCCAGCACATGTCAGCACACAGGAGTCACTCAAGGAGTAACTATCATATCACTGTCATCGAATTAACCGCTGGCACCCTACACTCTCTCAGTTAGGGTTTGTCAAATGCATATAACTCTTAAAGTAACTTCAACTGAAATTAAAGATGATGGGCGTTATTTGAGCATTATAATCATAATATTAATTATAATAATAGTAGTTAATACCTGAATACTACCATCGACCTCCCCTGAATGCTTTATATACATTAAGAAGCTCTTTTAACAGAGAAAGCCATCCCACTCCAGTACTCTTGCCTGGAAAATCCCATGGGTGAAGGAGCCTGGTAGGCTGCAGTTCATGGGGTCGCTAAGAGTCGGACATGACTGAGTGACTTCACTTTCACGCATCGGGGAAGGAAATGGCAACCCACTCCAGTGTTCTTGCCTGGAGACTCCCAGGGACAGAGGAGCCTGTTGGGCTGCTGTCTATGGGGTTGCACAGAGTTGGACACGACTGACATGACTTAGCAGCAGCAGCAGTTCTTTTAAGCCAGACAATATTTAGTCAATTCTAAGAAAGATATTCTGTTCACATTTTAATATCTCCGATACTAGGGTGACTGTGGTAGTCAGAATGGCCCCTCAAAGATGTCCTTGCCCTAATCCCTGAAACCTATGAATATATCTCACAGCAAAAAGAACTTTGCAGATATAATTAAGGGACAGGAGCCTCGATTGTTCAGGCGGGCCCAACTGAATCAAATGAGCTCTAAAAGCAGAGAACTTTGTCTGGTGGAGGCAGAGAGAGAAGAGGAGACCTCAGAGAGATTCCAGGCATGAGAAGAATTCATCGTGCTATTTCTGCCTCTGAGACAGGGTCCAATGCAAGAACCAAAGAGAAGTCTCTAAGAGCTGAGGGTTGCTTCCCCCTCTGACAGCCAACTGCAAGGAACTGACTTCTACCAACCTGAACAACTCTGCAAATGGATTCTTCTCAGAGACTCCCTATAGGATTTCTGACTTGTAAAATCTAGAGCACAATAACGAGCCAAACCCACGATGACTAATACGTATGTGCTGCTTTAAGTGGCTAAATTTATGGTAATCTACAATGGCAGCCAGAGAAAACAAATACATTCTTAGGGTTGATGTGGGTTATAGCTGATAGTATAGCTATAGTACAATGGCATAATGGATGACATCTTAGATTTGTTGAAATATGGTATCATTATCTTTGTTTTGCAAATGGGAAAACAGGCTCTTCGAGGGCAGGTGACATGCCCAGGTGAATCACATTGAAGGCTCGAGCTGTAAACCATCATGCACACTGCCACAGAGTGCACAAGGGCTGGAGCATCACCCCAAAAGGCCAAGGAAGGGCTAACATGATCTCCATCCCAGGCCTGTGTCCAACATGGGATCCCTAACACGGCTGACCACAAATAATACCAACCGGGGCCAGAAGGCACCCACCCGCAGCAGCATTCATTCATCCATTAGTGGAGCATCCCAGGGTGACAGATCCTCAGCTAGATCAGCCATCTATCTTACGAGAGCTGACACTGCAGTGAGGTCAACACTACAAAGGCCATAGCACCAGAAGGAAAACAAAGCATCCAGAGCGCTGAAATCCCACCTTCAAAAGCTAACAGTCCACACATTTAGGAGTTCAGAAGAGAGCCCTGGGCTTGGAAAACCAGACCCTTCTCTCTAGAATTTTCATGGGCCTCTGTTAAATGTGGGAATCCTGAGGAGGAGAGACTGTTGTGGTGGTGGGATTTTCTTGTTCTGTTTTGCTTTGCTTTTTGTTGATGGAGATGGAAGCTAGCTTTACACCAGACCGCCTCATATGAATTTCTAAAAGCAAAAAAATAAAAAAAATAAACCACACACAGTCATCTTCTCACTCAAAGATTTTCGCTCTTTTGATGGATTTCATTTTAAAAAGATGAAAATTAATTTCATATCAAGAGAGCATCCCAAGAGCTGAAAGAACATTTCAAAAAGAAAGATGATTCAGTGTAACTCTAACCTCATGCCCTTCATCGAACCCTGAACTCTGGCTGGTCTCTTTACCTTGTACTTTTACTTGCCTCTTTTCTTTCACCCTGGAAATAAGAGTAGACAGCTCTTGATGGTGAAATCAAAGGATGAACAGGAGGCCTATTCAGCAGGTACACAAAAAAGTGGCATGTATAAGCTTTCAGGAGATGCACGTGAAAGGAAAAATCTAGATTTCTAAGAAGATTTTGCAGAAAATGCCACTGAAATTTATATATTCTCAATCTCTCTTGTTTTTGTTTGAGAGTGAGAAATTCTAGACTAGAAGGTCATCTTCATAATGGTTTTGGAGAAGTCCCAGTTTAATAATACCAATAGCTGAAAACTATTTATAAATCAGACATTAGCAACTGGCATAAAACCCTACTTTCCGCTTCTCTCGATTTTGCACTGACAATTTGGCAGCCCACTTTCCCTGTAGGCCCAAAAGAGCTATCACATTCCTGAGTCTGTATTTAAGAGATTCTGACAGTGATGTAGGCAAGAGGCTTGCTTCAGGAGGAAAGGTCAACATATGCCCACAGGGGGACTGGCAGGCCTGGACTGCCCATGGGAGAACACGTACAATGACTTCAATCCTCTCACTCATTCACAATTCAAAAAATGTAACTGACCCTAATTACCATTTCTCACCACTGAGACTAGCAAAGATAAAAAGAGCTGACACCCTCCGTGCCGGTGGGGCTGTGGGGAAGCAGGCCGTCTAACATGTGGCCAGGACAGGGAGAACTGACGCAAGCTTTCCAGAGGTGACAATCGGCCCAGTGATTCAGCAGTCCTGTTCCCAGGAATCAATCCTCTAGGTTCACCTGCACAAAAGCAAAATGACACCTTTATCTGCTGCAGCGCTGTGTGTATTAGCGACAGACTGGGAACAATTCAAAGGTCTAGTCGTAGGAGACTGGTTGAATAAACTGTGGTCCATCTTCACAACGGAAACAATGCCAACAGAGATCTCCAGGACAGACTAATTTTAAAAAGCAAGACACAGAACAATATATATAAATATACCACCTTTCGTAAAAGAAGGGAAAAAACATTTATATATATATGAGGATATATATGCTCATTCATATATATGAGCAAATGAGGATATATATATGTGCGTGTGTGTATATATATATATTTGTGTATATATTTGCTTATATTTACAAGTAGCAACTGGTAGAGAGTGTGGTAAAGGCTTGGTTAAGAGCAGGATTTCTCAGTGTTTACCTTTTTATATGATTGTGAGCTTTGAGGGGTACCCTATAAAAACATTGCTGAAGTCCACGGGATGGCAAAGGATAGGACTCAGTTGGATAGAACTGAGCACACAGGTGTGCACACTGTATATACATGACCAATTATTTAAAAATGGAAAAGCTAGCATTTCTAAGGCATTTTTTCACAGGCGCATGAAGACTAGAACGAGCCCAGCATGGAAGACACAAAGCTGAGGAGCCATCTGAGGTCCGGGCAATGCGGGTTGAGGCAGGTGAATTCTCACGTCGGCATTAGTAACTCAGAGGAGTCTGAGTCCAGGGTTCAGGAGGTGTGCATGGAGAGCCTGGTCTCTGCCCTGTGTGACGTCACTGTGGGGGTGGCTGTCCCTGAGCCCCATGACATTTATGACAGCAGGAGGAAGTCAGAGACCCGGAGGCGAAAGAGAGGCAAGGGCAGAAACGCGAGGATTCCCTCCCAGGCAGCATGCCAGGTGCATTTATTTGCTTTCTGGATTTGGACAGTAATGGCTGAAGCATGCTGCTCATTAAATATTTATGTTGAAAAAGAGGGCAAAACATGTGCCGGAATCTTCTGCCTAATTCAACAGAGAGATACTCCTGAAAAGTTGAGATTCCTGGAGTTTTATAAAATCAAGTCATACTGTAAATGCAACAGGTTAAGTCTGCTCTCTCAAGAGATTCTGTGGGGAATCCTTCTTAGGAACTGTTACTTCCCGCGATTCCTTGAGAATCAAAGCTTGCCTGAAGAAAACTGAATTTAACCAGATGAAATGTGAAAGGCATTCATGTTTCTGCACCTGTGGGCATTTTTCACAAGGTGCGGCCACTCCATAAAAACAGCAGAAGGCCAAGATCCTAGGTGCACGCCAGCACCTCTATCCTTCGAACCACTGCCTTAGCAGTCTGACCCACTACCTGTGGCTGACCCTACCTGCTGTGCAGATTACCTCTCGAGAGGAGCCAAGAGGAAGGTAACTCTGACAGTCTGCTTCTAAAGGGTCAACTTGAAAGAGAAAGCATGCAGGCAGTACCAGCTGGCACTGTGAGGGACACAGACAAATTCTTTTTCTCAGTATTGGTGGCTTTAGCAACAAACCTCCCTATTTCTCACTCCAAACTAGAAAAGTCTTTCTACCTAAGCAGCAGCCGCTCAGAGGTAAGACTCCTGCAGTCACTGTCCTTTGCATCTGTCCCCAAGAGGAGGGCCCATGGCTGGTCAATAATACCACAGATCCCTCTGTCTATTCTCAGGAGACATCACTGCAGGTATTGGGCAATGCTGAGCAAGCCTGTTTGTTGGTGTTCAACTCACAGTAAACAATGTCAGTCTTGTTTCAAGCGCTGGGTTTTACCTGCCCCTTAGGAAATGATGAACTGAAGCAGCAGCCTGTCAGAGGGAACATGCACCACTGAATGTGCAATTTCCAGTAGATACCATCAATTTTACCTTTGATTAAAAAGAACATTCGCTCATCTACTTCACTGTGTGCAGAGACTGTGGTTTTATTTACTCATTCCAGTGGCATTTAATAAGTACCTACTATGTGCCAGACTTCTGCCTGCTCATGGCATTTAGAGGGTTACTGTGGCTGAAGGAGCCTGCTGCTCATCATATTGTGTCTTTGTGTGAATCAGGAAAAAGCCAGTCCTCCAAGTGGACCCAGTCTTGCAGGCTCAACGGAGTCATAAAGAAGCATCTCCTCCTCCTGGCAGAGGCAATTCCAGCCCAGGACACATGGCTTTTGGAGTAGATTTGAGCCCCAACTTTACTTCCTTCCCCAACTGCTACTCCTGTGCAGTGAACAATCTATTGTTCAAAGCCGTCCTGTCAAGAAGTCACAACTCAACTCTTCTGCTCCTTGGCGAGACAGTCAACCTTCCCCTGACAATTCATCTGAGCAGCTGACTGTGACCCTACATACCCACAAGAAGCCTCACAGTCTAATGTACAGGCAACGGTCTAACAGTGCAAAAGTCTGAGTGGCTTAGGTACAGGACAGGCACTGAGTCTGTGGCTCTCAACACTTTGCCAATGTGTCTGAGGTTCTGGTTGAATAAACCTGGCTTGATGGTTTCATATCAATAAAATTCTCACGATGTCTCAATAAGGTCCAAGAAGTTTTTGATCCCTCTTTCCATCCTTAAATTTCTTTTGTTCATGTTGACAGCTACACTGCAGTAACTTCTCATGGAAAAGCAGACAAAATGTGCAGTCACTGAAAGCTTGGGATCTTAAGTCAAAGGGCTCCAGTGGGGGGGCCAAAGTGTTCATGTCCAGTGCTCAGAGCCTTTTCGGCTGGTGCGTGCTCACTCAGTCGAATCTGACTCTTTGAGACACTATGGACTGTAGCTTGCCAGGTTTACGGCTAGTAGGGAAATTAGGAAGAGGGCTATGGTAAGTATTGTGTTTAGGTTAGTTGTTTGCCAGGCTCCTTTTTCCATGGGATTCTCCAGGCAAGAATACTGGAGTGGGTAGTAATTTCCTCCTGCAAGGGATCTTCCCAACCCATGGATTGAACCTGTATCTCCTGCATTGCAGGCAGTCTTTACCACTGAGCCACAAGGAAAGGCGGTAGCATCTGCAGCTAAACGAAAGCCTGGTTATTCTACATGGGTAAAGTCAAAATTCCACCCCCATGGGCTCACGTGGGTTTGCACACAGCCGCTGGGAATGAAGGCAGTTCTCTGTACACGGTATGTGAGTGCGGCAACGATCACTGACTCAGAGCCCTCTCCAGGGAGCACTTGTGATGACACCAACCCCAGTTAAATCAGAGCTCACGCTCCTCTCCTCAGTCAACCAAGGGGATGCTATGTCAGTTACATGACACTGACTGCAAAGGGAACGGTAGCCTATTCTGTAAGAAAGCAAAGGGAATATAAGCCCTGCTGGCCCCAAAGTCACCTGCATACAATAAATGCACATGAAAAATGACAAAAGATACTTAGCAACTGATTCACTCAAGCAGACTTAAAAGAAATTCTTCTTTGAGCTACTAATTCTCCAGCAGAGTTGAAAATATGAAAAGTCTTAACAGTCTATAACACCCTGGCTTTTATTATACAGTGATCCTCTGAAATGCAGACCCATTAAAAGAAGACAAAAACCCTCCTTGTCAGAGGATGGCAACCAGACACTCCCAGCTAAGCAGTTTTATGATACCCAATAAAGCCTGACACAATAAACCAGACATTTAAGTGACACTAGAAATGATTTTCAAGAGACTCAGGATTAAATGAAATAATCCATCGAGAAGCAACCTTTGGTCAAATCATCTCCACCCTCTGCCCTGAGTCCAAGCCACCTGGCTCTCGGCTCTTTCCTATATTCTCTAGAGAGAAGTGGAGAGACAGGACTTCCTAGTGTAAGCTTCTTCTAGAGTAGCACTTATGGCCAGTGCCCCCACTTCCTCGCAAGGTCCTCTCTGGGAGTCCAGGGATGGCAAAGGACAGCCGTACAGATCCCTTCAGGCCCGCTGTGTCTCTGAGGCAACTGCGGAAGCTTCAACTTCTACGGTGGCAGAGGCGGTAAGCCCATTGGCAAGGCGCTGGTAACACTCCTCGGCAGGTCATCTCACCTCTAACAGGAGCCCTCTCCTCCTGTTTCTCTTGGGTTTGATTGATAGCTTCTAAACAATGCTTCCTCCATAAAGCCCTCTTTCCTCCACCCCAATTTCAGCACTCCACTGAAGTGGCTGCAGAGCGCTTAGCGCATGGGATATGCAGTCAGAACAACCCCAGGTCAGTCTCATCTTGCCGCCTGGGGAGCCTCAGCTTCCTCACCTGTGCTGCTGTGAGGACTACGCAAGATCACAAACATAAAGGAATTAGACTTGGGCTTAGGATGTAGAGAGTCCCTGGTGGCTCAGAGGTTAAAGCGTCTGCCTCCAATGCTGGAGACCCGGGTTCAATCCCTGGGTCGGGAAGATCCCCTGGAGAAGGAAACGGCAATCCACTCCAGTACTCTTGCCTGGAGAATCCCATGGACGGAGAAGCCTAGTAGGTTACAGTCCACGGGGTCGCAAAGAGTCGGACACGACTGAGCGACTTCACCTTCACCTTAGGATGTAGAACAGCTCCGTCAAAGGAGTTGCACAACTGCGCTCTATATTTTTTTACCTACTGACCTTTCCCATTAAACTAAGTGCAGTATGTCTTCCTTGTGACCATCTTGAGACCTCTAACATGTGGCAGGTGCCACATGCACACAGCTCCTGCAGTCAGGGCTAGGACGTAACAGATCTGGGAAGTGACAGTTTCCATAAAGTCAGGGTTGGCTGTTCAGTGACTCTGCACGCAAACCTGAAGTTCAAACATCTTTTAAGAAGATAAACCTACTACAAACTTCCAGAAGGGTCTCTCTTACTGCTAAATAATTCTCACGTTAAGTCCAGAACCTTCAATTTCTTATGCAAGATGGTGTTTTTTCCCCCAAACAAAACCAAAACCCTGCTATTTACAGCTAATCAGATTTTACTGATTGTTACACAAATAGACTATTATTTATTTGGGGCAGGAGAAGAAGGGGACGACGACAGAGGATGAGATGGCTGGATGGCATCATCGACTCGATGGACATGAGTTTGAGTAAACTCAGGGAGCTGGTGATGGACAGAGAGGCTTGGCGTGCTGTGATTCATGGGGTCACAAAGAGTAGAACACGAATGAGTGACTGAACTGAATACATGCTCAGTGGAGAAAATATGGGGAGAAGCACCCCAATTCCACCATCCACTTGTCTGTACTTTGTTTTCTATGCATAGCTAAACTTTTAAACAATCAGCTGTAATTGTAATAATGCACTATAACTGGGCATACTGCCCTTCTGCTATTAACTTATCCTAAGGTGGACTTTATGGATCATGGATTTTTTTCCAAGTATCTAATAAGAAAGGAAAATGGGATTGCAATCCAAGAGAATTTTAATTTGTTGAGCAAATCAACACTGCAATCCATTTCATGTTTAAAAGACAGAACAACAATTGCCTGATGGTATTCTCTTACTTCTTAAACACTGCTTGATAGGACTTTATCAATTACTGAGCCTTTTTAGATTCAGGGGAAACGTTAAAATTTCATATGGTTGTTTTACAGTTACAAAAACAATGTATGTTCATAACATGCAGAAAATCTTAGTAAGCAATAATTTAATGCTAATATTTACTGAGCATAGATGATGTCAGGCATTGTGCTTTAGTGAGATAAACTCGTTTATCCCTCCCAACATCTCACTGAAGCACAAAGGTATTAAGGAACTTGCCCACATGCTACACGCCTAGAAGCATGAGCCTGGAATCCATCGCTGTGCTATAATGTTCTAAGAGTGAAAGGAATCAATAATTTATTCAATCAAGTCCTCCGCTGCTTCAGAATATAATGTCATGGGCAAGAAATGATTCATAATAATGCTGTACCCCTTATAGTTATTTAAAAATATTATGAGCATGATCTCTGAGTCCCTATGGAACAATTAGTAAAATGAAAAGTCATCTGTGACACAAGCTGCAATTCCAATCAGCCCAATTCTAAGCACCTGATGTGCATTAAGAAAACAACAGGCGCTTAAAGGGTTTGTTTTAAAGATGGAAACATTTTTCTAAAATTCTGCAAATGAGTCGATGTGATGAGTGTATTCCCTGAATTAAAAGGACACCCAGTCTCACAAAAATTTACCATCAATCACAATGCTTTTACAAAACATTTACGAACTGGGTCTGCATGTAAACCCAAATATCAAACATCTCAAGAAGATAAATCTATAAATTTCCAAAAGGGTTTCTCTTTTACTGTTAAATAGTGCTGCTAATTATTCCTAAACACTTCTTATGGCTTATCTGTTAGCACTGGACATCAGTACATGAAAAATAACTAGATACCCTGGCTCACATTTTTTCATACTTTAATGAAAAATTATACTAGGTAAAAGATACACATTTCTGTTTATAGCCTATCCAGGGTTAATAAGCATAGCTTTTTAAATATAAAGTTCTCTTTAAATTTAAAATATAATTAATGGATGTTTCTGATTGCCTGGCTCTCAAAATATTATACGACTATAATTCACACTAAAAGCACATTAAAACTATTAACTCTAGTAATTGTAATTATTCATACTGCTGTTGAAAATATATGACACACTCATGTATACAAATATTTCAGATATTTAGATAGATAGTTGGCTAAATAGATATCTATAAACCCAGGCAATTTCTTTGGAATTTAGTTGCTCTAGTATTTCCAGAAGCACTATCTATCTATTCATATCTATCTATAAAATCAGATGTCTTCTTTATGTTTCCAGAAGGTTCCAACTGCCATCTTTCACTTTATATGATGACTGGCTGCTAGAGTCAGTTGATAAAATATCTAATAATCTTGAATATTATCCATGTATTAGGTGCAGTGTTCTCCAAAGATTGTTTCACATACTTTCATAAAAACCCTCGAGATTGAGACCACACTCATTCTCATTTTATAAATCAGACTGAAAATGGTTAAGTAACTGATATTCCTATCCACATCTGTCCAGCACTGAAACCATACCTCAAACCACTGTTAAGCTACCTCTCTGCCAAATCAGACTCCAGAAAAATTTGACCTCCACTACTTGCCTCCCTAAATTAAGCTTAAGCTGACATATAAAACTTAAAAAAACATCCAACACGAATCCAACAAAATAAATGACATAATTCCATATCTGTTTTTTTTTTCCCCGTGAGAGGTTTTTAACGTAAAAAACAAAATTAATCTGATATTTGCTAGCCATTTCTTCAAGTGCTTTGACTATGCAGCTTTCTGCTGTCACAACTGGACAAATCACCCATGTCCTTCAACAAGTGACAACTTAAGCTCAATGCTGCAAATCTCACTGTTAGAGAGCTAAGCTTTCAATTGAGACTGGAGCCTGCTACATTGAAAAATTTTATAGTATTAATCTTTTTGGTTTCTTGTGAAACACAGACCAACATCTTAATGTATTTCTAGACAAATCTAAATTGTCTGGATTCATCATCTTCCTGAATTACCTGGGTTAAAAACAGTAAAAACATGACTGCATTTTTTTTTTTTTTCTCATAAGGCCTAAAGGAGCAGTCCTTAGACTGTTTGGCATTTTTTGGATTTAAACCAGGGTTTTATGGTGCTAATTAACTGTTAGAGAAAGCAAAGAAACTGAACAGTCGATCCGCAAAGTCCTCTTATCTCTGAAGTCTCTGTAAAACGTTTGATTACTTTAAAAAATTATGTATGTGTGAATCACAAGTTTGTTTATTGAAAAAAGGGCTTGCTGACACATACACTTTGGTTTTTTTTTTTTTTTTTTTAAGAATCAAAACAGTTCCTTACTTGAATGTGACTGTTTTGGCAACAGTTAAACTCAACCCCGTCATTCTAGCGCTGCCTGCCTTCCTGGTTCTCCTAGGTGAGGGCCGCCATCCTGCGATAATTTACACGCAGGGCTAAGACGCACCAGCAATGGTGCAGTGTGGTGACGAGCACTTTAGAAACAAAGCCAAACTCCGCTTTTAAAGCAGAGAACACACGTACACAGTTCCCGTCTCGGACAACGTCCAAAAGATTCCTTACAGACAACCTACTCAGACGAAGCTACAGCAGCCCCAGGAAACATAAACGGAGTCCGCAAAGACCGGGGGGAGGGGGGCCGCCGGGGGGACAGGAAACAACTGATGGGAAGGAAACTGATCATGTGAAGTTTGCCCGACTCCACAAGGTCTAATACATTCCGGTTTGTTTCCACTCGGAGCAGCCATTAAACGTGCCCTGACACGTGGGCGCAGGGGACCTCCCTTCTCGCCGGTTTTTGGCCATTTCCTTCACTGTGCGCTTGTTTGTATACAACCTCGTCCGGACAGGGGGTGACCACAAGATGACAGGCCTCGGCCGTTCCTTCACTCCGATTTCCAGTTGTCCAAAGTTTCACTCCACGGCGGGGATTTAACGAGAATCACGAGGTCCTTTTCGAAAGTTATGAATGGTTTAAGTTTACAAAACACAAACAGAAGGCGAGGGACGAGCGAGTGTTGGGCGACTTCAGCCGCAGCGTTTTAAAATTAGCTTTAATTGATATGCCCTAGTTAAAATTAAAAAGGGGGCTGGGGAGTCACTCTGAGCGACGCAGTAAGTGTCGGGGGCAATACTTAAAAAAAAATCACTCAAGACTCACGTCCGAGTTTTGACTTCCTCATACCACCTGCAAATACAGTCTCCTGGCCACTCGCTGCTCGGGGGGTCCCTCGCGGGATGTGTGATCGGAGTCCTCTCGGTGACCCGCTATTTCCCCGCCAAACCCCCAGCGCCTAGCGGGTTCCAAGACTGTGCACTCGCCGCCTAGTCCCCAGAAAGAGCGGAAGAAAGTAGGAAAGAGGGGCGTGGCGCCCCGGTCTCCCCCATTTGCCTGCCCTCCTCCCAAATCTGGCACCACCGCAGCGGGAGCTAGCGGGGAACCCCGGAGCCTTCTAGCCCCAGCCTGGCGCGGGGCGCACGGCTGCGGGCCGGCCGCGGAGCCAGCGTGCGGGGAGACCTTTCCTCCTGCTTCAGCCCTCGTCCCAGGGACCGCGTCCCCAGACCTAGCCCCGCAGGAGCCCCGGCTTCCCGGGCCATCTGGCCGCCGCCCGTCGGGGGCCAGCGCACCGTCCGTCTCCCGGTCTCGGCGTCCCTTGCCCTCCACCCCCATCGCGATCTCCAGCGCCCAGTGCCCCGACCAGTCCCCGCCCTCCGGGACACTCTTCCCTCCTTCCTTCCTTTCTCCGTTCCCTCCCTCCATCTCGCTTCCCAGCACCAGGAACTGGGAGGCGACTCCCGACCTGGTCGGCCGACGCCCCGCGCTGCGCCCCTGTCCCCTCGGGGACCGGACTTGCCACCTGCGCCCGCCGCTCGGTGCTCACTCGCCTGCCGGTGCGCTGCCCCTGCCGCCACCGCCGCTGCCGGGGACTCTGTCTCTAAGGGCTCCTGGAGGCGACTCCGACCTCTCCTGCTCCTGCTGCTCCTCCGGGCGGGGGCCGGCTCCGCCTCGCTCGGGGTAGGCGGGGCGGACAGCCCGACGGGCGGGGCGGCGGCGGCGGCCCAGGACTCCTTCCTCCCGGCCGGCCCGCCTCCCTCCTGCCCAGATGCCCTGGCTGTTCCCTGGTCTGGCTGCTGAACCCGGGTCGAGCCTTAGCCGGCAGAGGAGAAAAGTCGGCAGCACTGAAGCCCAGCAGACATCTGGCAGCCTTGGCCACCCCTCAGGGTCCCTTCCTCGAATTCCCTGAAGCTTTGGAAGTTCAAGGACTTCTCGGGTCCCCCACTTAGCGACCCTCCACGGGGCTCCTCTGATTCCTCAGCAGTTTCCTTCCCTTGCGAACTCTAGGCACCCCTTCTGCCAACCGTCCCTTAGGCCACGAATATGCCAACCCCCTACGTAAAAGTTAGGCTCTACTCCAGGAACGTCTTAAGAAAACAGTCACGGTAAAATTAAGGGCCCTGGGGCCACCGAGTGATTTTGCTTCCCAGAAAATGGAGCTATAGCTGCGGGTTGTTGAATTTGAAGTACATCCACCCATCATGAGCGTCCCCTCCATCTCTCACCATGAGATTTGTATTTCCGAATGCCTCGTACCTGGCAGAATTCTGCTTATTGATTGAATTAATTAGATTTGGTTAGTCTTTTCTGGAGGGATTCAAGCTGAGGTAGTTTGAAAAGCCACTTCTATTTCCACGAACTTCAGACTATTCCTATACACAGCCATTTAACAAACCGTTCACTGAGCACCTGTAGGTGCCCAGCATTGCGACAAAAATCATTGCAGAGAGACAAAGGTGACTGGAGAGAGAGGAAGATGATTCAGACGTGGGACTCACCCTCAAAAAGTCCAGAAAGAGTGAAAAAGATGGAAGTGCAGAAATCTTACCACCCAGCAGACTTCTTGCACGCTCCTAGGAATCAGCTTTCTTGTTTGACAGGGTGTAGAAAAAGGAGGAGAGGAGGCCAAAGGAGGACACTTAGAACCAGGGTGGGTCGAGTCCATACTTGAAGTGGAGTCTTAAATCATTGGTGAAAGACGCCTGTGTGTTGAGCTTCACCCGCTAGAGAGGAATATGGCCTAGGGAAGTAAGCAGCCAAGTACAGGAGGAAGAACACTGCCTTTCATTTTCCCCTCCTGACCCCTACTCAAGTACCATTCTTGGTGAAATCTTCCACCCGGCTGCAGAAAGGGGGCTATGGGTATAGGAAGTCAGTGGTTGGATGCCTTGTCCCCAGACTGTGGTTCTTGCAACCTGTGGATGGCAGTGGTTGTTGGGATGCAAGCCACAGCCTGCCAGGGGAGCTCAGTATTCCTTGCTTTGTACAGTGGTAGGGATTGTTTGACTGATTCACAGATGCTGACAGTTCCAAGGATATATGCTGAACAGAACAGCCTAATGCCACCTGGGACTAAGACCATCATACACTGTATCTTCTCGCCACAGACTACAGAATCAACTCCTAAAGCCCTACCAATAATTTCCATTTCTGGAGCACTTTAGAGTTTAGTCAATGCTTTCAAGTATGTAATCTCATCTGGAAACTGAGGTGCCAAGAAGCTTTTGAATTATTGAAGCTTTTCTAATTTCAGTTCAGTTCAGTCGCTCAGTCGTGTCTGACTCTTTGCGACCCCATGAATCGCAGCACACCAGGCCTCCCTGTCCATCACCATCTCCCGGAGTTCACTCAGACTCACGTCCATCGAGTCCGTGATGCCATCCAGCCATCTCATCCTCTGTCGTCCCCTTCTCCTCCTGCCCCCAATCCCTCCCAGCATCAGAGTCTTTTCCAGTGAATCAGCTCTTCTCATGAGGTGGCCAAAGTACTGGAGTTTCAGCTTTAGCATCATTCCTTCCAAAGAAATCCCAGCGTTGATCCCCTTCAGAATGGACTGGTTGGATCTCCTTGCAGTCCAAGGGTCTCTCAAGAGTCTTCTCCAACACCACAGTTCAAAAGCATCGATTCTTCGGCGCTCAGCTTTCTTCACAGTCCAACTTTCACATCCACACATGACCACTGGAAAAACCATAGCCTTGACTAGGCGGACCTTAGTCGGCAAAGTAATGTCTCTGCTTTTGAATATACTATCCAGGTTGGTCATAACTTTTCTTCCAAGGAGTAAGCGTCTTCTAATTTCATGGCTGCAGTCACCATCTGCAGTGATTTTGGAGCCCCAAAAAATAAAGTCTGACACTGTTTCCACTGTTTCCCCATCTATTTCCCATGAAGTGATGGGACCGGATGCCATGATCTTCGTTTTCTGAATGTTGAGCTTTAAGCCAACTTTTTCACTCTCCTCCTTCACTTTCATCAAGAGGCTTTTTAGCTCCTCCTCACTTTCTGCCATAAGGGTGGTGTCATCAGCATATCTGAGGTTATTGATATTTCTCCCGGCAATCTTGATTCCAGCTTGTGTTTCTTCCAGTCCAGCGTTTCTCATGATGTACTCTGCATATAAGTTAAATAAGCAGGGAGACAATATACAGCCTTGACGTACTCCTTTTCCTATTTGGAACCAGTCTGTTGTTCCATGTGCAGTTCTAACTGTTGCTTCCTGACCTGCATACAGATTTCTCAAGAGGCAGGTTAGGTGGTCTGGTATTCCCATCTCTTTCAGAATTTTCCACAGTTTATTGTGATCCACACAGTCAAAGGCTTTGGCATAGTCAATAAAGCAGAAATAGATGTTTTTCTGCAACTCTCTTGATTTTTCCATGATCCAGCGGATGTTGGCAATTTGATCTCTGGTTCCTCTGCCTGTTCTAAAACCAGCTTGAACATCAGGGAGTTCACGGTTCACATATTGCTGAAGCCTGGCTTGGAGAATTTTGAGCATTACTTTACTAGTGTGTGAGATGAGTGCAATTGTGCGGTAGTTTGAGCATTCTTTGACATTGCCTTTCTTTGGAAATGGAATGAAAACTGACCTTTTCCAGTCCTGTGGCCACTACTGAGTTTTCCAAATTTGCTGGCATATTGAGTGCAGCACTTTCAAAGCATCATCTTCCAGGTCTAATTTAGTGTAATCCAAAGTGTGGTCCATAGAAGAGTGACAGTCTGAGAACTATCACCCATCTGTGATGGGATAAGCATAGAAACTGAAGGTGAACTTGTAAAAACTTATATAGTGATTTGCGTAATTTTCCTGCCTGTTGAACTTAATAACTAAAAATACGGCCTTGTATTCTGTATGTCTCTTTTCTTTTTCTCATTATCCATTTTGTATTTATCATGTTAAATAAAAGCATCAGCCGCAACAGATTGAAAATAAAATCCCACAGATAGTTTGAGAGGCACTGATCTAGGCAGGAACAAGGCAAGAATAATAAGAGCTAACGCTTTCACAGTAGATGTTGCTTTTAAGTGTTTTACATATATTAACTCTATTAATCCTTCTAACCACCCTAGCAGGTAGGCTCAGGGAGGTGAAGCAATGCAATCCCAGAGTGGCAAGATCAGAATTCCACTCGAAGAGTCTGGCTCCAGACTTCTTGCTTTTACCTACGAGCCTTTAGCCAGTGTTCTTTTTGCTCTGCTGTGTCTAAACTTCAGTCATTCACATTTCATCTACATATTGCTGTACCTCCTGTATGATTTCTTAAATTTATATTTTTGATTGACTTACTTTTGTGATTTCTTCCATATATGATGCTTGTGGTTAGTAATTTTACCAGTGAAATCATGACTTTGGTAAACTAGCATCAGTCTCTCATTTTGGATCACAAGGTATATGCTTAACTCCAGCAGTTGCCGTCAGTGCTCCACCATATCCCCTCTGATTCTTCTCCAGTTTCGTGCATGCTGGCTCCAGGTGTGGGTTCATTCCCATCACCCATGCCTGGCACCTGCATCTTGTTGTCAAAACACCATACTCAGCTGCAAGATTTACTTGGCCAGCTCACAGAACAGCTGAAAGTACCTGGGAATTAATGTTCCCCTACCCCTGCCTCAGCCTTTAAACAGTGACTAAGGACTATGGCTGTATAATTACTCCAGTTCCTTTGCCCTCAATTGGAATAACTTCAGGGTAGATCTCCAGGGTCTACCGGGCTTCCTACAAGACAGCCAAATTCTCTCCCCACTTCTATGGGACTGATGTCACATTCTTGCTTGTCTTTCTTACCCTTCTGGGACCTACTTCTCACTCCCTCACCTAGGAACATATTCTAACCAGGACAAATTATATACTTTGCAGGGCTTGGCACAAGATTTTTAAATGTTCATGAATTATTAAGGACCTGAAGGTGGCAAGAGACTATCAAAGGGCCCCACGTGACTGCACTGGTGTGCCACTTTACAGGGTGCATGACAGCAATGCTGGCCTGAACCCTGATAAGTCATTTTCACATGAGTCCTCATCTCAGGGTCTGTTTCTGGGGAATTTCAAGCTAAGATCACAACTATTACAGTAAAAGCCAGCACATTCAAGGACTATCTGAATCATCTTGTCTAATACACTGGTGATCAGCATCCCTTAGCTTGTGAGACCATCTTGTAGGAGGTTGGGTCATGCCAAGTTGTATGTAAAGAGCTTTAACCACAGGAAGTGTATAGCAGATGAGAATGGTTTAGGTTAACAAGTGATGAGGCAAGACGTGTATTTTCTTCTTAATTCTGACACTGAGTGATACACACAAAGCGTGAATTTGAGTAGTATCTTAGACTGAGTTACCTGGAAACATACCTTGCATGAAAAAGGCTTATTGATGAGTGGTTTAAAAGATATACCTGTAAGGAAGTGAGGCTGGCAGGATAGGGGAGAGGAAGATGCTGACTTTCAACATGGTTATGTCTAGACCTGTAGTCCAAAGACAACTGGAGGTGGGTGGCTCTTCAGAAATGGACCAAATCAAGTACAAGGTATTAGACCTTTATATCTCCATATCCTGCATTCCTGGGAAGAGGTGTAGCATTGGGCAAAGCAGTTCCCTGAGGGCAATGCTCACTGATGGATACAGTTGTGACTGGTCAGAAACCATTATTACCAACAACTCAGGAACAGGTGTGCCCTGAACAGAGGGTCTAGGAGAAGTTGCACAGCATACAGGACAGGTGGGATATCTCTAAGATTGCACTGGAGGTTATACCCAGCTATAACTGGCATACTCAGTCCAGCCCAGGAATGCCTGACCCCTTGGTCTTCCTTGGAGCACTCAAGCAATGCTTGGCTGCATTTTGCCTTCTTATTTGCTTTATACTAGGAACCTATTTAACTTCCCATTTTTCCTTTCTCCAGACATTTTAAAACTCTTTTTTTCTTTCCTTTTCTATTTTCTGGTCCAACTATTTTCTACTCTCCAATAGCACTTGAGACAAATCAATCAATCAGTTGCCTATGAAAGAGTGGCAGTCTAGTGAAGTAAAATCTTACGCATAATGAAATGAGGCCCTTGAGATTAAGTCCTGGCTTTGCCACTAACAGTCTGTGAATTTGGGGCAAGCACATCACCTTATGGAGTTGTTGCTTGTCTTTAAAAAGAGATTTACAATGGTCTCTGAGATTCCAGTTCTTTGAAATTAAAAAATAATGTTTTAAAAGATGATTTTCTCTGCTGTATTATCCATGAAGTATGCAAGACAAATAGTTTTATAACTCAGGACAGCTGATTTTTTAACTTAATTGCAATTTGTGATGTAAACTTCCACTCAGTATTCAACGACAATACTTTAACCACAGGCTCAGTCAGAAGATGGGGGAAGAGAGATGAAAGAATGAGGCAGATCAGTCGGTCTGTGACTGGATCTCCACAGACTTCAGAACAATTTATCTAGGATATCAGAGTTGCTCCCTAAGGATTTTATTTATCTTAATGCATATGGCCACACTCTTTGTCTGAACCTGCCCTGAAAGTTATGGAGAACTGCCTCCTTTTGAATAGCTTACCTGGGTTAGTGTTTCACAAACTGGTTTTTCTGCTCAGTCAGAGGCTGCCATCTTCCCATGTAGAAGTTAGATCAGGAAGAAGCACCCACAATCTTGGAAATCCCCAAGTAACTTGTTGAAACATGTATGGGCACAGGCAGGAGCTATGACATAAACTGTAACTATAGATCGGTAGTCAATTCAATGTGTTGCCATTCTCAAATGGATGGGAGCCTCCAGAGGCCTGGGTGGGCGTGGCCAAAAACTGAGTTATTAACTCAAGTTAGTTGATTACTAACCCAAAATGAGCTTTCTGACTTATTACAGAGCTAGTCTCTCTAGCTCTGGAGAACAGAACTCCCAGACACTGTTTTATAGAGGTCAAGTATGTGGGCTCAAGAATTAGCAAAATTTCCCATCATTGGAAGGATTCAACCACTAGTCAGCTAGGAAGCAGAGTTATAGAGGTTACCAAGGGAAGCAACCCAAATGTCCACTAGAGGAGACAGGATACCTCCATCTAAAGCACTCTGTGAAAGGAGATAGATCTAAATATATTCACATGGAAAGATGCCCCCAAATTTATTTTTGAGCATAGAAAGTAAGTTATAGAAGACCATGCATAGAATTTCCCACTCATGTATAAAAAAGCATATATACACCAGCACAAATGTCTGTATGAGTAAATCGGTGATGATGTTTGGCAAAATGTTAGCAGTGATTTTCTCAAGGTGGTGTGGTTTTGAGTAACATACACTTTTTTTATATTGCATGTTTTTTTTCTTTTTACCATGACAGTATATCTTTTCTTTGAATAACATGGTGTTTCTCTCTCTCTCTTTCTCTCACACACACACTTATCTTTTCATGTTATAGATAGAATACAAAAGGCACTGTGTCTATCAGTGGTTGGAAAACTATGGCCAAGTGGGCTAGACCATCAGCTGTTTTTGTAAATAAAGTTTTGCTGGAATGCCACTACACCATTCTTTTATCCTTTGCCTTTGACTGCTTCTACTTACAGGGCAGAATGGTTATGACAGAAATCTTATGGGTCTCAAGGCCTAAAATATGTATCTGCCTCTCCAGAGGCAGAAAACTTGTGGCAATCCCTGGTGTAGACAATTAGAAAACTTTTTCAATATGGCAAATTGAAGCTTGCTGCTGCTGCTAAGTCGTATCAGTCATGTCCAACTCTGTGCGACCCTGTAGACCCCATAGCCCCCATAGCCCCCATAGCCCAACAGGCTCCTCTGTCCCTGGGATTCTCCAGGCAAGAATACTGGAGTGGGTTGCCATTGCCTTCTCCAATGCATGGAAGTGAAAAGTGAAAGTGAAAAGTGAAAGTGAAGTCGCTCAGTCATGTCCGACTCTTAGCGACCCCATGGACTGTAGCCTACCAGGCTCCTCCGTCCATGGGATCCTCCAGGCAAGAGTACTGGAGTGGGTTGCCATTGCCTTCTCCAAATTGAAGCTTGCTGCTGCTGCTGCTGCTAAGTCGCTTCAATCGTGTCCGACTCTGTGCGACCCCATAGACGGCAGCCCACCGGGCTCCCCCCCGTCCCTGGGATTCTCCAGGCAAGAACACTGGAGTGGGTTGCCATTAGATTTCACTAATTCTTCAGATTTTAACATATCTGAATTTTCTTTAAAAAAAAAAAAAAAAAACCAACATGGTCTGTATATTTTAAAGTACGTCCCAGTTCTGAGTAGTGATTACGATAACACAGCAAAGAGGCAATATGTATCTTTGGTCTTCCTTTCCCTCCTTCTTTTCCTCCTGCTCTTTCTTGTCCTCCTCCTGTTCCTACTCATTCTTCTAAGGAGATATGGTAAGTCTCACGCTATCCATTTTGCCCTCAGATGGTTTTCCACTTGAGTGAGGACTAGATGGAGAACAGAGGTTCCTCTCTCCTTCTGGCTGGGTCTCTCCAAGATAAAATGATTGGGAAAGTTCTGGACAAAATAAATTATCCTGAGGAAGGAAGGGTGAGCTCCCAAAGGATCCACCCAGACTTGGGTGAAAGCAAGCCAGGGGAGTTGCAGAGGATCAGAGAGTAGCACACTCCAGAGGGGAAGCCTGGGAACTGGATGGAACAAGTCCCATCTCTCACTCTTCTCATTCCTCTATCCCACAGTCCTCCACTTTTCCTGAAAGCTTCCCTTCCTGCATAATCCATCTGGCCTCAAAGTATGCAGAGGAGGTTTGGGATGTTTCTCCTTCACCATCAGTGGTACTCAGCATGAACACCTTCAGTCAGAGAGACCACACAGCAAGGATAGCTAGTGCCAGTCTGGCCAAGCCAGGCCCTTGCTCACTGCCAGAATTTGGCTAGAGGAGCTGGATGTTGGCCCTGATGTGGAATGTACGCAGATGCTAACTAATTAAATGGTTCAACAGAAACATTCTCTTCATCAAGCACTCACCCCAGACTTTCCCTGAAGAAAATATAAGGCCCCTGCAGTGTCAGAAAGAGCAGCAGCCTGATAGATGATTAGATTATCAATCCATCTATAGCCCTTGCTACAAGGTTTTGACTCAGACACAGTCAACCATGTGGATCTGTGAGCTAGTTGTGATGAGAATGGAAAGTATTTTCTCTGACACTCTGATAACAGACCTGCTAATTTCATTTAGCTTTATATTCTGAGGAGAATGGAACATACTTTGCCTGCACCCTCTGTGACTCCAATTTATACTGCATTGTTCTCAAAGCATCTAAAATGATTTTTTTTCCAGAGTATTGAGTAATCTCAAAAAATGTGATTAAAATGCCATTTTTCTTAGTATTCCAATATTACTCTAGAAATACTGAGATAATAGAATAATACCTACCACAATGCCACGATTTAAGTACAAAATCCTGGCATCATTATTGGTATTATTCCATTATCTCAGTGTTTCTAAAAATAAAAATATGGACTATTCCTGTTCTGAGACTACACTATGGATTATAGACCACATTCAAATTTTGAATGCAATAAAGGTGCATTAATTTCAAGAGTGTTCTGACCATTTCTGTTTAAACAGTCTCTAGATGTCTTATTATTGTTTTCTCTCCTATTTCCTAGATTACTAGGTAGGTTGCACATTTTTTCTTGTATTTGTTAGTTACATCTGGTCCTACTACCAGTTTGGGCATGGATTTATTTTCAGAGGTTTCTGATGAATTGTGATGGATATATTTCTATTGCTATAAATAGCCTTGATCTTTGTTCTAGAATATAGTTAAGTTATTGGGACCAAATTTATCCTTTTAGGTCTTGCTTTTAAGATTAATTTGGCAGGATTAAGGTGGTTATTGCTCTAGGGCTAATTTCTCCCCTATTGAAGACAAATTGTTTGTCTACCCAATGATACATAAATCTTGAGGTTTTCCAGTCTGGCTGGTAGAAAGAGGCAACATTTCTGGTCCTGCATCAACATCAGGCACTGTTACCATTGATCCTTACAGCTGGTTCTTCCCTGGCCTTGATTAGTTAGTTGCTTTACCTGAATGAGTTCATCATGACTCATCATCAGTTCAGTTCAGTTGATCAGTCATGTCTGACTCTTTGTGACCCCATGAACCACAGCACACCAGGTTTCCCTGTCCATCACCAACTGTCAGAGCCCTTGCTCAAAACTCTTGTCCATCGAGTCAGTGATGCCATCCAGCCATCTCATCCTCTCTTGTCCCCTTCTCCTCTTGCCTTAAACCCTTCCCAGCATCAGGGTCTTTTCCAATAAGTCAGTTCATCATTATGTTCAGAGGGGACCTTCAGTGAGCCTCTGGGCTCTCTTTGTTCAGCTCTCTTCGATCTTACACTCCTTCCCGTGAATCCTACTTGCTTTGATCTCCCTGAGTTCCCGTACCTATCTCCTTGACTCAAGGAGCCTATCAGCTCCTTTTGAAATCCCACCTGTCTGTTTTGCCTGGAAATACATTCCAAGTGTTCCATCTTTCATGGATCACCATCCTTTTGTCACTCGATGTACAATGTTTTGCAAGCTGTTGTTTCTCTATTTTGTCTGTTTTTAGATTATTTCAGATAGGGGGGTAAAACCAGTTCTATACTATAAGTAGCAGTCTCACCAACACTCTAAACCATACATTATTCTTCTTTTCTACTTATCATTATAAAATATCATTTGGTACATTTATTTTTTAAGGGGCTGCCCTTATAGCTCAGTTAGTAAAGACTTTGCCTGCAGTGCAGGAGACCCAGGTTCTATTCCTGGGTTGGGAAGATCCCCTGGAGAAGGAAATGGCGACCCACTCCAGTAATCTTGCCTGGAGAATCCCATGGACAGAGGAGCCTGGCAGGCTACAGTCCATGGGGTTGCAAGAGTTGGACACAACTTAGCGACTAAACCCCCACCCATTTTTTTAATTGTCTGTCTCCCTTATCAGACCATAAGATATTATTCTTAGTGTTCTTAGTGTTCATTAAATGCTGAATGAATGAATGTGAATGAATGAATGAAAGCTAGACAAGAGCCAGCTCATGGGAGACTTTGAATGCCCAGCAAGGAGATGGAACAAGTTTTGCTGAGAGCAGAGGCTCTTATTCCAAGCCTAGAAAGACATATATAAAATCCTATTCATTTGCAATTTGAGGGCCTTGTGGGGTGCTTTGCTGGTGACTTCACTCAAATTCCTGTCTTTGTAAATCTGCCCAAGCTCTTGGTAGATTAGGTCACATTTTTGGAATCTGTTTGTAACTGAGGAACCTGGCAGTCATAATGAATCTTGCCTTTGACCCTGCCTCCTAATCTTAATGGCTCTAAGCCCTTTACAAATATTAATTATGTCTCACAATGGAGTTGCCACCCTGACCTCTTTTCTTAGGCTGGTAATCCTGGGACCAGTGTTCAGCATTTCTGTCCCATAATAGTAAGCTTATTCCTCCTTCCTAACAGAGAAAGGTTAGGGTAATATTTTTACAAACATTCTTAGTCAGTTAGTGTCCTAATGACAAACTTTACAGGTGAATAATTTTCTTAAACTTCATGTGATAATTGCAAAAGCATCTCCATTGGTCTTTTTGACTTGCCTTTAAGATAATGCAGGCAGGATAAAAGTATTTGAAATTATAGCTACACTTATTTCCCTTTTGTTAGTTATATCCCTTTTGTTTGTTATGTCATATCGGGGATATAATATATAAATAAAAATATGTATATTGGGTTGCATATTCAAACTCTGTACTGATGACATGCACAACAAAAAATATTTAGGGATCATAGATCTAGTCTCTCCCAACCCACCCTAAATGAGGCCAGATTACTCTTCCTAGAAGGCACTTTTATTTGTTTTCCTTTCTTCTGCCAGTACAAATGAGTAAACAACAATGAGTAACCCAAACCCCCACACCTTCTGTGGCTTCAAGATGAGAAAAGTGACAATTGAAAAGAAGGGAGCTTTGCTATGCAGAGACACATTCAGTCCACAACTGTTAATAAGCCCTCACATCTGTACAACACATTATAATTTTAAATGTGTTGAACTTTGCCTGCAGGCCCTTTGATTTCAGAAGAACATGGGTCTGCTCCCAGCCAAGATATACAATATATATTTAGTTCTACTCTAGACATGACTTTGGGTAAACTCGGGGAGTTGGTGATGGACAGGGAGGCCTGGCGTGCTGTGGTTCATGAGGTCGCAAAGAGTTGGACACAACTGAGCGACTGAACTGAACTGAACTGATGAAGCCCTTTATGCCCAGTTAGAGACTAAATTATGGACCCAGAACAATAACTGCAAGACCACGACTAATTACTAAGGCTCCATCAGTGCATGTTAAGAGACACAATTACTGAAGAGATGATGGAAATAAGGACATTTAGACATACGAAATTATTTACTATAATTATACAGAAATAGCAATTGAGTAAAAACCAAGCCCAGTACAGTGTGTGTGTGTGTGTGTGTGTGTGTGTGTGTCTGTGTGTGTGTGTGTGTGTGTGCACTTAGGAAGGGGGGCAGGGATTACCAACACACCAGATATGTGAATGAAGAAGCTATTATGGAAGAGGAACTTCTGGCCCTGAATAAATACCACCTGACACCATCTGGATTAGCAATGGAGTATCCAGCTGAGCCTTTCCTGAATTCCTAACGTACAAGCTCATGAACAAAGTAAAACCATTTAGTTGTCAAGTTCTGGCACAGGAATGCTGAAAGTTGTAGATATCCTGTGAATACCTGGATCAAATGCTGCCTGAAGCAGAACTACCCCTGGATTTTGCAGTGAGCCAGTGCATTCCTTTTAGTTTGTTTATGCTAGTGCATGTTGGGTTTCTGTCACTTCCAACTAGAAGAACTGTGAATAATACAGTGACACTCTTTTAACTCAGGTGCAGACGCTTCAGCTAATCATAATTCTCAGCTCTTGACTTAGCTCTCATTATCAATCTGTTCAAGGACCTTCTGTTATTTGACTTATTGAATTTCTATTCATACGCTTTTTACCCTATTCCTACTCCCATTCCCTTCTATTCACAGAAAAACATTTTAATTCTGTTGTGTATCTTTTTATTTGTATGTGTCCTTACAAAATACATATTATTTTTTTGTACATGTATTTCACTGTGGTATATTAATGGTATGGTGTACTCATTTATATGAATAATAGTTAATGAGTTTTTCCAATTCAGTGCTGTGATGGGTCATACTTTTCTCTAAAAGTGCATCTCCTATTATAAATTTTCCAGGAAATATATATTCGGATTATGTCTATTGTTATTGACAATTGTTTTTGTCATCTTGGTATTTTAAGAAAAACCTCTTTTATTCTCTGAATGTCTTGTTTCTCAACCCTGCTCCATTCCATACACAGTTTATTTTTTAATAATAAATGTTAGGGTTACAAGGATGCAATATTTTCTCCTCTCTTTGAGAGTATTAATGATTTTTTAAAAGTTTTTTTTCTGTCATTTTCATTGTCTCAATTGTTTTTATCTTTAAAAAAAATTTGTTCCCTTTTTATAGTCTGTCTACAGGAATTGAACCAGGGTCTCCTGCATTGCAGGTGGATTCTTTACCAACTGAGCTATCAGGGAAGCCCATAGAATCTCTGGTCTTCTCTAAAAACATCTCCTGTCTTTTGCCAGAGTTGTGGGTGGGGTGGGAGGATGGGTGCCAAAGGAAGTGGGGGCTGGTGGAATCTGGAGGTCCAAGTGCTCCTTATGAAAACTTTCAACCAGTCCTCTTATTTTCAGCCCCATTACACCCCCATCTTCAAAACTGCTCACTGCCTCTGATTCTGAGCCTTTCTGGATTTTGGTGGAATGCACCAGCTTTCTGTTCTCATCCCCCCACCCTTCACAGGTATTCAGATTTCAGCTTTTTTCATTTTGCTAACTCAATTGCCTTGTCACTTGCTCATCTATGAAAACCTCCTGTTTCTTGTCTGCTTTAGTTTTCTCTCCCATTTTCCTTTTTCTTGTTACTTATACCTTTTTGTTTTTCATTGAATATTATTTTAGTGTAGATTTGGGGAAGGAATAGAGAGAATTCTGTGTTCAATCAACTTTGTTTAGTCACATACCAGCACCTCTCTCTATGGGCACAAAGTTGCTTGTTTGACAGGTAGAAATGGTGCCGCCCTGGATGGTGCAGGATCAGGTCCCGATTTTCTGAGAGTCACATATCTGTGACGGTATATTGTTTGAATTGACAATAAGATCACACGCTGTTTTGGGGCCTCTATTATCATGGCTCATTTTCTTTCTCTATTTCTCTTGGGCCTTAGAACGTGTCTCATTTAACCTTCTTGTCTTTCAAATCATATTTTCATTTTCTTGTATTTCTATCACTGATCATCACCGTTTCCTTGCTTTGATACCCTTGGTGAGAAAGTACTGCAGACCAAATTCCTAGTTATCACACATATGTATTGTTATACAGTGAAATAGTGCTTTTTCTTAAAAAAAGTTGGAAGGAAATAATAGGAAGACAAGTAACTAATATTTATCAAGCTCTTGCTACGTGCAAGACACTGTCCTATGCATTTTACATGCATTACCTTATGAAATCCTGCTCTTCCCCATGAGATAGGTATCACTGTCACCTCTGCTTTGGATGAGGTATCAGATTCTAACACCTTATTTTACAAATGCAAGACTAAGATTAAAAACTTGACTAAAGTCTTAACAGCAAATAAATAAAGTTTTAAAATATCATGAAATGAATCTCGTTTCTTTATTATCAGAGTCACAGAGACTCCTTGTTAGGAGTTTGCAGGGGGGTTTGGTGCCCCAAATCTCCAAGGCTCCCAGCAGGGGGAACCACATATCAATAGCCATTTAGAAAGCAGAAAACCAGATTTATCTGATAGAAGAGCAGGGATGTCTGGTTAGCTGTGCTGGAGGGTTGGGTCTAGAAACCAACAAGGGCTTTCCTGCTCCCTCAAGTGGAGACTGGCTGGGTCCAGAAGGGTGAGGCCTGTGCAGCAGGTTCTAATCCATTCACCTGACCTGCTGTGCAGGAGAGAAAGGCTGGCTGCCTCACCCTCCTCACATTGCAGACCAAAAAGCTGGGTAGAGAGCTCGGCCTGCCTCCAACAGGGACACCTGTGTCCAGGGTGTGATCGCCACTGCGCGAGAGCACATGAAATAAAGGAGAATGCTGGGAACAGACCAGGTAGTCATCAAGAAGTGACTCAATATGAATTAGACCCCAGCCTTTTGGATTAGCGCCTGCTGGTTTCCTCCTTACTGACTCAATGGACATGAATTTGAGCAACCTCCAGGAGACAGTGAAATTCAGGGAAGTCTGGCAGTTCATGGGGTCACAGAGTCAGACATGACTTAAGCGACTAAACAAGTTTCCTCCTTGAGGCAACTGTGAAATGGCCTGGAAGTGAAGGTGGAAATGTTCTTTCTCCCAGAAGCTAGGAAAAAGCAATCTTCTTGCTGTGGGTCGAGGTGGAAACGTGGGGAGAAAAAAACAATAGGCTCTCTTCTCAACATTTCTGTTTAGTGGAGATAAAAATGCCACTATTTTAAACATCATTTGTAGTTATTCTATCTTATCCTTTATATATCAGTGCTAGTTGCAATCCACTCAATGGGTTTCTTGGCCCACTAATGGGTTGCTGCTGCTGCTGCTAAGTCACTTCAGTCATGTCTGACTCTGTGTGACCCCATAGATGGCAGTCTACCAGGCTCCCCCGTCCCTGGGATTCTCCAGGCAAGAACACTGGAGTGGTTGGGACCCTCAAATTGAAAAAAAAAATGTAGGAAGTTTGTTGACAGTTTTATTTATTTTTAGTAGCTTAAAATAATACAAGTTTATTCTCTCATAGTTCTGGAGGTCAGAAGTCCAAAAAGAGTTTGTGAGGTTAAAATCAAGGTGTTGTTGACAGTTTTAGAGGAAACCATGACTCTTATTTGCAGAGCACTTCAGTGGACCCTTTTGTTGTGCATGAAATAGGAATTAGAGACCAGAATGGACAGGAGTGGTTGACAAAGACATGTAGCTTGGTACACCTGTGAAGGATAATTCAGTTAAAAAGATATGAATAGAGATGGGTAGAGAGATTATTAACACCTCATAATGCTGAACATTTTCTCATGCTCCTATTTGCCATTTGTCTTAGTCCAGGCACCTAAACCAGAATAACATGGACTGGGAAGCTAAGTGGACAGACATTTATTTCTCACAATTCTGGAAGCTGAAAGCCTGAGATTAGGGTGCCAGCATGGTTGGGTTCTTGGTAAAGTCCTTCTTCCTGGTTTATAGAGGGTCATCTTTGCTTTGTATCCTTACAAGACAGAGAAAGAAGGGCGCTAATCCTATCATGGGTCAACATCCTCATTACCTAATTTTCTTAGAAAGGCCTAGCTCCTAATTCTATCCCATTGGATGGATGCTAAGATTTAACATATAAATTTTGGGAGGACAAAAATATTCTGTCCTTAGAACTATCTGTATATCTTCTTTGGCAAAGTAGCAAAAAATTTTTTAATAAGTCATGTGCTAAAGGCAAGTGGGATTTTTTTTTTATTAACAATAGTAGTAATATTGGTAAAAATAAGCTTTCCTTTTTTTTAATCTCCTATGCATAAAACTCTGTGCTAGGTACCAGAGATACAAAGTTTAACCAAACATATGTGGCTCTTTCCCTCATGTAACTTATACTCATGAGGTAGGGAAATAGATGGGGAAACAGTGGAAACAGTGTCAGACTTTATTTTTTTGGGCTCCAAAATCACTGCAGATGGTGACT
>SJYX01013146.1:173522-198216 GCA_006410675.1 Oreotragus oreotragus
CAGTTAGGAAGTTACTATATATAGTTCCAGTGAGAGATAGTGGTAGGAATCGGCATTGTAGCCAAGGAAGTGGAGAGAGAAGTAGATAGTTTGACATATACCTTGGAGATAGGATGGATGGGACATGGTGAGGGACTGTATGATGTGGGGCAGAGAGATCCGGTGAGGAGGAAGAAGGCATCAAAATAACTTCCAGGTTGATGGAGAAAGATGGTGAAAACAAGAGGAGGGCTTGCTGTGCATGGGGTTTGGGAGGCAGTGGATAGTGGTCATGTTCCTTTTAGACGCATGTGAATTCTGAAGACTTGCATGTGTTTACAAAAAAAAAAAAGTCTCTTTAATAGCATAACACAAACAGGAAACCTACAACTGAATCTGAAAGAATTGAGGCTAAAGAGAACAACTCAAGTTCAAAATACATCATCATCCTTCCCCTTGCTTTTGAAAGTTTTTCATGGAGATTTTTTAAAAAGTGTGGGCAGGTGTCCACCAGATGGCAATATTTCTTTATAAAAGTCTAGATTTAGAAACCATACCTTCACTGCGGCTACATCAAGGTAGATTCTTGAGGGGCACAGAGTCAGAGTCTAGTCCAAATTGTTGAAAGTAGAGCCCCACCTGCTGCTACTTCTCCTAGTAATGTGCATAGGCAGCGGTGGTTTCATGAGTACACCTGTGCTAAGTGGGACCAGGTGCTTCACATCATGAAAAGTCCCTTAATCCTGAGTGCTAGCACACGAGTGACATTGGAAACCTCACATCACCTCTCTGAGCCTCTTTCTCACCATAGAGTGAACACATTAGTACCAACCTCACTAGGTTACAGTGAGTATGAGATTAGATGATGCATGCCTACAAGGTCCCTAGCATAGTCCTGGTACAAAGTACAAAGTACGCACTTCATAATTGGTAGGTCTAATTACCATATTATCCCCACAGTGACCCTTAATTCCCCACTCTCAGGCTCGACCCTTGGCCAGCCTCGGACTGCCTTCCAGGCGTGAACCTCTCAAGGGAAGCAGGTGAGTCCCAGCAAGATGGTGGACTCCCTTCCATGTCCTCTCTGGTGGCTCAGGGTTAAAAAGCCTGCCTGCCAATGCAGGAGATGTGGGTTTGATCCCTGGGTGGGGAAGACCCCCTGGATAAGGAATTGGCCACCCACTCCAGTATTCTTGGCTGGGAAATCACATGGACAAAGGAGCCTGGCGGGCTACAGTCCATAGGGTCGCAAAGAGTTGGACATGACTTAGTGGCTAAACAACAGCATGGCAGGTGCTCCTCTTTGATAATCCTTGCTCCCCACTGCATTTCCAGGAAGACAGAGTCCCGCTGTAATTGGCTTGTCTGATTGGACAGACAAGCCATGAAGATGGAGAGAGAGGAAGCGCCTGAGTGGAACACAAATGCCAGAAAACCAGCCCCTCCTAGCACACTGTGTTGAATTCAATTACTCCCTGTTTAGTTGCTTTTCCTAATCTACTGAAACATGTACAATTGCTATCAGCGGACTTATAATTATATATTCCCAGCCTGCCAGGTGGGATAGGTCCAAGAATTCATTTTGTTTGGAGGCTGATGCAATATGAATGCAGCTCCAGCTTGTCTTGGGAGGAAGTCAGCTCAATGTTAGTGCCTGTGGTTCAGCTACAGAGAATATTTCTTTGGCAGGGGTCAGCCAGCGCTCCCCTCCCACTGTATTTATCTTCTTCTTAATCTACTGGTTCAGCCCACCAGATGCTTCATTTTAAAATGTTTGTATGCTTTAAAAATATGTTTTCAATTATTATTATTATTGTCCCATAACATTGCCTTATAGGTGTTTGTTAGCTTTTTAAAATTTCATATAGGGTTTTGAGGAGCAGGTAATGAGAGTGTAGTGAAAAGAGGATAGGACATATAACTTCGTGGAGGAAAGGAAAAGATATTTCTTGGTCTCTAAAGAATCTGTCTGCCAAGCAAGAGATGCAGTTTCGACCCCTGAGTCTGGAAGATCCTCTGGAGAAGAAAATGGGAACCCACTTCATTATTCTTGTCTGGGAAATCCCATGAACAGAGGAACCTGGTGGGCTACAGTCTCTGGGTTCGCAGTAGGGTTGGACATGACTTAGTGACTAAACAACTTGTACTGCAAGTAGCAAAACAAATTTTTATGTTTTCAGTCCACATAAAAGTGCCAAATTAGCAGAATGTCAAATGTGGCCACATGGAACATAGATTCTCAAACTTCCTTACATTTATACAGCCTAACTTGATTTACAAGGCACAGTATTTCATTGGCCTCTTAGGTTAATCTTATATTGTAGGTGTGGGTTATTGCTCACATTTATTTAATTGATATTCAAAAGATTAGGCAACTTGATTCATTCAAAGAATATTTACTGAAAGCATGCTGTGTGCCAAGCAATGTTGTAAGCAGTGACCGGAAGCCCCCACCCTCACAGTTTACACTCTAATGTTGTTAACACACATGTAGATAAAGTATATAATATGCCAGATAGCAATGAGTGGCATGGAGGAGATCAGATGGGGAATTCAGCAGGAGGTTGTACGTGGGTGTGTTTGGGGGTGGTGTGTTACAGTTTTAACTTTGGTAGTGACATGGTGTTTTGTTAAAGACCTAAAAGGGAGAGAGAGGAAGCCATATGAAAGCCCAGAGGAAAGAGCATTCTGGGAGGAAGCAAGAGCAGTTGCAAAACATGGAGGAAGAAATCCTGCTAGAGCAGAGTGGATAAATGAGAGAGAGCCAGGGGATAAGGTTTGGAGAGGGTTGAAGGAAGACTGTGTAAAGGCTTATGGACCATCCCAAGACTTTGAGGAAGGGTCCATAATCTGATCTAGGTTTTTAAAGGGTTACAATGCATTGTGCTACAATTAGAATGTAGAAGGGTAGGAGGAGAAACAAGCTGGCTGGTCAATTAGAAGGCTATTCCAACAGTTCGGGAGAGATGAGTTTAGCTTGGACCAGGGTGCTGGTGATGGGGTTGCCAGATTTATTGGCTTTGCCAATGGATTAGCTGTGGGGTGTAAGAGATAGACAGGAGCCCAAGGCAACACAAGGTTTGTGGGAGGATAGAGTTTCCACTGCCTGAAATGAAGGAGACTATGGGGCAGGCTTGGCAGAGAGAAGATGAGGAATTAGATTTAGACATGATCAGTTTGAACCTGTGATTAGACATCTTAATGGAGATACTGAAGCATCAGTCGGATATGTAAGTCTGGGGTCCACGTAGAGGTTCTGATAGGAGAAAGAAATGTATCAGTCTTCGGTGTACAGATATTATTGAAAAACTTGAGATTAGACAGATTCCCATGGGAATGAGTGTAGACAGAGTAGAGGTCTGAGGTCTGAATCCTGGGACCCGCCAGCATTGGAGGGTTGGGGAAGGGAAGGATCTAGCATAGGAGAAGGAATGGCTGGTGAGGAAGGAGGAAAACCATGAGGACAGGATCTTCTCAAAGCCAAGTGAAGAAAATGTTTCAGAGGGAGTAGTCAGTTGCATCAAAAGCTGTTGACAGTCCATGTGAAATGAGGATGGAGAAAAGGGTCATTGGATTTAGGTCTCCCCAGTTATCCTCTCATAGCAATCTTTTCTTCATGGAAAACAAATCTGGTAATGCCTCTTTCACTGGGTGGTACGTGTGTGTTCAGTCACTTCAGTCTTGTCTGACCCTTTGTGACACTACAGATGGTGGCCTGCTAGGCTCCTCTGCCCCTGGGATCCCAGGGAGGAATACTGGAGTGGGCTGCCATTCCGTCCTCCGGGGGAATCTTCCTGACCTAGAGATAGGACCCATCTCTCCTGTGTTTCCTGCACTGCAGGTGGATTTTTCACCAACTGAGCCACCTGGGAAAAATGTGTTAAGAACTCACTGTGAGATTTGTCTTCCTTTTGCTTTTTGTTTTGCTACAAAACATCCATTCCCATTCCTTGCCTTCCCAACAGTGCCCCAAAACACTTTGGGGAATTCTCCTTCTCCTGTTGTATGTAGCTGTAAGATGGAAAATTCAGGTGCTTGTCTTCTACTTTGGAAGCCAAAAGGGGCAGATGCTGGCCAGGACCCCTACACAAGGGGGCAGGCTCCATCCATCAGAGGCTCCTGAATTTATCCAACGCAAGAGAAAGTGTTGAGTACCAGAACTTCTGTCCTAACCAGACCCCTCCTGGTGGGAGACTGCTGCCATGGCTCCTGTTTCCCAGGCCTCACGTTCCTCTGGGTCTTGCTTCTCCAGCCGCTCTTTAGTTTACTGAGCTCCCAGTACCTTTCCTTAAGTAAATCTTGACTTGTTTAACCAGAGCCAGTTCCTGTTCCTTTTAATGAAAAATTGTAATGTTTAAGCATGGCTAAATGTTTGTTGAATAAATGAAAAAAGCCTGGTTTTCACAAATGGAAAGTCTGAATTTCAAAGAAGTTTAGCCTCTAGTCTAAATCCTCATAGCTTCCATTATTTCATTTCTTTGATGTATCCTTTTCACATTCTCAGATTTCTGCAATCAGGATGCATTTTATACTTGATGGTGTCTTATAACTAATGGGCAGTATTTTTCTGTTTTTACGGGTCTATAAAATAATGCTGTGTTTTATATCANCTAAATCCTCATAGCTTCCATTATTTCATTTCTTTGATGTATCCTTTTCACATTCTCAGATTTCTGCAATCAGGATGCATTTTATACTTGATGGTGTCTTATAACTAATGGGCAGTATTTTTCTGTTTTTACGGGTCTATAAAATAATGCTGTGTTTTATATCAATTTTGATTCAATGAAATACATTACTAAGTATTGGAATCAGGATTCAAACATATCTCAAAAGAATATACACAACTGTTTCCCAAGAAGTTTACTATCTAGTTGGAGAAAAAAAAAATGTGGAAAAAGAAAAGTCTCTCTAAATCTCGAGAGAAGACGTAACCAAGGCTTCAGGGCTATATAAACTCTGAGCAGTTGGACAGAGGAGCCTCTGGGTGGACATTTAAATTGATCCTAAAGGGTAAGGAAGGTTTTGGGAGTTTGGGATTGGCAGAGTTTGGGATGATATTACATATAGAGTGGATAAACAGCAAGGTCCTACCATATAGCACAGGGGACTATATTCAATATTCTGTGATAAACTATAATGGAATATACATATGACTAAATCACCCTGTTATACACCAGAAACTAACACAATATTGTAGATCAACTATACTTCAGTAAAAAATAAATTAAAAAAGAAAGGCCTTGGTTGATGGAAAGGTGGGAGGAGAAGAGAGATGAGAGGCTATACTCTGGCTGTTGGTGACGAAATAGACACTTAAAATGCATGTCTGAGACAAGAGGCTGAGGTTGGTGAAGATCACTGCTCAGTGTTTCCCTCTCACTCTCTCCTTCTTTTCTAGAGTTAGTGATTTCTCCACCTCTCTCTGTTTCCTATCACAATTCTTTTCTGCTGCAACCTTTTTCTGGCAAGCTTCTCCTTCCCGCTTTCTGTCCTTTCCTCCCAGTTAGTTCCACTCGTGTCTGAGCACCAGGAAGCAATGAACAGGGGGAGAAGATCCTAGGTGGAGGGATAACAGTGCATGAGGGCAAAGACACACACACACACACACACACACACACACACACACGTATATACACACACATAGGAAGGCCCTCTTTGATAAGGTGAAGCATCAACAGGGACCTGAGAGGAGGAAGGTGGAAGGTATGCCGGGATGAGGGCACAGCAGAGATAAGCACGTTGGTGTGGGGTGGGGATCACTGTCTAACACACAGCAGGTCTACAGAAGAGTAGGTGAGGGGCAATGTGACAGCAGATGCCTGGGGGGAGGTGACATCATCCAGATTCTACAGGCTTTGCCAGTGTCATAAGGGTTTGGGGGTTTTATTTCACGTGGATGTAAAGCCTTTGGAAAGATCTGAGCAGAGGAAAGAGAATGGGAGATAGATGGTGTATGATCGATCACAGAAGAGTTGGAATGTCACCCTAAAAAGTTTGAATGTGATTCTCTAATGTCCCTGTGATGTTCATTTTTGAATCATTTAAAGAGTATGAAATCTACTCTAATGGAAACATATGAATTTTTTTTGTGGAACCCAAAGAGGCCCCCCTACCTAGAACAGATGCAGTGATGTGATAGTTTGTTTTGACAGAAACAGGCTACAGAAGGTTACACTCCCTCCACTCTGCCTTTGGTTGTCAAGGAGACACCTCTGGAAACCTCTTCTCTTGTATCTAAATGTCACTGTGTAGCACTTAGATTTTTCATGTTCTCCTTTTATTATGTTATTGTAAAGTTCACCATGTAATTTTGTGCAGAAGTTAACAATTTCATCACCGATGTGTCTATTCACGGCAATGAATAGATGTGTCTATTCAGGAGCATTCCCTATTCTGCTCCTTAGTCCTCCTCCATCTTTCTGAAGCTAGTTTCCCAGAGGGGATTGCACCTGAAAAATAATCCTGTCTCCAGGAGGTCCTGAAGTCAGACAGGCTAAAAGAGGCCAGTTCATTCTGAGACGCAGACGGCAACATGGTGAATCGATGGATTCAGCTACAGAAAAATGTTTGGTGCTGGGTTGTTTTCAGTAAAGTGTATTATTTCAACTGCTTATTAATCAGGGTAGATTCTGCTGTGCTCATCTTATAGAGAAGGATATTGAGAGGTGGCGGTAAAGAGACTTAACCAGGTAGTTGGTAGCCTTGAAACTAACATCTCCTCATTGAGTGTGATTTCTACAACACTGCACTTTTTCAAAGATAGGAGCCAGAGGTGATAGATTAATTAGTTCACCCATTTATTCATTCACACACTGTGATTGAGCGCCTTCTGTGAGCTGTGTACTGCTCGAAGCCCTGGGAGCAGGGAGGTGAATGAGTCAGACCACAGCCTACGCACATCCCTCCAGTGCCTACGCAGACATTACTCTTGGCTGTCGGCTGGATGTAGATGCGGAATCCGTTATTGATCAGAGTTGGCCCTTTAGATGAAAATCTGTTTGCTCTCCCTGGCTCAGGCGGACATGATTCAGAGTCCAACACAGCTGATTTCTAATCAGTTCTCCCTCTGAGAGGAAATTGAGGTTTTTCAATAAGCTTCAGACTAAAAGACGTGCGGAGACAAATCTGGAGATTAAGACGGTCATGGATATTGTTGGCCAGGGATCAGACTCTCCCAAAGTGTTGTTCTCTAAACTGTTTAACAATTCTGGTGAATGGAATGTATTCAAATTGCGCATCTTAAAGCCTTATGTTTCTGTGCTGTGATGCACAGTCGAGAGTAATGACGCATGCTGCCATCGCGTCCTTGCAGCGCAGAGAGGAAACAGGTTGATATCTCTGGACCTTGTTCATCATTTACCCACAGTAGCAACACTTTCCTCTTGCTGCGGGAGGTCTTGAGGGCTTCCATCTGCTAGCAATTTGCTTTTCACAAATATTTTTAACCAAGGAGAGATTAGAGTTTCTATATCAAAATATCTTTCTGAAAGCTGTCAGTAGCCAACATATTTAAAGAGGAGTTACACTATCTATATTCGGGGAAGGCAATGGCACCCCACCCCAGTACTCTTGCCTGGAAAATCCAATGGACAGAGTAGCCTGGTGGGCTGCAGTCCATGGGGTCGCTAACAGTCGGACAGACTGAGTGACTTCACTTTCACTTTTCTCTTTCATGCATTGGAGAAGGAAATGGCAACCCACTCCAGTGTTCTTGCCTGGAGAATCCCAGGGATGGGGGAGCCTGGTGGGCTGCCGTCTATGGGGTCACACAGAGTCGGACACGACTGAAGTGACTTAGCAGCAGCAGCAGCACACTATCTATATTACTGTCTCCACATCTTAATTACGCAAGTCTTCAGGGCTCACCCAAATTAGACAAAGGAGGAGATTAATGAAATGTGTTATGTTGTTTAAAAGTGAAAAGTGAAAGTTGCTCAGTAGTATCTGACTCTCTGCCACCCCGAGGACTATACAGTCCATGGAATTCTCCAGGCCAGAATACTGGGGTGGTAGTCTTTTACTTTCTCCAGGGGATCTTCCCAACCCAGGGATCAAACTCAGATCTCCTGCACGGCAGGTGGATTCTTTACCAGTTGAGCCACAAGAAAAGTCCAAGGATACTGGAGTGGGTAGCCTATCCCTTCTCCAGAGGATCTTTCCAACCCAGGAATTGAACTGGGGTCTCCTGCATTGCAGGCGGATTCTTTATAAACTGAGCTATCAGGGAATGTTTAGACAGATCAAATAGTGTACAGATATAAATAGCTCACACTGCATTATCTGATTTTATCCTCAGCCTTTGCTTTTTCATCTGAAATGTCTGGATATACATCTTATCAAGAGTGGCTCATCTGTCATGCTGTTTCTTGAGTGGCCCCTATAATGGTTTAATATAGAGCTAAGAAGCAGTTATTGTTCTAGGGGTGGGGGTTGGGGTATATCTGAATTTTGTCAATCCAGCAAGCCTGCTACTTGGGGAAACTGATTTGGAGGCAAGGGAGGAGATGACAATTGACTTGTATAACAGAGCAAGGCATTTTGGAATACATGAGGCCCAGGTTCCAAATTCTGTTCCCTGAGGTCTCGTTGGGTAGAGATGCTGAAGAAAGGTAGGTGGAGGGCTCCCATTAAGCTCAGGACAGTGAAGGGTTATGAGATTCCTAAAATAAAGTCAACATTATGGATAGGAGACATCTAGACTGAGGATCTGGGACCAAGATCTTAAAGTCTGTGACACAGGGCTAGGTCTTACACAGTGAATCGCTCATAAAAATAGCTCTTCTGGGTCAGCTATCCTAGCACAGTGAAAAGAATATAGGGAAGAATTCCTGAGAACAAGGGTGTCATTGGAAAGGCCTGTAATTTCAGAGTAAAAATAAGGGGACAAGCATGGGAAGGAATGGGCAGAGCCAGTCTCCATGGTGACACTGAGTAGAAGACATGGCAGCTCTAGGCTCACCCATCTTGGTGTGGAGGGGCAGGTCTGAACGCTGGTGCGTTGTGTAGCTCCCAGGAGATCACTGGACTAGTTAGAGTTGAGGATATCTCAAGATATCACTTCTTGCTAATAGGGCATGAGGGTGTTTGAGTATTCAAGTACAAAATAAAGGTGATATGACCATATTTTTGCTCTGAACTTGTGAGACAGGACATACTAGCAGTGTATGTGTGTTTGTGTGTGTGTTGTGGGATTCAGTGGAGATGTTACAATGCTCTGGACACACTGTATCATCACAGATTGAATACCTTCCCCTAGAAATGGAGCTGTTTAGTGACTGAAATAAGGGCCACCACTCTTATCATGGGAAAGGTACTGATGACTGGGAGGATTCTAGGGGACTGTGCTGAGCACAGCCTAGAAAAAGCTCTAGCTGCTGCTGCTAAGTCATTTCAGTCATGTCTGACTCTGTGCAACCCCATAGATGGCAGCCCAACAGGCTGCCCCATCTCTGGGATTCTCCAGGCAAGAATACTGGAGTGGGTTGCCATTGCCTTCTCCAATGCATGAAAGTGAAAATTGAAAGTGAAGTCGCTCAATTGTGTCTTACTCTTCGCGACCCCATGGACTGCAGTCTACCAGGCTCCTCCATCCATGGGGTTTTCCAGGCAAGAGTACTGGCGAGGGGTGCCATTGCCTTCTCCGAGAAAAAGCTCTAGGGAAAGCTCTAAAACCCCTGGGTAAGCACAGAGTGGTGGGCAGGATATTTAGGAAAGAAGAAAAGCCAAGAACTGCAAAGGAGAGTGGTGGAAGATGTAGCTCTACCTTGAGTCTCCAAGGCAATATATGGAGGGCAGTCTCACGCAAAGTCTGAATTTCTGATTATAATGAAATCACTCCTTGGAGGAAGAGCATTCAAGATCTGATGTTGTAGGTCCTGGGTGAAAGGATCCCTGTCCCCCCAAATCTGGACATCTCCAGAGATATGGGCTCATGCAGGAGTGAGGACATGCAGGTCCCAGTGGAACCCCCGAGGTACTGCAACATCCTAAGAGGGTGTTTGGGAGAATGAAGTTATAACTCTGGGGGGGAAACACTTTAACTTTATTCAGTGAGACATACTTCTAAAATAATGGTAAAAATAATAGGTTTATATATATGTATATAATTTAAAACCATATGCCAGCCCTTGCTTTAATGGTTAGGATTAGGGTCATTCAATTAAGTAATTAAATGTAATTCATAGAATCCTCACAACTATCCTCTGAGGCAGGCCCTAGCATTATGTTTCCTCATCTCCCTTCACTCCAGGGTCACTTATGCTCCTCATGGTGCCCAGGCCAGGCAAGACATGCTCTTCCCTGAAAGTCATCTTTCTGCTCTCTCTTCCTTCCCATGTGCCCACACGCCCTGTTCCCTGACACTCCTTGGGTCCTTTCTCCAATGTCTCCTTCTCAGTGAGACTTCTCTTGTCACATTTTCAAGTTGACATTCTCTCTCCTTCTTGCCTGCTACATTTCTCTCCATAGCACTTACTACCCTGCAAGATCTGTCTCTTTCAATCTATCTATCCATTCAGCTGTCCATCCATCCATCCACCTACCCATCCATCCATCCATCCTTCCACATACTTGTGTGCCTTACTTATTGTCTGTCTCCTCTGTCAGGATCATAAAGGCATTTTTGTCTGTTTCTTTTTCACTGTTGAATCCAGAGCTCATATTAAAGCACCATTAATGATTTCACCCACACAAGGACAGATGCAGGCAGGAGCCCTGGGGCAGGCTTCTGCAAGGACCCCGCTCTGCCATGCTTCATCCTTTTAGCTGCTAGATTGTGGGAAGTCCAGAGGGTCCTGGGGTAGAGACTGAGGCAGATATGAAGTTGGGGCTGAGAGCGTCTGAATTTCTTAATAACCAATGACAATGTACATGTGTATTCTGGCTGAATCCCCAGTGCCTAGAATTGTGATGGCATATAGTAAGAGCTCAATAAATACTGATGGAATAACTCTCATGTTATGGACGAGGCCAAGTCACAGAATTAGGGAATTTGACAGTGCTGGGCATGGGTCCAGCCCCTGCTCCAGTCTGGCTCCAGAGCCTGTACTGTGAACTGCTAGGTTCTACCTTTGCACGACGGCTTTTATGAAGAGAAAAATAGAGGAGGCCATCATTCCAAAAGTACCGGACACATCATCCTCATCATATTCTTAAGGACCCATAAGAGTCCTTAAAGCCCTCTTAGAACAAGTTGGGGGTAGGCATAAATGAAATAAAATACATTTCTAAAAAGTTGAAAATAAAATTGTTTCAGTCAAGTTTATGATTTTTCTCTTCCTCCTGTGACTGAGTAGCCACTGGGAGAATCTAGCTTCGAAACAGAGGATAGGCACCACTTTAAAACATCACTTCTAATAGATAATAACTCACGTGGAAGTCAGAACAATGGGCCTCCAAAGATCTCCGTACTCTAACCACCAGAACCTGTGAATGTTACTGTACATGGCAAAAGAGCCTTTGCATATGTGATTAAGTTAAGGACTTCGAGATGGGGAATTATGCTGGATGCTCTGGGTGGGTCCAATCTAACTACAAGTGTCCTTAGAAGTGGAGAACCTTTTTCAGTTGTGATCAGAGAGAGAGAATCAATTGTGGAAATAGGGTTAGAGAGGCACAGAACGGCTGGCTTAGAAGGTGGAGGAAGGGGCCACAAGTCGTGGAATGTGGGCAGCCTCTTGGAACTGGAGAAGGCGAGGAAGCGTATTCTCCCCCATAGAAAGCGGAGCTCTCTCCTACAGAGCTCACAGAAAGGAAAGTAAGCCTGCCTAGACAGTGGTTTTAGCCCAGAGAGACCTGTGTGGGACTTCTGACTTACAGAACTGTGTTTAAGCTTCTAGGTTTGTGATAATTTGTTACAGCTGCAATAGAAAACTGATAGACCATACCAAGTACAGGTAAAGTAAAAAACTAGCCAAGTCATCCAAGTGTTAAAAAGACTAAAAAGACTCAACTGTTGTTTTTGATTGAGTTCATTCAAAATGATTGTATTCATATAGTAAGTACATAGCTATGATTACTGTAACATTTTTGATTGATGTGTTATTGACATCAAATAAGTCTTTCCAGTCTTTTAAAGGAATGCATGATATTCATGACTATCATGTAAGGAAAATCAAATTATAAGGGAACATTCTGCTACATCAATTTATGAGTCTATATTTCTCTATTAAATCAAGCGCTTGTCACTTACATAGAGCAGACTTCATATAAGTGGGAGAAGATTGTTGCCAAGATTTTGAACTCCCAGAGGTCCACCCTTGTAACTCTCTCCACAAATTAATCAGCCTCCAACCCTGTTGGTTCTTCCATCACCATAGTCCTTGTATCTGTTCCTTTCACAGCCACTGATTCAGGCTCCAGCACGCCACACCTAGACAAACAGGCATCTAACTGGCCCCTTTGTCTTTTACCCTCTGATCTGGCCTGCATGTGCTCTCCAGATTCATCACTCCCAAAAACATTCTTCATCACACTGCCCTACAAGGACATTTCATGCTCTTGTTATCAGGCATAGTCAAGGTTCTCAGCTATTAGCAGGACCTGATTAATGGTAAGGGGGTTTCAAGTCACTTGTATGTATCCAGTAATGATGTTCTAAGATATATAGTTGATTTCCTTTCTATAAAAAATTTTGGGGTCAGATATATCCATTTATATTCATGTCGTGAATATTTACAGTGCATTTGTAAGGTATCTTTCACTGTTCTAGGTACTGGGGACACAGGGTGACCAAGAGAGAAAAGTGCATCTCCCAGAGTGGAGAGACAGAGCATACTCTAGGAAATAAACAAGAAATATCTCACTGCGTTAAATGCAAGGCAGAATATTCAGATNCTGGCACTGTTCTAGGTACTGGGGACACAGGGTGACCAAGAGAGAAAAGTGCATCTCCCAGAGTGGAGAGACAGAGCATACTCTAGGAAATAAACAAGAAATATCTCACTGCGTTAAATGCAAGGCAGAATATTCAGATAGGGGAAGTAATGGAACGATTGGTGGCTACTTTGGAGTAAGTAATCAGAAAGGACTTCTGGAAGGAGATGACATTTGGGCTGATGTCTGCGAAGATGTCTGGGGCATGCGTATTCCAGGAAGAGCGAAGGGCAAGTGCGAGGGGTCTCAGATGGATGTGATCTTGGAGTGTTCAAGGAACAGAGAGGAGAGTGTAACTGGAGGGTGGTAGGTGAGCTGGCGAGGAAAGACTAATCATACCTTAGGTCTCAGGTACCGGGGAAGGCAATGGCACCCCACCCCAGTACTCTTGCCTGGAAAATCCAATGGACGGAGGAGCCTGGTGGGATACCTGGCACTGTTCTAGGTACTGGGGACACAGGGTGACCAAGAGAGAAAAGTGCATCTCCCAGAGTGGAGAGACAGAGCATACTCTAGGAAATAAACAAGAAATATCTCACTGCATTAAATGCAAGGCAGAATATTCAGACAGGGGAAGTAACGATTGGTGGCTACTTTGGACTAAGTAATCAGAGAGGGCTTCTGGAAGGAGATGCCATTTGGGCTGATGTCTGCGAAGATATCTGGGGCATGCGTATTCCAGGAAGGGCGAAGGGCAAGTGCGAGGGGTCTCAGATGGATGGATCTTGGAGTGTTCAAGGAACAGAGAGGAGAGAGTGTAACTGGAGGGTAGTGGGTGAGCTGGTGAGGAAAGACTAATCATACCTTAGGTCTCAGGCACAGAACACTGAGCTTTGATTTTTCTCTTATTGTGATATAAAGCCACTTGAGGTTTAAGTCAGAGAACTGGCGTATATTAACATTTATCTTTACTTAGATGACTGGGTTATTGTGGAAGACANAGGTCTCAGGCACAGAACACTGAGCTTTGATTTTTCTCTTATTGTGATATAAAGCCACTTGAGGTTTAAGTCAGAGAACTGGCGTATATTAACATTTATCTTTACTTAGATGACTGGGTTATTGTGGAAGACAGTCAGGAGCTATCGCTATGTCCAGGCAAGACTATGGTGGCTTGGACAAGGGTGATGAAGGTGGAGGTAAAGAGAGATGTGTGAACAAATCCAGAACACGTCTTGAATTTATAACTGATAAGACTTGCTGATGGATTAGATTTCTAGAATGAGGCAAAGAAAGTGATGATTTTTTGGCTTGATCCAGTGGGTGATACTATTTGTTTTGATGAGGGGACCCAGAATTATCCACACGCTTTCTTGGTTTACAAGGCATCTGGGGAAATTTGTCCGGGTATGAGATAATCAAGATGGCTTTTCTTTATAGGACTAATCCTAATACAGAATAGAAAATTAAACAAAGGCACAAAATAATATTTAGCCAAATACGCTAAGTGGGACAAATTTATAAAGTTTTTAAACTATAAATAAACTATAAAACACATTTAAAAATCAATACTATTTATATTTTATGTAGACAGGATTCCCACCAAAGAAGTTTTCCCTTTCTCCCAAAATCTGTCATGGGCTAAGAAACCAAATACAAATGTTCATTAAAATTGCACATAAGATTAAGAGCAAACAGGGTCTGTTATAAATCACTTTGCTGTACACCAGAAANAATACTATTTATATTTTATGTAGACAGGATTCCCACCAAAGAAGTTTTCCCTTTCTCCCAAAATCTGTCATGGGCTAAGAAACCAAATACAAATGTTCATTAAAATTGCACATAAGATTAAGAGCAAACAGGGTCTGTTATAAATCACTTTGCTGTACACCAGAAACTAACACAACATTGTAAATCAACCCTACTTCAATTTAAAAAGTTTAAAAGAGAGTAATCACGGTCTGAATGAGGAGATGAAAAGTTGCCTATGAGTAAAAGGTAACTATTTCTCCCGTGGGATTTATTGTGATAAATAATATCACAATGATTCATTGTGATATGCTCAAAACCCTTGTTTGCTTACTTATGGAGCCAAAGAGACTACTGAATAAATGATCTCTAGATAGATAAGGAGTTACTGACTTCAGGTTCGATATGTTTATGAGTTGCCTGTCTGCCTTTCCCAGACATCATCTCTATCACCAGCTGACAGCTTGATCTTTGTGAGTAGGTTTGGTCCAACTCCACTGTGTCTCACTTGCTGCTAGTTCAAAGCTGATTATCTGTCCCAGTTTTAGTTACTGCATTTCCACTCTGTTATTATGACCTGATCTCCCATGTGTACCTTGTTCTGTATTTAGGCTTTTGCCTTGCTTTGCTGGGTGCCTGCCTTGATACCACGGTCTACGTAGAAGTGACTGTAATTTTTCCATTTCAGTTCTCATTCATGTTGGAGCAGGCATTTTATTCCTGAACCAAAGGCTGGAAACAGACTCTACTACATCTCTTTCTACTAGCTAGCATTTTTTGAACATTTATTTTGTGCCAAGCACTGTGATAAACACATTACATAGATGATCACACAATTCTGACAGTTATCCAATGAATCACACTTTTTTTTTTTTTTTTTTAATGATGGAGCTGAAGCTCAGAGAAAATATACTTTTTTTTAGTTCACACGGCTAGTTAGTGGGGGATAGAACAAGGATTAGGATTCAGGGTGACTGAAAAATCCTGCTTCTCAGCACTATCTCTACTGCCCACTATAGACTGATACACAAATTTGAGCCACCTAGCTTCCTTGACCAGGGAATAACTTGATCTGGGAATAACTTTCCTTCCTGTGTCCTTTCTACGCTTTAGTCGATGTCTCTCTGTGATGGGAACCAGACCCATATCCCTTCACTGTCATGTGTCTCTGACGTTCCCTTTTCCTTGTTAGATCATTTCATTAGGTACCTGAGATGGACAGAAGCCAAGTCTAAAGGGGAAATTTGTATTTGTATTTAGTCTCACACTTTATAAATACCGAAACAGCAATTAATAGACCACTCACTGGTTAACTGGCCCTATAAGTAGGTGCTACGGTTTCTATTTTTGGAAAGATAAAGGTACAGATCAAGATCATGTAGGCATTTTATGCTGGGTCCTAGATTTCAAACCATGTCTGATTGATTTCAGTGCATCCTCATACTAATTTCTGGGAACTGTCTCCTAAATGGATCTAGTTTGGAGCTTACAGGCTTCCTATTTTACATGCAGCATTGTGTTTCTATTTTATTTCCATGTAAATAAATGTCCCTGTATGAGATTTTATGGTAATGAAAATTCTTTCAATGCAGTTTTCATCCTCTTGTCCACTCTCTTGAAATAGTACAACTGATAAACTGTTTTTGTTCATCTCATTTTGGAACACAGTTAATCTTTTTCTTATTTTGGATTTGTGCTTTTGAATGCATATTTTGTCTGATTCTTGCCTTGGAATATTTTTTAATCTGATTAGATTACTGTCTTAGGAAAGGGGAGCTTTTTCTTAATAAAACAGAGTAATGCAATTTCTATGATAACAATTGCTTAATTATTCCAAAATAAACATAATATATCATGTGCAAAGCATCACTGAACAAATTTACCACATGAATGCTCAAAACCAAGAGAAAAAGTTATAAAGGCCAATTTTATGGAAAACCTAAAAGGATTTTGGAAATTAAAAAAATAAATCCTTCGGCTACAGTCTTGAGTTGACATGTATCTGAAAGAGCCAGTTTCAAAGATGTTACTGGCTAAGGAAACTGAAGTCGCTCAGTCGTGTCCGACTCTTTGCGACCCCGTGGACTGTAGCCCACCAAGCTCCTCTGTCCATGGGATTCTCCAGGCAAGAGTACTGGAGTGAGTTGCCATTTCCTTCTCCAGGGGACTGGCTAAGGGGAAGCTTTATATTCTGAACATAACTCTACAGGCATTTTTCAGACCTCTGCTATGTAACTGGCCATGTTTTGGGCTGCATGTGCAGAAAGTAGTAAGACACAATCCTTGAACTCAGAGTCTAATAGAGGGTAGGAAGCCATGATAAACAACAACAATAATACAAAGATAATAATAGTAGAAATATAGTATGATAAGTGTGCTAACAAAAGTGTATACAGTTTGAATCCTGCTCCCTGGTGCTGCCTCGGATTTTATGGATATATTTTCTAAGATCCTTTGACTTTGAGTACTTTTTTGTAAAATGAAAATCAAAGACTTATTGTTAAGCCATTAAACTTAGATTAACAGGAAAGAATCAGTTTTGTCAACTAATTTTTTGAATTGGCAAGAAGTAGAATTTTCATTGTTACCTTTTCTATTCAATTAATTTTTTTAAATCTCCAAAATATTGTGTTGACTCACTTCTACAGCAGTTCCCAAATTTAGTTATGTATAGGAATCTCCTAAAGAACTTGTTAAAAAATAGACACCTGGGACCCCAGCTTTTTTAGTGAGGTTCAGATTCATTAGGTCAAGACAGGGCCCAGGAATCTGCACTTTAAACAAACTACTCAGGTAATTCTGATGCAGGTAATTTGTGGGAGAATATAGCCCCCCTAAGTCATAATGTCACAGTAGTCTGCCAGTCCTGGGCCTATTTTCTGTTACTGTGATTTGCTCTTCTCTGCTCTGCATCCTGGAGAGCAGGCTGGTTTCCCCAATTCACATCAAGTGGCTTCCAGCTGGTTTTGACCAATGGGAGGAAGACTGGCCACTGGTGGGAGACTGTAGGACAGCAGGAAGGAAGAAGCCTCTGTTCGCCTCCTGTGGAGTCCTTACGTTAAAGTGTTGGTCGCTCAGTCCTGTCTGACTCTTTAGGACCCATGGACTGTAGCCCACCAGGCTCCTCTGTCCATGGAAATCTCCAGCAAGAATACTAGAGTGGATAGCCATTCCCTTCTCCAGGGGATCTTCCCGACCTAGGAATCATACCCTGGTCTCCTGCATTGCAGGCAGATTCATTACCATCTAAGCCACCAGAGAGTGTTTAAATATCATTCATTTAGTCAGTTCAGTTGCTCAGTCGTGTCCAGCTGTTTGCAACCCCATGGACTGCAGCACCCCAGGCTTACCTGTCTATCACCAGCTCCCAGAGCTTGCTCAAACTCACGCCCATTGAGTTGGGATGCCATCCAACCATCTCATCCTCTGTCGTCCCCTTCTCCTCCCACCTTCAATCTTTCCCAGCATCAGGGTCTTTTCCAATGAGTCAGTTCTTTGCATCAGGTGACCAAAGTTTGGGAGTTTCAGCTTCAGCATTAGTCCTTCCAATGAATATTCAGGACTGATTTCCTTTAGGATGGACTGGTTGGATCTCCTTGCAGTCCAAGGGACTCTCAAGAGTCTTCTCCAACACCACAGTTCAAAAGCATCAATTCTTTGGTGCTCAGCTTTCTTTATGGTCCAAGTCTCATATCCATACATGACTCCTGGGAAAAACATAGTTTTGACTAGACAGACCTTTGTTGGCAAAGTAATGTCTCTGCTTTTTAATATGCTGTCTAGATTTGTCATAGCTTTCTTCCAAGGAGTGAGCATCTGTTAATTTCATGGCTGCAGTCACCATCTGCAGTCATCGGGAGTGACTAAATGCCTTCTATGAGTCTAGTGTCTGCCAAACAAGAACAAGTGTGCAATAAGCATCCCAGCTTCTACATGTATTCCTGGCTCCTGGGACCCAGTAACCCCAGCCCCGGACTCTGGATGTCAAGGTCAGGGGTAGTGGCAGTTACTGATTTTGTTAACTTCTGAGTTGCCTCGCTATAGCTGATGCTATCAGTGCTCCATCTTCATCTTCAAGAAATCACTTACCATTTAGTTCACCAACCTAATTTCCAAAGGTAATCTCTTGCCTGTATCTTCAGTGGAGGACTTACGAAATCTGTTGAAACCCACTTTGTATGTATAGCAGGCTATAAGTGCTTAAGAATTAACATTCCCTTAGGGGATAGCCCTGAATCAATGACTGACTAGTATAAATATCCCAGCTCCCCTACCCCTTGGTCTATTTTGTGCTATTTTGTGGAGCATCTAGGTTAAATAGATGCCTCTGTGGGCAAGCTGTCTTGCCTTTCCTTCCTGCACTTCCCTCTCACCTACCTATAGTCCTTGCATTTTCAGATAAATTGGCTGCATTTGAATTTTGTCTCAGAGTCTGCTTCTTAGAAACCCAAACTAAGATGCTCACTGTCCTTGGTTGGCTTCTTAGCTTCCTCTATCACCTATATATTCACTTCTTGGCAATACAGTTCTTCTGTTTGAAATTCCTGGAGGAATTTTTCTTATCCTGGTTAGATGAAACTAGGTACTAAACACCACAAGTATTCAAGTGAACAAACATGAACTTTATTCTCAAGAGGCTCATCTACTATAAGGGAAGACAAACAAGTTTATAAGTATATATGTGTGAAGAGACATTGGAGACAAGATGGCAGAGTAGGACTTGAGCTCACCTTCTCACATGAAAACATTGAAATCACAACTAACTACAGAATAATCATCAGCAAAAAAGACTGGAAGCTACCAAAAAAGATATTGTGCATTCAAAGAAAAAGATGAAGGCACAACAAGATGGTCGGAGGACACATTCACAATATACTCAAACCTCACGCCCACCAAAAGACCAATCGGCAAACTGGAAAATAATTTTATGACAGAGTTTCTCCCACAAAAATGAAAGTTCTGAGCTCCATAGTCTGGGGGTCTGTAATCAGGAGGAAGAACCCCCACAACATTTGGCTTTGAAGTCGAGCGGGGCCTGATTGCAGGAACTCCACAAGATTAGGGGAAATCAAAACTCCACGCTTGGAGGGCACACGTAGATCTCATGAAACCAGCTCCCAGGGAAAAAGCAGTGACTTCATAGGAGCCTGGGCCAGACCTACTTGCTGGTCTTGAAAGATCTCCTGGGGAGGCAGGGAATGACTGTGGCTCACTGTAGGAACAAGGACACTGGGGGTGGAGGCACTGAAGAGTACTCGCTGGCATGAACTCCCCAGGAGGCTACCATTCTGACACTAAGACCTGGCGCCACCCAACAGTTTCTAGGCTCCAGCGCCGGGATGCCTTAGGACAACCAACCAACGCGGCAGCAACACAACCCCAGCAATCAGCAGGCAGGCTGCCCAACTTTCCTGAGGCCACAGCCACCTCTAAACACACCCTTTGACACAACTCTGTCCACCAGAGGGACAAGACCCAGCTCCACACATCAGAGGGCAGGCACCAGTTCCTCCAACCAGAAGCCTGCACAAGCCTCTAGATCAGCCTCACCCACTAGAGTGAAGACACCAGAAGAGGAACTATAGTCCTACAGCCTGCAGAATGGAGACCACAACAGCAAGTTAGACAAACAGACAGCAGAGGAATATGTTGCAGATGAAGGAATAAGATAAAACCCCAGAAGAACAGCTAAGTGAAGTGGAGACAGGGCATCTATCTGAAAAAGAGTTCAAAGTAATGATAATAAAGATAATCCAGGATCTCAGAAAAAGAATAGAGGCACAGACCGAGAAGACACAAAAAATGTTTAACAAAGAGCCAGAGGATATAAAGAACAAACAGAGTTGAACAATACAATAACTGGAATGAAAAATATACTTGAAGGAGTAAATAGCAGAATAAATGAGGCAGAAAAATGAATAATTGAGCTGGAAGACAGAATAGCAGAAATCACTGCCATGAAATGGAATAAAGAAAAAGAATGAAAAGAAACGAGGATAGTTTGAGACCTCAGGAACATTAGACACACCAAAATTCACACTATAGGGGTCCCAGAAGGAGACGAGACAGAGAAGGGGCCTGAAAAAATAGTTGAAGGATAATAGTTGGAAACTTCCCTAACGTGGAAAACGAAAAGTCACCCAAGTCCAGGAAGTGCAAAGAGCCCCACACAGGATAAAACCAAGGAGGAACAGGCCTTTCCTTGTGGTACAGTGGTTAAGAATCCACCTTGCAAGGCAGGAGACGCCAGTTCGATCCCCGGTCTGGGAAGATCGCATATACCGTGGAGCAGCTAAGCCCGTGTGTTACAGCTACTGAGCTCACACACCCTAGACCCTGTGCTCCCCAATTAGAAGCCGATGCATTACAACTAGAGTGGCCTTCGCTTACGGTAACGAAAGAAGTTTCTCATGCAGCGATGAACACCCAGCACAAATGAATAAATAACCCCAGAAAACCACCCCAAGACACACATTAATCAAACTAACAAAAATTAAAGACAGAGAGAAAACAATAAAAGCAACAAGAGAAAAGCAACAAAAAACATATAAAGGAATCCCCATAAGGTTATCAGTTGACTTTTCAGCAGAAGCTCTGCAGGCCAGAAGGGAATGGCACAATATATTTAAAGTGATGTAAGGGGAAAACTGGCAAGCTACAATCAAGAATACTCTACTCAGCAAGGCTCTCATCCAGATTCAACAGAGGAATAAAAAGCTTTACAGGCAAACAAAAGCTAAGAGAATTCAGCACCATCAAATAAGCTTTAGAACAAATGTTAAAGAACTTCTCTAGGTAGAAAAGAAAAGGCCACAACTAGAAATAAGAAAATTACAATGGGAAAGCTCACTGGCAAAGGCAAACATATAGTAAAGGTAGGAAACCACCAACACACAAATGTGATATCAAAACCAGCAATCATGAGAAGAGGAGAGTACACATGCAGGTGATAGGAAATGCATTTGAAATTAAGAGACCAGCAACTTAAAACAATCTTGGCTATACGTAGGCTGCTATATCAAAACTTCACTGTAACTGCAAAACACATTCTACACTAGACAGACACAGAAAAAAGAAAAAGGAATCCAAACACAATACTAAAAATAGTCATCAAATCACAAGAGAAGAGAACAAAAGGCGAAGGGAAAAATACCTATGAAAACAAATCCAAAACAATTAACAAAATGACAGCAAGAATACACATATTGATAATTACCTTAAATGTAAACAGATTAAATGCTCCAACCAAAAAACACAGACTGGCTGAATGAATACAAAAATAAAACTTGTATATATGCTGTTTACAAGAAACCCACTTCAGATCTAGGGATACATGCAGATTGAAAGTGAGGGGATGGAAAAAGGTATTTTATCCAAATGGAAATCAAAAGAAAGCTAGAGTAGCAATACTCATGTCAGACAAAAAAAAAAAGACTTTAAAATGAAGACGGTTATAGAGACAAAGAAGTACACTACATAATGATCAAGGGAGCAACCCAAGAAGGTATAACCATTTTAAATACAAATGCACCAAACAGAGGAGCACCTCAATATATAAGGCAAATACTCACAGGCATAAAACGAGAAATGGGCAGTAACACAGTAATAGTGTGGGACACATACGATGGCATATTACTCATCCATAAAAAGAATGAAATACTGCCTTTTACAGCAACATGAATGGACCTAGAGGTTATCATACTAAGTGAAATAAGACAGAGAAAGAAAAATGTCAGATGATATCTCTTATACGTGAAATCTAAGAAAATGATACAAATGAATTTATTTACAAAACAGAAACAGACTCACAGACTTAGAAAACAAATTTATAGGTACCAAAGGGGAAAGGTGGGAGGGGGTAAATTAGAAGTTTGGGATTAACATACACACAATGCTAAATATAAAACAGATAATTAAAAAGGAACTTCTATAGCCCAAGGAACTCGACTCAATATTCTGTAATAATCAGTATGGGGGAAAGACTCTGAAACAGAATAAATGTATGTATATGTATATTGGAGAAGAAAATGGCAACCCACTCCGGTATTCTTGCCTGGGGAATCTCAGGGATGGAGAAGTCTGGTGGGCTGCCGTCTATGGGGTCGCACACGGTTAGATACGACTGAAGTGACTTAGCAGCAGCAGCAGCATGTATATGTATAACTGAATCATTTTAGTGTACACCTGAAACTAACAAAATTATTTTAAAAAAGAAAAAGAACAGCATGTAACAAATGCAGCAATTCATAAATGCAAAATTCAGAGGAGATTATCCAGAGAGCTGGGTGAGATGAGGGAAAACTTCACAGGGGAGTTAATAGTTAAGCTGGATTTTGAAGATGAAGTTTGTGACTGGCTAAGAAGAGGTGCAAAAAGCATTTCAGACATAGGAACAGTGTTGGCAAAGTTAGAGAAGAGCAAAACAGGCTCCATATTTAGAGATTCAAGTCATTTTTCTGAAACATAGGTGGGGTTGGGGAATTTCAGGACATGTGGTCAGAAGGGGCATGGGAAAGCTGTGTATAATATGCTCCAGAGTTTACGCTTGTAGGCCTGAGTTAAGTATTAGAGAGTTTAAGGTGTAGGAGAGACATGTAAGGTTTTTCCCTTTAGCACTATGACTGTGGGGCTCTGTAGAGGATGAAGTTTGCTCAGATCTTATTAAACACAATATAATTAATCTAATTAAATTTGCCTTTGATAAGCATGGCTCTTGTAATACCTCATGCAATTCAGAGTTTCCAAGATGAAATATACAGATAATATAAACATATTCTTTCAGTGTCTCCTTTTATTGAGTGTCTTCTTTGTGCCAGGTCTATTCTAGGCATAGGAGATTCGGTGGTAAATAAGACAGGCAATTTCTTACCCTTAGGGGCAACAATACATATTGAACAAAAAGCGGGTATGGTCTAATTCCCCTAAAGGTGTTCTTGAGATACTGAGTTAAGTTCATTTGGTCTAACGTGTCATCTAAGGCCAGTGTTTCCTTACTGACTTTCTGCCTGGATGATTTGTCCATGGATGTAAATGGGGTGCTAAAGGCCACTATTGTTATTGTATTACTGTCAAGTTCTCCCTTTATGTTTGTAATATTTATGTATTTAGGTGCTATGTTGTGTGCATACATATATCAGGTGTTACACCTTCTTGTTGGATTGAGTCCTCTATCGTTATGTAATGCTCTTGTCTCCTGTTAAACTCTTTGTTTTAAAGTCTATTTTGTCTGATATAAGTATTGCTACCCAGATTTTCTGTTTGTCTATATTTATACGGAAAAACTTTAAAAAATCCCCACATTTTCAGTCTGTGTGTCTTTACAACTGAATTGAAGATTTTGTACGCAGATGTAGATGAGTCTTATTTTTTTCAATCCATTTGGTCATCCTATGTCTTTTGATTGGAGCATTTAGTTCATTTACATTTAAAGTAATTATTGATAAGTGCTTATTATCATTTTGGTAGCTATTTTCCAGTTGTTTTTGTAGTTCTCTGCTCCTTTCTTATGCTCTCTTCCCTTGTAATTTGATGTCTGTCTTTAGTATTATGTTTGGATTCCTTTCTCTTTATTTTTATGTATTTTTTATGGGTTTTTGGTTTGTGGATTCCATGAGGTTCATATATATCCATGAGGTTCCATATATAACAATGTACATCTCTATCTATGTCAATATCTATCTATATCTATGTATTTTAAGTTGATTATTCTTATATTAGAACTCATTCTAATAGCAATTCAGACTTTGCTATATTTTATACTTTCTTCCCCTACATTTTATTTTTCACATTATATTTTATATCTTTTTATTTTCTGTATCCCTTAAGTTAAGGGATATGTCTACTTATTTGTAGACATAGATGATTTTACTACTTGTCTTGCTTAATATTTTTACTAGCTTTATAGATAGTGATTTATTACCTTTCCTGTACATTTCCCTTTGCCTTTACCTAGAATTTTTCCTTTCACTATTTCTAGTTGTGGCCTTTTCTTTCCCGGTTCAGTTCAGTTCAGTTGCTCAGTCGTGTCCGACTCTTTGCGACCCCATGAATTGCAGCACGCCAGGCCTCCCTGTTCGTTACCATCTCTCGGAGTTCACTCAGACTCACGTCCATTGAATCCGTGATGCCATCTAACCATCTCATCCTC
>SJYX01013147.1:10027-30339 GCA_006410675.1 Oreotragus oreotragus
CAGTCCAAGGGACTCTCAAGAGTCTTCTCCCACACCACAGCTCTTTGGGAGGACTGATACCAAAGCTGAAACTCCAATACTTTGGCCACCTCATGTGTAGAGTTAACTCATTGGAAAAGACCCTGATGCTGGGAGGGATTGGAGGCAGGAGGAGAAGGGGATAACAGAGGATGAGATGGCTGGATGACATCACCGACTCGATGGACATGAGTTTGAGTAAACTCCAGGAGTTGGTGATGGATGGATGGGGGGGGGGGGCAGGCGTGCTGCGATTCATGGGGTCACAAAGAGTCGGACATAACTGAGCAACTGACCTGAACTGAACTGAACTGAACCCTTATACACCATAGAATTATTTAATCAGGCACATCTTTGTTTCCTATTTAAGATTCAGAGAAAGTGGTAAACCACCTTGATTTCGACTGAAGTAGCAGTAAGATTTTAATCATTTATCAAAAATCCTGCACATAAACTTGGCTCTCATACTCCATTGGATATCACTCTTTTAAACAAAATCCCAGTACACAAGTGATTCAACTATTATTGCAGCATTGCTTGCAGAGGGGACAAATAACTAGGAGACACAGTGTACCAGGCCAACAGATGGATGACTGAAGAGATTATGGTAAAATTACTACAAGGATGGCATGAAAGAATTACAGGTATAGGTCAAGTAAATATTGTTGCTAATTAGGAAAAAGAAGTGAAAATTGTATATAGAATGATATATTTTTTTTAATGAAATTGAGTAGGAAACTTTGTGGTCTATCTAAACACATCCATGCAGATACACCGAGTAAGTCCACTCTTAAATGGTGACCCTAGAGATCTGTGCTGTGTTCTTAGAGGACGGGTACAGAAAGACTGATAAGAGCTCTGCTTTTTTTGTTTATTTTTCTGGAAAGAAAAAAAGGAAACTGAAAAACTCTGGATCATCCGGAGAAAGATAAATTGCAAATACTGACAGAAATAGGATACAACATGAAAGGGACCTTGAGCTACATTGGCCAACTTGCAAAAACATTCTAAAAATTCCTATAATGTATGCTGCTGCTGCTGCTAAGTCACTTCAGTCGTGTCCGACTCTGTGTGACCCCATAGACGGCAGCCCACCAGGCTACCCCATCCGTGGGATTCTCCAGGCAAGAATACTGGAGTGGGTTGCCATTTCCTTTTCCAATGCATAAAAGAGAAAAGTGAAAGTGAGGTCGCTCAGTCTGTCCGACTGTTAGCGACCCCACGGACTGCAGCCCATATACTAACATAGAAACAGGTTGCAAATATGTACAACTCAATCTGAATATAATAGTTACTGAATTCATGAGAGCAAACCCCACTAAAGAAGGAAAGAGTGGTGTCGATCTGGGAAGAGGTAAAATGAAGGCTTGGGGCTTTCCAGGTGGCTCCAGTGGTGAAGAACTCGCCTGCCAAAGCAGGAGACATAAGAGACACTGGTTCGATCCCTAGGTCAGGAAGATTCCAGGAGGAGAGATGTCAAACCACCCCAGTATTCATGCCTGGGAAATCCCATGGACAGAGGAGGCTGGTGGGCTACAGTCCATTGGGTCGCAAAGAGTCAGACATGACTGAAGTAACTTAGCATGCATACAATGTAAAAATGAGGGTAGGACCTAATTTTTAAATTTGACATAGCAGGGCATTGGTTATGCAGATGTTTGTAATATTAATCTTATTCTTATCCCTATGTTTGTGATTAATTTGAAGTAAAAAGTTCTATTCTCAAACCCAGCAAATAATGATCAAAAGTAACTACATGGTTTTTGTTTCATGACGGTAGGATTCACATGCTATAGACTTCCTGACAAACTCTAATTCTAAGAAATTGTAAAATAAGTCCACACTTACTCTGTGAAATGATTAAGGGAAATTTTTCTTCAACAGACTAGAAATAGTGAGGAGTCCTTGAAAGAGAGCCATCAGATGGGGTCAGACTCACTTGTTCAAGTAGTAGTGGCCTGCAGTTTGGTCAATGGTTTTGTAAATGAAGTAACTGGCCCAAGTGCCCTCTCTGCCCTTGGGAGGCACTTGCAAGAATCAGAGCAGGGACTACAGGCAACTTAAAGATGATTAGTTAGAGCTTAGGAGTGGTGTGGGTGACCCCTGCATTTCCATCTCTACCTTACCCCCAGCACTTACAGCCAGGTCGTAACTATGGTGATATCTACCCAGGTGAGAGCAATGCCTAAGGAAACTTAAGCTACAGCGAAGACAATGTGTGGAACAGTATGGTTACTAGCCAACACCAGGGAAGAACAGGATGCATTGACACCCACAAGAATTACTGCCAAGGTATCCAGTCCAGTGTCGTAACCCACTCTAGTCCCTCCCAATACTTTCACTGAAAATATGGCAATAACATAAATTCACCTAAGCAGTAATCATAGTTCTTATTCACTAGGCACTCCCAAGGAGTGAGGTACACATATGCCTTATGCATTGGTTTACTTTTGCTGATGTAATAAAATACTATAAATTTAATGGCTTAAGGCAATCAAATGTATTATTTTAGAGTTCTGGAAGTCAGAAGTCTAAAATGTGCCTGCAGGTCTATGTTCCTTCTGGAGGCTCTAGAGGAGAATCCATTTCTTTGTCTGCTCCAGCTTCTAGAGGCCTCCTACATTCTTAAGCTCATACGCTTTTCCTTCATCAACAAGGCCAGGAATGTAGCTCTTCTCTCCTCTTTGATCTCTGCTTCCACCCTTATGTCTTTTCCTGAATCTAACCCTGCTGTCCTCCTTATGTAAGGACTCTGTGTTTACCTTGGGTCCTGGATAAACCTTCTTTAAAGATCCTGAACTTAATCACACCTGAAAAATTCCCTTTCATCATATAAAATAGTATATTCACAGATTCTGGGAACAGGGATGTGGACATCTTTGAGAACTAGGGGGAAATTATCAACCTACCACGTCTTGTATGACTTATCTCCCTTTAATCTTCCCAATACTACTGTGATATGCTTGTTCACAGATGGAGAAACTGAGGCCAATGAAGATTAAATAATGTGCTGGACTTGACACAACTTGGAAGAGGTAAAACCAAGTATCGAAAATCTAGCAAGATGAGTAAGGATCCTTGCCTTGACCTTCCGCACATCTGTCCCTTTTCTCACATCTTTCCCTTCTGTTCTTATCCCAAGGAATTAAGAACACTTCATTTCATGTTAAGCCTGCTTGTACCACCAAATGTACACTCAATTGGAGCAGTTGTGAGGTATGCTATTGGCAGCAGGTGGAACTTAGAAATCTGAAAGTGTGAGCCCCAATACTGACATTCAACAGGAGAATTAATCTCTCTCTAGCTTCACTGGTTATTTGAAGGTTGCTATAAAGTTTCCAGTTTGGAGATAGTTTAGGCACATAGTTTACCACAGCAATGTTAGTCTCTCTCCCCTCTTTGTACTTCTCAGGCCCTCACAAGTCACTGCTCTTCTCTTGTCATGTGCTGCTTACTCCAGACAGACCTGCGGTCCACAGTGTCCCAAGGCATGGTTTTATTATTTCCTTCTGTTAATATCATGCCTGGCAATATCCTTGCTATTAAAAACACTGTGCTTCTTGACTAATAACCTCCGTGGCCTGCCTTACATAAACGTGATTTTTCTTAAGCTTTTGAGAACACTGACAGTAGCTCACAATCTAAAGCCTGTTCTTTTTAGGAAAGCTCTTAACAGCTGCAGCCCGAGGTTGTGCTCTGCTTAAGCATAGGGTCTTATCTACCTAGGAGCTGTGCAGAGTTGCCTTGCCTTGTTGCAGGTTGGAGCAAAGGTTCACTAAGCTGAATAGTGACAGTGAAATGGTACCCCCTCACAGTCAGCTGGTTGGTTGGCAGAAGGCAATGCAACAGCAAGCATACACCACCTCAAGTTGGTTTATAGAGAGCATTCACCTAGAGGAGGTCTTGGTAGGCTCTGGGTATAAAGAAAACTTGAGTTAGAAAGTGACTATTGGAAGAAAATAAGTTTGCTGGATTGTATTTCCATCAGAATGGAGAAATATAAGTAACCTCAGATATGCATATGACACCATCCTAAAGGCAGCAAGCAGAGAGGAACTAAAGAGCCTCTTGATGAAGGTAAAAGAGGAGAGTAGGAGGGGACATGGGTAAAACTATGGCTGATTCATGTTGATGTTTGGTAGAAACCAAGGCAATTCTGTAAAGCAATTATCCTTCAATTAAAAATAAATAAAAATTTGAAAAGCTGGCTTAAAATTCAATATTCAAAAACACTAAGATCATGGCATCTGGTCCCATCACTTCATGGCAAATAGAGGGTGGAAAAATGGAAACAGTTGCAGACTTTATTTTCTTGAGCTCCAAAATCACTGCGAACTGTGATTTTAAAAGTTGCTTGCTCCTTCAACTAAAAGCTATGACAAACATAGAAGGTGTATTAAAAAGCAAAGCCATCACTTTGTTGACAAAGTCCATATAGTCAAAGCTATGTTTTTTCCAGTAGTGATGTAGCAATGTGAGTTGGACCATAAAGAAGGGTGAGCACCAAAGAATTGATGCTTTTGAACTGTGGTGTTGGAGAAGACTCTTGAGAGTCCCTTGGACTGCAAGGAGATCCAACCAGTCCATCCTAAAGAAAATCAACCCTGAATATTCATTATAAGAACTGATGCTGAAGCCCCAGTATTTTGGCCATTTGATGTGAAAAGCTGACTCATTGGAAAAGACCCTGATGCTGTGAAAGATTGAGGGCAGGAGAAGTGAGCAACAGAGGAAGAAATGGTTGGATGGCATCATGGACTCAATGGACATGAATTTGAGCAAACTCTGGGAATTAGTAAAGGTCAGGGAAGCCTGGAGTGCTTCATTCCATGGGGTAGCAAAGGGTTAGACATGACTGAATGAACAACAAGAACATCAGAATGGAGAAGCTATTTGAAATAATATGGGTGGTTTTGTAATACTCTGGTCACACAGATTCACAAATTGCAAACACAAAACAAATGAATAGAAAACATACAAAGAAGAAACATCTGAACTCAGAGGAAACTGGTCTAGCTCAGGGTCGCCTGTATATGCTGTTGGATTTGCAGAGAGCCTGACAAGAAGCCTCACATCCAAAGCAACAGCAATTACCTTTCTTGCTTGTTCAGAGGACAAGTCACAGAACACAGATGTTAGGTAAACTCATGAAGCTTGTAAGTGACAGGTACTGGGCCAGAACTCACATTCCCATGACTGGGTTCAATGCTTATTCTTCAATACCAGGCATTCCCTTTCTACACATGTACAGAGGACTGGACCTTGCTGGGTGACATGCAGTTGGCAATTCTGCTTTCTTAAAGGGACACACTTTCCTACTCATGAATTTATTCACTGCGTAAAGTCATAACTTATTCTACCAACTCTATCAAGGGCTAGGGCATATCAGGGGGAGAGTTAGGGTCCCTTCCCGCATTGTGATTACAATCTGAAATCCTGTCAAGCAAATATTTAATCTCTTCCAGACAAACAGTTACAAATATTCATTGCCTTTTAAAAAGTTCAAGTGAAAACATGGGCAAAATCTTCCTTGTCGTGCATTCCTTCAACTTTCATTTGTTTATTAAATTCTGATCTCACACACTGCTTGAAACACCTTCAGAGAGACAAAGGCTGTGCTTTTTGTGAGATAAGTGCTTTGTGTTTATTATCTTATTTAATTCTCACAACTTTATGAGACCGCTGGTACTTTAATTAACCCTATTTATAGATGAGGCAATGGAGGCTTAGAGAAGTCAAGTGACTTGTGCAAAATAATGTCCTTGGAAAGACATAAGTAAGGTACGGAGTGTTTGCTATAGAGAGAAAAAACGGGTTCATTACTCTTTTGCACAGATGAAGAGGAGCTTCATGGAGGAAGAGGCCTCTGAGCAAGCAGTTGGAATTTAGGTAGTTGGAGATGAGAGAAAAGGCAATTCATGCAGAGGAAACAGTGAGCCGTTGTTTCAGTGACCTGAAATGGATACAATTCAGAGTAGGTTTTGAATTATATTTGGATAATAGAATGAAAGAAAGAAGAGAAATAAGTCAGGTATTCAGGTAGACAGGAGCAAATAAACCTTGGCACCAACCTGAACTCCACCACCCACTCCGTATTCACCACTTTCATCCAATCAGTCTCTAAAGCCTGCCAATGAGCACCTTTAAAATGTCTGTCTTTCCATCCCCATGGCAACCACCTTAAGGCTCATTTTCATTCTCTCTTGCTTCTTAACTCTAAATACTTTCTAAATGACCTGCCAGACAATCATCTGCTCCTTTGTGGCTGTACAAATGCAAGTCTGATTCTGTCAGTGCCCTGCTTAATAACCTCATGAATATATAACACTTTAAAGGCTCTGCACCTGGAATTATACACACTTTCCAAGACAGGAAAGGAGAGCTGGGAGTAGCTGATTCCTTCCAAGAATACACTCATGCGCCTCCCACACTATCTCATATACACCCTCAGCCTGAAAATGGAGTAGATACACACTCTTTCCCAAGACCTGCCAACCAATCTCGTACAAGACTGAAAAATGAAGGGACACTAATCTATTTATTTCTTGTTGCATACGCCAGTCCTCGCCAATCCCAAATAATTTTTTTCTGCCTTAGTCCCACCCCTGCCTTGGCTTGTCCGTTCTTCTATCTGACAGCGGAAGTCTGCCTGAACGAACCGCCCACTTCCTTTTCGAGTTTGGAGATTGCGTGGCAGGTTCGGCGGAATCAATTCAGCTTTTGCATTCTCGGGCTTTGCTGCTGGGGCGAGCGCTGGGGGCTGTTGCTCCGGCAAGTCGGCTTACGTGGGTGTTAGCTTGTTTGCTGAGAACGCCTCGCTTGTTGTTACAAAGACTCTACTTATGTTGGTGGCTTCAGCGGCGGCCCCCCTTTAAGGTAAAGATAGCTGCTTTCTGCAGGCATCTTACTCTAGGATTGCTATAGACTCCGTGCCCTTAGTAGAAGACATGCCACGGGGACGAAAGAGCCGGCGTCGCCGTAACGCAAGGGCCGCAGAGGAGAACCGCAACAGTCGTAAGATTCAGGCCTCGGAAACCTCTGAGACCCCGATGGCCGCCTCTGTGGGCTCGAGCACCCCGGAGGACGACCTGAGCGGCCCAGAGGAAGACCCAAGCACTCCAGAGGAGACCTCCATTGCTCCTGAGGAATCCTTGAGCACTGCTCAAGCGCAGAAGCCCTCGGTAGCCCGGAGCAACTTTCAAGGCACCAAGAAAAGTCTCCTGATGTCTATATTAGCCCTCATCTTCATCATGGGCAACAGCGCCAAGGAGGCCCTGGTCTGGAAAGTGCTAGGAAAGTTGGGGATGCAGCCTGGCCAGCAGCACAGCATCTTTGGAGATCCAAAGAAGGTCGTTACAGAAGAGTTTGTGCGCAGAGGGTACCTGATTTATAAGCCGGTGCCCCGTAGCAGCCCCGTGGAGTATGAGTTCTTCTGGGGACCTAGAGCACACGTGGAATCAAGCAAGCTGAAAGTCATGCACTTTGTGGCAAGGGTGCGTAACCGATGCTCCAAGGACTGGTCATGTAATTACGATTGGGATTCTGATGATGATGCAGAAGTTGAGGCTATCCTCAATTCAGGTGCGAGAGGTTTTTCTGCCCCTTAGGGAAACATGCAGCACATCCATGAGGGAGGTTTAAAAGAGCTTCAAAGGTACTCCCCAAGAGGTTGATCATTTGGGTCATGAGTTGAATATAATGGGGAGGGGGCACTGTATTTCGTACTTGTGATCATCAAATTGTTTGAGAAATAGAACGTTTACTTTAGACATTGTAAATTTTATTCCGTTTAATACAGTGTTGATTAAGATCAAAGTATGTTTTAAAATATGATTGAAGGAAAGATATTTTCCTTTATTTTCTGTCATTGAGATTTAGTATAACAGTTTTGCTAACGTTTTAAAATGAAGTCTGTCCATTATATTCTATGATCGGGCACGTATTTTCTATCATTAAAATAGGCTGCTCTTAAAAGTAATGATATAACCAGTAAATTGTGACAGAAGAATGAGAGAATTATTTTATGTCCTACCTTTCTGAAACCTATGTCTCCTGTTGTGTAAAGAATACAGACAACCATCTTGACTTTGTATAATTACTGCAGAAAATAGAAGAAAAAAATAAAAGCTTAGTGATGAGGACACTTTGTCCATTTATTGGCCATGAGTTATGGGTGAGGCACCAATGTAGGTTCTGGGAATACTCATGAGGCACAGCTCTCAGTTCTAAAGAATGTTGTAGATTATGTGAGAGAGACAAATTTGTAAACTGGCAGTGTGGTAAACGCTGTAATAAGGAGTGAGCATGGGGTACCATGAAAATGTAGAAAAGTTTATGTGACCTCTATTGGAGGGTAGGACAGGAAAGAGAGCATCATAGGGTGCTATGAAAATCCAAGAGATGCTTAAATAAGCTTCAGAGATCCTGAAAGGGGCATTATAGCATACTATGAAAAGATTGTGTATTAGGTATTTTTTTGAAACTTAATCCACCTTGGGGGAAAGGGCAATGGCAAAGGGAAGAACACATCACAGGGTGCTGTGAAAATAGAAAATACATTTAAATCAGTTTGCTAGGAGGGCGGAGGGGAAAGAGGTGGTGGCAGGCAAAAGGACATTGTATGGTACTACAGAAATTGAAAAGATGGGACTCTCAGAAAATTCTTGGTTAGTGAAAACCTGAGGTCTGAAAGTAATATTGGAGATGAGGAAAGGAGTAAATATTGAGGCACTAAAGGCAGCGTGAACATTGGGGAAGAAACAAATTCTTTCCCCGGTGGCTCAGACCACAAAGAATCTGCTGGCAATGCAGGAGACCTGGGTTCGGTCCATGGGTGGAGAAGATCCCCTGGAGAAGGGAATGGCTACCCACTCCAGTATTCTTGCCTAGAGAATCCCATGGACAGAGGAGCCTGGCAGGCTACAGTCCATGGGGTCGCAAAGACTCAGATACGACTGAGCAGCTGAGCAAAAATTCGTATTAGGGTCATGTCATGGGGAAAGTGGAGAAAAAGGAATGAGATGGGGAAGAGAGGAGGAGGGGCTAGATTCCCAAAGGGTGGGAGTTAGGACTAATTTTAATGAGGCCAAAAATGGTTAATAATAATAATAACAATCCTGGAATAATGAAAAGAAAAAGGCTTCTTAAAAGCAGAGCTTCTACAAACCAAAGAAAGGAGTCGATCTGTGGGCTCTCTGAAAGGTAAACTGGTACCTCTCTGAGGAGTTATGTTGTTAGGGTGCACAAGTTGTTTTAAATGCGTGTGTGTGTGTGTGTTGGCAGGGGAGGGGAGCAATAGGGCAGAGTTAGCACTTTGATTCTCTCCTTCAGCCAGTGTATTAATTCCAGAGGGCTACCTGGCTTGGTGGCCCATAGTGTAGGAAGTCTTGTGGTATCAGGTTTCTTTCCACTTTTGGAGCTTTCACACTTTTCTTTCCTCACTGTGCTAAGGAGTTCAATGCTCTTCCCATCCATTCTATCACTAGGGGCTTCTGAATCCTCTGCCTTGCCCTGCAGTACATCTGGAGAGGTGGGAGTCATCCCTCATATTCAAATCAGCTACATGCATAAGAAGGTCTGGCCACCACCAAGGACAACCACACTACCCAGAGAGCTAAACACAGTAAGAACTAAGTCCCCTAATAGGGAGCACTCCCCTAGCCTCCTGGGTCTCAGAGGGAGCAGCTGTCACACACAAAAGAGTAGCCAAGGCACTTCTTTCTTTGCCTCAGGCAGACTTACCCTGCTTCCACCTGTGTGCAAGGTAAAGTCACTGGGGCCAGGGTAAGCTAGCAAATGACTTTCTGGCAAAGGCCTAGGGACCCACAGACATCAGCCTGCTGGCAAAGACAAAAGTAGGAAGCACGACCCCTCAGCAGCTCCAAATTCATTCAGCAAACGAGAAAATAATGGGAACCTCTATGATTCAGGCAGTGTAACAGGCACTTGGGCTGCAGAAGATCAAAAGGCATGTTTTGGGGCCTGGAGGGGCCATATTTGTCCATAGTGGCTCTAGAGGTAGACAAGGTGTAAATCTGAGGTTCAGATTGCTGAATGACTTTCCGGTCTAGAACCACAGAGGTAGCAAGTGACAGATGCTAGACAAGCCCCTCCTGTCCACTCCCAGCAAATCCAGAGTGTTTCCCTATAGGCCACCCTGCTGTCCTTCTCTGCCTGCCAATGTACTCACAAAGTCACTGTCTTCAAAAGAAACATGTGAACTCAGTGGGACAGTCCTCAGTAACCCCAACTGTAGCCTCAAATGCTTTGGGCGGCAAGGCTGACTTAAACCTTCCCCCTTTTACAGGAAGGGACCCATAGAAGTCAGTCAGCTCCAGGTTAGTCAACTAGTAAGTGGGAAAATGTGCAGGGCAGAGATTTGTTGAGCATCTCCTTTGTACTTGGGGCTTGCCACACATTATTTCTGTCAGGTCAGTGACACCAGCACCATCCCCGTTTTGCAGGAAGTGCCAACTTGCTCAGGGAAAGAAATAGTGTCCTTCCAAAACCTGTCTGAGCCCACGTTTTCTTTGGCCCTGGTGGGAATAATCATCCAGTTGTCTAAAATGGCTATTTGCAAGTATGGGCCAAGAAGCTGAATTCAGTCAGGGAATCAGCAGTGCCCAGGAAAAAAGGAGAAAAGAGTGGGAGTACACCACAAGCTGTACTATAAGAGATATGATTGCTGGAATCCTGAAAGGTCTTGGGTAGGAGGCTCCCTGGGACTGCGCCAAGGAATGGGTGACCTTCCCCAGCCCAGTAAGGGAGCAACAAATGGCCCAGGCTCAGTCCCCGCCTTGGCCTGGAAGTTTAGTGAGTCTCCCACCCCTCCCCATCCCCAACACACTACATTGGTACTGCAGAGTTAATCTGCATTTGCTCAGGTGAACACTGAACAAGGGCAGGATTTCTGTTGGCTGTGAAATGAATGACAATGCTGAGGGAGAGGCAGGGAAAGGGGCCTCTGGAAGGTAGTGAGCAAAAGAGACTACTCATTTTTTCAGTTATGTGAATTCTTTCAGCTTTGAGCAGTATCCAGATAGGACACAGGCTGGGAGCCTCTTGCTTTGTGTTCATAAATCAGCAACCTAAGCCTACCCCTCCCCAATGGAGTCTCCACAAAGTGAGTGGAGAAACTGCACTTTCAGCTGCCAAGATGCCTCTGAAGTGGATTGAATTTCTGGGTCCTAGGAAAATCTAGCCGTTTAGGGAACTCACAGGTAAAGAGCCCAGAAGTCCTCCATGCATGGCGAGAGGGGCAGCTGCCATTTCCTGAGTGCCTAAATTGTGCCAGGAACTTTAATTGCTGTTTTCTTAGATTGTCTCTAACTTTTGCAACAGTCTGGCGAGGTAGGTGCCACTAGGACAAGTTTATGGAGGAATAAACTTGGGATCAGTTACCAGAAGCAAGTTGCTAGGGAAACCTGGTTGGTCAGTGACTGCCCTGCAAATGACCCAGCATGGGCCAGGTCTAAAGCCCAGACTGTTACATGAAAATGGCAGACAGGCTGCATCATCACCAGGACACCTGGGGCTCCACCCAGCCTTGGGGAAGTCTTTTGTCTTCAGACTTCACCACAACCCAGGGTAAAAGTGAGAAGGAGCATGTTGGAGTAGAGTGAGGAGGCACAGGAAAGTAAGTTTAAGAAGCCATTTGGGAAGTAGCTGTGAGCGCCCATTTACTCTCATTTGTTGTGACCCCAACTGCCAGATATCTTTGAGGCAGTGCTATGTGTAGAATGAGTATTTTCATCCAAAACAATTGTGTCTTCCCTGGCACAATGCATTGCTCATAAACTTCGCCACACTGAACACTCCATAAATCCTCGAATCCTAGGTCCTGGCTGTCACACAGTGGACCAACCAAGCAGCATCCTTTCTTGGCCTGCAACATTGCTCACTGATGCTGTTTCCAACCTGAAAGGGAAAACAGACCAGGAGGGCTTCTTAACTTGAGCAGGATAGAGTGCCCGGAGTAGACGCAGCAAGCAGTGAGTATCTGCACATGGGAAAAAAAAAAAAGGCTGTCTTTGGAGGACATTCTCCTTGGGCCCAGTGTTATCAGTCAGGTGCACAGCAGACCACGGTCATGGTGAAATACAGGTGTGGATTCTGCCGGGGCTCACATTCACCCTTGTGAGATGGGAAGCAGTCAGGATCCCTCTTGTCTCTTTCATTTGGCAGAAGCATAGAAATCCAGCTTTCTGAAGGAAATGATTTTGGAGCCATGGAGGCAGCAGAGAAAGATGATTTGTATGAAGATGTACTGAGACTGGTTCACAGCTTACTCTAGGCCTTGCAGGCCATGAAATGGGTAAACATCAAAGAGCTAATGGAATTTCTTTGAAAATCTGTGTGAGGAGAGTCTCAGCTCATCCAAAGCTATACAAGAATAACTCTGAAGCAATCCAGGGTTTGAAGAACAGGTTTTGGGAGGAAAAGTGGACCCTGGGCTTGTACTGCTCATCGCCCAATAGGCATAAAGCTCACGTAAGGTGACTTGGGGGAGAAGGTAGAGTCCACCAATAGCTGGTGAAAATCAGGCCCACTTCTTGACTGGTCAGCTTGTGCCTCAGTTCCTGTGTCAATGTGTTATAGGAACTGTAACACAGTGTGTTAGTTGATCAGTCATGTCCGACTCTTTGGGACCCCATGGACTGTAGATCACCAGGCTCCTCTGTCCATGGAATTCTCCAGGCAAGAATACTGGNGGTCAGCTTGTGCCTCAGTTCCTGTGTCAATGTGTTATAGGAACTGTAACACAGTGTGTTAGTTGATCAGTCATGTCCGACTCTTTGGGACCCCATGGACTGTAGATCACCAGGCTCCTCTGTCCATGGAATTCTCCAGGCAAGAATACTGGAGTGGGTTGCCACTGCCTTCTCCAAGGCATCTTCCCAATCCAGGGATTGAACTGGAGTCTCCTGTGTTTCAGGCAGATTCTTTACTGTTTGAGCCACCAGGGAAGCCCTTGCAAATGTTATCTCAAAATGGGCAACACATGAGAAGTGCCTGAAATCCCTCCTGTAACTCTGATCATTCAAATTTTATTCAATGATCATCCTGATTCATTCTCAGCCTGTGAATTCTCAAAAATAGCTGGGCTTACATTATTTTGGATGTTGTGATTATCTAACAATTCATCCATTCACTCATTCTACATATATTTACAAAGGTCCACTTGTGCCAGTCGCCTGAGAAACATATATGAACAAATCATGAGCTCTCTTGCACAAAAACAGAAAATAGAAGGTAAACCTTCAAAATCACAGATTACACTGGACCTAGACGGTGGTAAGTTCTGTGGTTGGTGGGGGCAGGAGTAGTGGTGAGCTGATCAGAACAGGGCAAAGCAAAGGGGACATGCCAGGAAAGAAAGGGAGCATTCAGTTCATTACCAGTGGGTAAGCAGGGTGGTCCTCATTGGTAGGGTGACATTTGACCAAAGAAATGAAGGCGAGGGGGTTTGCCTTGCTGACACATAAAGGAAGTATTGTTCAAGCAGAAGGACCAGTCAGCACAGGTCCTGGGAGCGCCTAGCATATTTGGGGAAGGATGGAGAGGTCAGTGTGGTTGGTGTGGAGTGAGCATAAAGGACAAGAATTGGAGATAAGGTCAGAGAGATGAACCAAATCCCACATCATGTAGGGCCTAGTAGGCCATTGTAAGGAACTAGGCTTTTGTTTGCAGTGAAACGTCAAGGGGACTGAAGGCGGGAGGCAGTAAGGGATTAAGCAGAGGAGTAGCACAATCTGCATCACCTTCTGAAAGGATCAGTTTGATTACTTACTATGTTGAGAATAGAGAGAAAACAGGCAAGGGTGGGAGCAGAAAGACCAGGTAGGAAGCTATTGCTATAAGTCAGACTGGAGATGATGGTGGTGGTTTGGATCATCCTGGTAACAGTAGACATGATGAGAACCATTCACTTTCTGGATACATTATGAGACTGATCTAACAGAACTCCTGATGGTTTAGATGTAGAGTGTCAGAGAGGAGTTGAGGCTGACTCGAGAGATTTTTGCCCAGGCAGCTAGTAGAATGGTGTGGCAGCCAACTGATACAAGGGATACCCTAGTTGGAACAGGCTTTATAGGAAAGGGAGGATATCAAGAATTCAGTTCTGGACATATTGAATTAAGATGTCTGTTTGACACTCATATGGGTTGAGTAGGAAGTTGCACGGAGTTCAGCAGCACAGAAATCAGGAGTGTGTCTGAAAGGTTGTGTATAAGCTGTATATACGGTATTAGAAAGCCATGAGACTATTTGAGATTGGCTAAGGGGTGAGAGTATGTACAGAAGAGAAGAAGATCATGGACAGAGATCTGTGGCATAAAGGGATCAGGGAGAAGAGAAGGCAAGGAGGCACCAGCTGAGGAGTCTGAGTGAGAAGTGGCCAGCTGCACTACACACTAAGAGTGTAGTGTCCCAGGAGCCATGTGAAGCAAAGTGTATCAGGGGAGAGCCGGTGATCAACTATGCTCAAAATGTTGATGCCAAGTGAAATAAGAGGAAAACTGACCACTGAAATTAGCAATTCAGAAGTCCCTAGTAACCTTGATGAGGGCAGCTTCAGGGAGGAGTAGATGATAAAACCTGCTTTGGACAGGCTTAAGAGAATGGCAGGTGGGGGAGTCAGTGAGTATAGACAAGTCTTGAAAGGAGTTTTGCTGCAAAGGGGAGCAAAGAAATTGGGCAGCATCTAGTGGAGTATGACTCTAGAGAGAGTCATGAGAAGATTTACTTCAGATGGAAGAAGTAGCATTGCAGAGAGGAGTGGAACCAACAGCACAGGGAAGGCAGAGAGGAATGTTGGAGCAGTAACTTTGAACAGGAAGGGGATTACATGGCCCTTGCCTAAAGAGGAGTTGCACAATGAGTTGCGAATGATATTGTGCACAAGGAGTTGCAAATGATGTTGTTACTGGGTCGGGTAGTGGTCAGCAAGGCTTTCTGGCCTGCCTGAACTCCTCTAGCTGAGGTCAGGTACCTGCCAATTTGTTGAACCCCCATGTGTGTTGAGCATCTATTATGTGCCAGATGCACTTCAGAGCACCTCAATAATTTCTAATACTCCAAACAATTCACTAATGGAGGTTATATCATGATCCCCATTTTACAAGTTAGAGATGTGCTATGTAAGTTGGTCAGGTGGACTGGCCAAGAGCAGTTAGCAAATGATGGGAAGAGTAAAGTTTTGAGCCCAAACAGTCTGACTCTCAAGACAGTCTTATAACCATAGACTCAGACCTACTGACAAGTCTCAGTGTGGAGTTACTCTTGCTGCCCCTTACACTGGTAACAAGCCTCCCCAGTGAACCACTGCAGCTTCAAATGACCACACAGTAGCCACATATGTCAGAGCATCAGCCTTAGTATCTTGTATGACACTACTACTTCAGCAACGGAGCTCTGTTCCAAGTCTGAGGCTGAGTGGCAGAACCCCTTTGATCTTGACTTGCTTAAAACAGACCACTCCTCTGAAGGCTGGTCCAGCTCCAAGTGGAACAGACATCCCAGAACCTCAGAGCTGCCCTCTCCTTGACTCTTAGTGCATCCTTACTACCTGGAGGCTGTTGCCAGTCCAAGCCAGGACAGCAACTTCCTGGGGACATTAACAACTCTGATCATACTCTGTCCACTGTGCCATTTGGGACACTATACTTTAGACTCTTGGACAAGCGGACACACACACACACACACACACACACACACACACACACACACGGACACATGCACGCACACGTGTGCAGGCTCACAGTCTCTTTGTTCTCCACGGGGCTTCCTCCAGTCAGCTTCATTCTGATGCCCGCTCCCTACAAAGTCTGTCTGGNACACACACACACACACACACACACACACACACACACACGGACACATGCACGCACACGTGTGCAGGCTCACAGTCTCTTTGTTCTCCACGGGGCTTCCTCCAGTCAGCTTCATTCTGATGCCCGCTCCCTACAAAGTCTGTCTGGCAAAAGATCCCATATGATATGACCCCAGGGAATGAGCTTTTCTGTGAAGCGGAGCCCCATCTGCAGGGTAAACCTGAGGCTAGGTGAAGTTTTCACAGGACTGGGTCTCAGGTCACAGGGTCCAGGCCTATCCCAGGAAGAGAATACTCTTATGGCTAATCTGAGCCAGTGAGAATGAGCTCAGATTCCATGAGAAGAAAGGAACAAAGGAAGAAGGGAGGGCACTGGGGCTACAGGGGACACGGAGGTGGAGGGAGGCTTATTTTGTAGAGGTGCTTCTCTAAGGCACAGACCCACTTTCTACCCTCTCCAGTAGTCCTGACCCAGAAAAGGTGATCAAGGCCTTTAGGTGCCCGCTCTTCTGCAAATGGAAATTTAGTATCCTTCTACTCTGTGTTCCCTTCAAACAGTGCTCTAGTTTGCATGCTTGAAACTATGTCCCTCTTTGCAGACGCTAGCTTCTCCAAGATGCTCCCGGGCCTGCTGCAACGACTGTAATAAAGGCTGATGTGGAGCTGGTCCTGAAGCAGCATTGTTCATAAGATGCTATGAGGTGGAAGGTAGCTGCCAGGATTGTGTAATCAGTACTTCTGAAGTCCGGATAAGATAAACAAGTGCCAGGCACCAATGGAGCAGCAGCAGTTGAGATAAACTATGCAAATTGAGTGAGAACATGCTGGTCCCAAACCCATGGTGTCTAACACAATAGCTTGGGGACCTGCTGCTGCTGCTGCTGCTGCTAAGTCACTTCAGTCGTGTCCAACTCTGTGCGACCCCATAGACGGCAGCCCACCAGGCTCCCCCGTCCCTGGGATTCTCCAGGCAAGAATGCTGGAGTGGGTTGCCATTTCCTTCTCCAATGCATGAAAGTGAAAAGTGAAAGCGAAGTCGCTCAGTCGTGTCCGACCCTCAACGACCCCATGGACTGCAGCCTTCCAGGCTCCTCCGTCCATGGGATTTTCCAGGCAAGAGTACTGGAGTGGGGTGCCATTGCTAGCTGAAGTCATCTAACTTGTGTCCGCTTCCATGTACACCACTACACCAGGCCTAATGCCTCCTGCTTCATAGGCATATTGTGGAAAATAAATCAGCTGATCTTCACAAAGTTCCCAGACTGCTGCTTCTCAAACTATCTGTGATGCAGGACGAGTATTTTCCTTTTCCCAAGTCAGTAACTCTCGGGTCAATACATTTGTATAACACAAGGAAAATGAATTAATAGAAAGAAGGAAAATGGCCAAGACACACAAGAGACCAAACCCCACTTATTTTAAACATCAAAGAGACTCTCACTATATGCTATAGAACTTTCTAAACATGTACAGTCAAATTACATACTTACTGCGAGTCATTAACACACTTTGGTGAAGCAGCAAATATCCACGGCTGCGGTTTCATCCTTTCTGCTCTGGCACAGTGCCTGGCCCATCAGAGGCATTCAATCAGTGGTTTCTACTGCAAAGGAATTATTATTAATACAAATACAGTTCCTGTCATGAGAGAGATTAAATAACAAGAAGCTGCAAGTAAAAAGAAGAAAAAAATCAAATGATTTGATTGCTCATGGAAGTGTCAAGAGTGTAGTGTGCACAAGAAGCAGCACAAGAGTTCAAAATGAAGACAACACAGTGGTCAAGACTTCTGATGGGCCTTGATGGTCAAGGAAGGATCAAACTTACTTTGTAGCCTTTTGTATTTCATGATTGTGGGAAAGCTTTATGTTCATTGCACACATTTCCGCAAGCCGTAAAAGTATGACGCTTCGGGGAAACATTTAGCCTTAATCCTACCATCCAGATGTTGCCTGTGCTAACATTTGTGAGTATCCTTCCAGTGCATTAGTCAGGAAGCTGATAATGATAGTGAATATGATAAAAATTATAGTAACAGCTATATATAGATATACATTCTTAATACTACACACACACACACATATACATATTTATAAACATGAAGTTTTATTTATAAACATGAAGTTTTCTGTGTATCGATACAAACAACTACTGTGACTCAGAGCCATTATGATCACTAGTGAACTCATCAGCCACCATGGCAAAGATTCCCACAGTTGTTGTGTTAGGAGTCGTGAAAGGGTGATGCAAGATGCTATCAAGACCTACCTGTTCACTATAGTCTCCAATGAGCAATCTTGAAGTTCACTGAGAGAGCTTCATAGAAGCCTCCAAGTAAGATGATGATCTTCGATAATGATCCTTGAGATTTTCCTCAAGCAGTTCACACAGTTGCCAAGACCCAGGTGCCAGGGCCAAGCTGCGTTCTGAGTGAGGATGCAGAACATGCCCTGAGCCCCAGCCCTGCACATGAATGTGGACTCTGAACAGCTCTGCCAAACCCACAGTGCCTCTCTCAGAATATCAGTCTCCCTCACCACTTTCCTGCCAATCAAGCAAGGTTATCTGCAAACAAGTCCCCAGTCTCTAAAACATGCGTGCACACACACACACACACACACACGACTTGTATTCTCATGAATATCCGTATTCAGCACTGCTGAGGAGGAACTGCCTCGTTCGAGGGAGGACATTGATCACAGCTGCCGCTCACTGTGCACCCAGGGCAGTTCAGAGGAGCTGGCTGTTTCTGAACTCTGGTCTCCCCATCCTTGTTGCGGAGGTATCATCTCACTTCTCAGGTCATATGGGACAAAGTTATTATTTGCCTCCTTTTGCCTTGCCTTGTACTAAGGAGCAAAAGGAAAGACAAAACAATAAGCAAAATAAGACCCTACAAACATTAGATAGATAGAACTGCTCTTTGTCCCAAGGCTGATCATCAAAGTTGATACACATACCACCATTGGCTAGTGAACCTCTAAGTCACACAGACTCCAGGGCTTGGCTTAGGCTAGTCCATGAAGGTTTGACCCTCAGGTTGAGGTAAGTGGAAGGTGGCAGAAGAGCCCAGCCTTTTGGAGGTGGATGGGGTGTTGGTGGGTGGGGGGGGGGAGCGTTCTCCTTTTCCTCAGAAACTGTTTCCTTTTCTGCTCTCTGTTAGGGCCCACTCTCTCACCATGCTCCTCTGTACCTTGGCTTCAGAACATCTTCTTGTTGTCTACTGCCCATGTCTGATATTTCACCTGGGCTGTCCCTCTCACCTCATTCCCCGAGGCAGCTCACAGAAGCCAGCATACCATGGGCTGTTCTAGTACCCTCAGGTTTGTTCCTGACATGATTGCTCTGTGTTCCTAGTACTGGTAGCCACTCTGACTACTCCTATTTTTATATGTTCCTCTAGCCCTCCTGACCTTTCTGCTATCTCTTCTTTCATCAGCCCCAGGTCACATTCTCTGCTCATTGACCAGGTTCTGACAGGCATGTTCTGGGCCCCAAAATTGATCAAGTAAATATTTCTTCCCTCCAGCAGGTGACAACTCCACCTTGCCTCCCAAGTCAAAGATAAAGACATCAACCTTGCCTGAAAAGTGCACACACATACCCCCATACCCACAGCCAGCCGTCTCACATGTGTCCACACTCTCCTAGATGAGACGTCAACCCAATCATCACTTCTGAGAGTGTGCTTACATTCCCAGGCAAGCAAACACACACCCAGGTGTACACACTGGTACACATGGCCCACTCACCATATGTACAGTCCAGAAGCACACCACATACACTTCGATGCCCACAAGTTTATCTTAAATACATAGGCAACTTGAGGTCCCAGTCTCCCTCCTTCACATGTATATATCCACACAAGGAGAGAAAATCTCTGGGCAGGGGGATATGACACCCAGAAATGTACACATGTGCAGATACCTAGCAACTAACACACATTACCAAAAGAAAGTATCCTCAGTAAGACAAACACACACCTATGTGGGCACATGCACACGTACACACACACACACACGAAGCAGAAGCAAGTTATATATACCAAAAGTACCCAAATTTTGAGAAAGAAGATGCATTTCTAAGTCTGGTTCTTCAGTCTCCCCAGGCCTAGAGTACATAGATGTGAAGCTAATGATCTAACAGGCTTTCAGTTTCTGTGTGGGTGGAGAAGACTCCCTGGAGGAGGGCGTGAGAGCCCTGGTCATCTATCTCATGAGGAGAAATGGCTCCTCCCTCTCCTCACCACGTGGCTGATATCCTCAGAGCCCGCTGCCATCTCTTGGAAGAATCTCACAGGGCTAGGTACAGAACCTCAGTAGCTGGGAGTGAGGCCATTCAGGCCAGACCCTAGCACCAGGCCCCAAGCACCAGGAAAACCATGATGCCAAAAATTTTTCAGCCAGGCTTCCAATTAGAACCTTCTCTTCTAATTCTGAGGCAGAAAAAAAAAAAAAAAAAA
>SJYX01013147.1:30477-49930 GCA_006410675.1 Oreotragus oreotragus
AAAAAAAAAAAAAAAAGCCTCTGAATTATCAGTGTTAAGAAAATTGCCAGAAGTGGACATGCCAGGAGAGTGGAAGAAGCTGTACCTAGGGCAGGGCCCCAGTTAGACCGCTGTGCTAGTTTTCGTCAATATAGCCCACAGTCTATCCACATCAGCTTCTGTGCTTCCACATGCAGGCTGGACACAGTTCCATAAGTGCAGTTGGCACCAAAGTGGAGATGAGAAAGCCATGGGAGAACTGGTGGGATGCATCGGTTTTTACCATGCCAGGTAACTTTCCTGTTCCACTGTACCGCCATTGTGTACTGCTTTATTGTAAAGAGGAATCACCAGCCAGAAGTCATGTTTGTGGTTTTTGGATACCAAATGGTGGATGCAAATCCAGCTGCTGTGCTGTCGTTTCTCTCCTAAGGCAGAGAAGTGAAGTCTGGACTGGCTGTGCCAGCTGAGCTCCTTCTCCACATCTACGCCCAAGCCCACCCCAGCTCTGGAAGACTGTAGTGGGTGTTCATCTCTTAATAAGGATATAGGTAGGAAATGGCTATCTTTTCCTGTCCCATGTGATCAAGAGTGTGCACCTTGCTGCCACTAAGATCTCAGGACAGCGAGAGTAAGCCTCAGGTGGGTCAGACATTGTGGTGGAGGACTTGAGAGTCAACCAGCAGGCCATCAGGTTTGGTATTAATTGCTTTGCTGTGAGTAGCAACCCACAGGGCTGCAGAAACATCACTAATTGCACTAAGGCAATTGCCTTTCATCCCTTGATAAACACTCTTCTGGTGAAAACACACACATACACACACACACACACACACACACACTTTGCCCTATGCACTCCAGTTTATGATCATCCACTTTCTCAATCCTTATGGGTTGAGGCTGCTTGTACTACTTCCACCCATGGGAGAAGAATGGGATTTGGAATCAGAAGGATTGGCTTCCTCACTTTCACTGAGCTGTGTAACTGTGCACAAAGCCTTTCATTTCTTTGAGTCTCAACACCATCACCTGCATCCACTGTAATATGGATGTAACAAAGATAATACCTACTCAACAAAATAAGGTACAGTAAATGAGGTGCAGTGTATGCAACTGCTCTGTAAAGTGTGCGGTGAGGAGGAGCTGAGCAGATATTATTCTTATCATTGCTAAATATAAGAATAGATCAGAAAGTGTACTAGGAAGCTGGTCACATTCCCACCAAGGAAGGGAAAAAAGCTTGTCGTTCTGCACCTGTTGCTCTGGCTAAGCCGTGAGAAAAACACCATGGGAAAGGAATAAAAGCAAAAATATAGCAATACAGTATAATCTAAACAAAAGTACATCGGGTTGATTAGTTGGGATCGTCATGTCCTGCTAAGCTAAGGAAAAGCATAGTGTGGACCTTGGAACGCCAGGTCAGGACAAGTTCAGAATGCTGCTTGTTCACACACCAAGATGTTTTCCCAAAGTGTATGCGGGTCTATGACCTCCAGCTGGGTGATACTCCTTGTACAAGAAAATAACAAGATAGCTCAAAGTAATCAGTAAAATGGGAGACGTGACCAGGGACACAGGAGGCTGATTTTATCGTAGCACAACAGATATTTTCTGCATGCTGAGACACTAAATAAAAGTGATGTAGCTCGAAGGAACAGGGCTCTTGATCCAAGAAGTCTTGAGTCCCCCAATCCCATTTTTAAAACTTTAATTCTGTCTCTATTTCCTTTTTCCCAAACTGTGCGTTAACCACTTTCGATCCCTACCTGCTGTGCTGGTCGCAGCAAGTGGCGCCCAAAGTGGGGACTGAAAGTGAAGGATGCCGAGAGGGCGAAGCTAAAGTTGAAATATTGGCACACGGTCCTGAGGAAGAGTGGAGTGAGGCCTCTGAAAATCCCCTTTTGCGGTAAGTAACACTCTCTCAGGCATTGAAACCGGGGTTGAGCATGGGAAATTCAGAAAGTTTGGAACAATACCGGCCATATATATGCCTCTTAAGACAGCTTTTAAAAGCGAGGGGAACAAATATAAGTGAGGGCCAACTATTGGAGCTTTTACAAACCGTTGAGAAACGTTGCTCATGGTTCCCTTCTCTTGGTACTTTAGACTTAGGAACATGGGAGAAGGTAGGTAGTGAATTAGAGAAACTTCTTTGCCTGTATCTATCTGGTCAACTTGGGCACTGACAAAATCCGTTTTAGAACCTCTTCAGACCCCGGAATGCTCAGAAGAGACTGAAGATGAATGTGAAACCCCATCAAAGGGAGGACCTGAATATACAGAGCCTGAGGGGGTAGAGCAAAAAACGCAGGAGGCTCTTAAAGCTGCTGTTCCTTCTGCGTCTTTGTTTAGGGAAGATGGATTTCCTCTGCCTCCTCTTCCTCCCCCTTCACTCTTAACCACTGGAACGGCTCAAGCTTTTCCTTCCTTGAGACAGACATCAGTTCTGTCACCCCTCCAGAAAGGTATTTGGCGGGCTGGACAGGAGGGTGACTTGGAGGCTATGACTATGGCATTTCCAGTGACAATACATGAATGGATAGTTCCTGGGACAGAGCCTAATAATCCTAATGAGATGTATGAGGCTGTACACAAGCAGATTTGATAGGACCTACATGGGGTCTCATTGTTAAGATGGCTCATTATATTGACCTCACAAACAAAAGAGTAAAATCACAGTGATCCTTGAGACTGACCAAATTGCCCAAATGACAGACATTCTGTTTTCTCACTGGCACCCTATCTTCTCAAAGCTGCGAGACCATCAGATTTCAGACCTCCGGCTATGTGACCACAGGACTCAACTACAGGCTAAAAATTAACCATCCTTTCAGAGAATTTTTCATTGGTGGGGTATAAGAAAGACCCTGTCAGGAAGGGAGGACACTGGTTCTCCTTAAGGGCCAGTCACCCTCTCTTTTCCCTCTAATAAATTTCCCTTTTCTTGCATGACTGCCTGGCTTGCTCTCTTTTTCTCTGCACTCACCGTACATTATGGTGCTGAAACCTGGAAGGGAAGATCCACCGAAACTGGGTGGGCTCCTCCACCTCCAGTGGTCCCCTCCCTTGGATCTTGCCAAGAAACTGAAGCGAGCTCTGGGATGAGGATGGGACTCTCCACTTGCCTTGCTGGACTGACATCCACATACTGGCCCACATTTTATCCACTGATTACAAGGGTGAGAGAAATCCCATTCTCTTGGATCCTCTCCCTCTCTCTCTCTCTCTCTCTCTCTCTCTCTCTCTCTCTCTCTCTCTCTTGCCTAGTTTCCAAGTCCTAGCGCTAGGCAGGAAGATCCCCACGGCCCAGTGGCCCTCGGGCCCTCAGCCTTGTGCCCCATCTGACTTTGAAATAGGGGATGCCCATTTCAAAGCAGACTATTATTACTGTCTGAGAAAGCCCTGAGACCGGGGACGCCTTTTCTCTTGGACCTTTCTCCTCACTTTCTCTTGCCCTTGTCTAACCTCCCTATTTGGCTGCAATGGAAAATTCTCAGTCCCATCCCTCAACATTTACTCCTCCAGGATGCCTTCTCTGAAACCTAAAAGACTTGAGCTTCCAAGTGGTGATGAGACCAAAAAGACTTATTTACTATTCTAACACTGTCTGGCCACAATGCAGACTTGATAATAGGTCCCAATGGCCAGAAAACAGAACTCTCAATTATAATACTCTGTGGGACCTCTGTAACTTCTGCTGCCTAAACAGCAAGTGGTTAGAAATCCCTTATGTTCAGGCTTTCTTCGCTCTTTGCTCTCGACCCTCCCTCTGAGAATCCTGTTCTACTTCTCAAATACTCTTAGCCCACTCTGGGCCACATCTTCCTAATACAATGTCTCCTGATCCCTGTTCAGATTTTTCTTCTTCCTTGACCCTTCTGACCATAGCCCAGCCCCTATCGCTCCCAGTCCCATTACAGCCACTCCAGATCCAGTTCCACAACCTCCGCCTACCTCCCCTCCTCCCTCCCCGCCCACACCCTTCTCAAGCTGCCACCCGCAGCTCTCAACCCCCCTCCCCTGCCTGTGCCAGAGGCAAGATTTGAGACCTCAGACCCACCCTCTATCCCGAGGGTCCCAAGTCTTTACCCCCGACCTCCCTAGATCCCCTCCCCATACCCAGTCCTGAACAACTTTAAAACAGGAAACTTCACCACAGGACCCTGCTCCTTTCCCTGCTCCACTCCTCCCTTTATGGGAAGTAGCTGGAGCAGAAGGCACTATTCGGGTTCATGTCCCATTCTCCCTCACCGATCTATCTCAGGCTGAAAAGCGTCTTGGCTCCTTCTCCTCAGACCCTGAGTATGGCAAGCCTCTCAGGTGCATGCTGATGAGATACACAGGACAGAGAACACTAAGCCTCTAGGGGCAATGGCTGTCCCCCCAGGTGATCCCAGCTGGGATTATCAGGCAGAGAGACCTGGACAAGCAGCCTGTAATCATATGGTTGCTTGCCTCACTGTGGGCCTTCAAAAGGCAGGGCATAAAGCTGTCAACTTTGATGAGCTCTGGGAAGTAACTCAAAGACTAGATGAAAACCCAGCACAATTTCTAGACAGGTTAACGGAAGCCCTACAAAAATATACAAAATTAGACCCCACTTCAGCAGAGGGCACCATTGTCCTTAACACCCATTTTATCTCCCAGTCATCCCCAGATATCTGAAAGAAACTAAAAAAAGGCAGAAGAAGGCCCTCAAACCCCTCAATGAGACCTTTTACATATAGCCTTTAAGATTTTCAATAATTGCGAAGAAGAGGCAAAGCTAGAGANGGGCACCATTGTCCTTAACACCCATTTTATCTCCCAGTCATCCCCAGATATCTGAAAGAAACTAAAAAAAGGCAGAAGAAGGCCCTCAAACCCCTCAATGAGACCTTTTACATATAGCCTTTAAGATTTTCAATAATTGCGAAGAAGAGGCAAAGCTAGAGAAGGTCCAACGAGATCACACCAAATACCACCTTTTAGCCACTGCCTTACATGGCTAAAGGAATGAAGGAAGGAAGCCACGTGGGCCCTCCTTCAAATGTGGCAAAGAAGGCCACTGGGCCTGCTCATGCCTAAAGTCAAAGCCCCCTCCAGGTCCATGTCCCACCTGTGGCATAAAGGGACATTGGAAGATTGACTGCCCAAATGCCCCTCTAGGGATCCAGACATCCCCTCCTGGTCCTGAGCAGGAATCCTCTGACTCAGCTCTGCCCAGCCTCCTCGGACCCTCTGCTGAAGACTGAAGGTGCCCAGGGCCCCAGGCTCCACTCTCACCACTTCTACGGAGACTAGGGTAACTTAACTCTTACAGTGACAGGTAAGCTGATCTCCTTTCTCATTGACATGGGAGCCACTTACTCGGCTATGCCTGCCTACTCTGGAAAAACCAAGGTCTCTCAGGTCTCTGTTATGGGGGTTGATGGTTTAATATCTACACCACAAATAACGGAGCCTCTGCCTTGCACACTTCAAAATACCCTATTTTCCCATTCTTTTCTCATGCTCCCCAAATGCCCCACTCCTATCTTTGGGAGAGACCTTCTCTCAAAATCTGAAGCCTCTATTACTATCCCAAGCCCACCCTCTGATCTAGCCTGGCTATCGCTCCTCAACCCCACCTTCTCTTCCCCTGCCCCATTGCCCTCCTCATCCCTAAACCCCATGGTTTGGGATACAGATAACTCATCTGTTGCCTCTCACCATGCTCCAATTCATATCCGTCTCAAAGACCCTTCTAAATCCCCCAATCAACCACAATACCCCATCTCCCAAAAACATCAACAAGGGTTAAAGCCTATCGTCACTAAACTCCTATGTCAGGGCCTCTTGCGCCCAACTCACTCTCCCTATAACACCCCTATCCTACCTGTCAAAGACCCAAATGGCTCCTATCGCCTGAGACTTAACAGNAATCAACCACAATACCCCATCTCCCAAAAACATCAACAAGGGTTAAAGCCTATCGTCACTAAACTCCTATGTCAGGGCCTCTTGCGCCCAACTCACTCTCCCTATAACACCCCTATCCTACCTGTCAAAGACCCAAATGGCTCCTATCGCCTGAGACTTAACAGTGTGGCTGTTATCCCCATACACCCAGTAGTTCCAAATCCCTATACTCTTCTCTCTCTCATTCCCTCTTCCAATACCCACTTCACTGTTCTAGACCTCAAAAATGCCTTCTTTGCTATCCTTTACACCCAGACTCTCAAGACCTCTTTGCCTTTACCTGGACTGATCCAGACAATCATCACTCCCAACAGCTGACATGGACCGTCCTCCCCCAAGGCTTTCATGATAGCCCTTATTTCTTTGGCCAACCTCTAGCATCAGACCTAACTTCTCTTGACCTTACTCTGAGTACTGTCCTCCAATATGTGGATGATCTCCTCCTTTGTGTAGTCCTTCGCTTACACACTCTCAACAACACACTAAACAACTCCTCAATTTTCTAGCTGATTGAGGCTATCAAGTATCTCCCGCTAAAGTTCAGCTCTCTCTTCCTAGAGTCACCTATCTTGGAGTCCTTATAACACCAACAAAAAGATATATTACTATCGGTAGAAAGTCCTTTATATCCACCCTACCACACCCTACATCAAAAACAGAGATACTGTCCTTCTTGGGGTTAGCTGGACATCCAAGCCTCTGGATTCCTAATTTTGCTCTCTTGGTGCAACCCCTATATCAAGCCACCCGAGGAGCTCTTTTAGAATCCCTAGAGCTAAAATCAAATATCTGTTCAGCCTTTAACACCCTTAAGCAAGCCATTCTCTCAGCCCCAGCTCTAACACTTCCTGACCTTTCTCCCCCTCTTTGTACTCTATGTTACTGAGAGACACAAAACTGCCCTAGGAGTTTTGGGACAAAATCAGGCCCCTCCTTTACCCCTGTCGCTTATCTATCAAAGCAATTAGATACCACAATTTAAGGATGGCCAGCCTGCCTATGTGCTCTGGCAGCAGCTGCACTCCTCGCTCAAGAAAGTGAAAAACTTACTTTTGGAGCACCCACTATCGTTTGTTCACCACACGACTTTAAGGACTTACTTTCTCACACATCCATGACCCTTCTATCTCCTTCACGCATCCAACTAATTCATGTCACCTTTCTCGAATCTCCCGAGTTCTCCTTGGAATGCTGTCCTACTCTCAACCCCGCCACCCTTATCCTTAATTCTTCTGAGCCCCCTATCCATACTTGCAAAGAGGCATTAGAAGACCTGATGCCCCATTTCTCCCACATTTCCTCAACCACTTTATTTTTGTGTGTGTGTGTGGGGGGGGGATCAGGAAATAAGCTTTATTCTTATTTTTTGCAGTCAATTCTGATTTTACTTGGTATTTCGATGGCAGCTCCTCCATGACATCAGAAGGAAAAAATGTAGCTGGATATACAATTGTCTCTGACACTGAAATTATTGAATCCCAATCTCTCCCCTCGGGAACCTCTTCCCAAAAGGCAGAATTTATTGCACTAACTATAGCCCTTACCCTTGCAGCTAACAAGAGAGCAAACATATACACTGATTCTAAATATACTTTTCACATCATCCACTCACATGCTGCCATTTGGAAGGAACGAGGGCTCCTATCTACTAAAGGCTCTCCCATAACTAATGCCCCGCCTATATTCCAACTTTTAAAAGCAGCTAACATGCCAGTTGAAGTAGGCATCATACATTGCTGAGGTCACCAGGTGGCCTCAGACCCCATTTCATGGGGCAATGATGCCGCAGACAGAGAAGCAAAACCAGCTTCACTCTGATCACCAGCTCAACAGCTTATAGTAATCCCCAACATAGAGCCACTTTACCTCCCCAAAGAAAAACACGATTGTTACAAGAGGGACCACAACCACAAGGAGACTGGTTACAAAAACAGGGCTGCTATGTCCAAAGCTGGAATCAAGATTGCTGGGGGAGAAATATCCATAACCTCAGATATGCAGATGACACCACCCTTGTGGCAGAGAGTGAAGAGGAACTAAAAAGCCTCTTGATGAAAGTGAAAGACGAGAGTGAAAAAGTTGGCTTAAAGCTCAACATTCAGACAACGAAGATCATGGCATCCGGTCCCATCACTTCATGGGAAATGGATGGGGAAACAGTGGAAACAGTGTCAGACTTTATTTGGGGGGGCTCCAAAACCACTGCAGATGGTGATTGCAGCCATGAAATTAAAAGACGCTTACTCCTTGGAAGGAAAGTTATGACCAACCTAGATAGCATATTCACAAGCAGAGACATTACTTTGCCAACAAAGGTCCATCTAGTCAAGGTTATGGTTTTTCCAGTGGTCATGTATGGATGTGAGAGTTGGACTGTGAAGAAAGCTGAGCGCCAAAGAACTGATGCTTTTGAACTGTGGTGTTGGAGAAGACTCTTGAGAGTCTCTTGGACTGCAAGGAGATCCAACCAGTCCATTCTAAAGGAGATCAGTCCTGGGTGTTCATTGGAAGGACTGATACTAAAGCTGAAACTCCAATACTTTGGCCACCTCATGCGAAGAGTTGACTCATTGGAAAAGACCCTGATGCTGGGAGGGACTGGGGGCAGGAGGAGAAGGGGACGACAGAGGATGAGATAGCTGGATGGCATCACCGACCAGATGGACATGAGTTTGAGTGAACTCCGGGAGTTGGTGATGGACAGGGAGGCCTGGTGTGCTGCGATTCATGGGGTCGCAAAGAGTCGGACACGACTCAGCAATTGAACTGAACTGAACTGATGTCCTTCCCCAATCTCAGGCCTCCCAGATTCTTACAGACACCTGTGGCAGATTCATGTCAATGTATGCCAAAACCAATAGAGTACTGTAAAGTAAAATAAAGTAAAATGGAAGCTCTAAAAATAATAATAATAAAATAAAATAAAAAGAAAGCTGAGCGCTGAAGAAAAAGAAAAAAAAAGGCCCTACAAGTAGGCACTAAACTTTTTTATCATCTCTTAAGACCTCTTATCACCTATCCTAACCTTCTTTCACTCCTACAACAAATCACTCACTCTTGCATTATCTGCTCCTCAGTCTCACCGCAGGGAGCCCTAAAGCCTATCCCCTCATTCCCAGCACATCAGGCTCAAGGACATATCCCAGGAGAGTACTGCCAAACTAACTTCACTGAGTGAGTGAAGTCAATTTCGTCGTGCCTCCAACACGAAAACTTATACTCATGCTCACTCTAGTAGACACTTTTTCAGGGTGGATTGAGGCTTTCCCTATAAGATCAGAAATTGCCTCAGAGGTAGCACAGTTTCTCATAGGAGAAATCATCCCTCGCTTTGGCCTCCCACTCTCTCTCCAATCCAATAATGGACAATGGGCCAGCTTGTATCTCCCAAATCACTGAACAGGTAACCCACCCCTTGGCGTAACCTGGAAACTACATATTCCATGCAGACCCCAATCCTCAGGAAAAGTAGAAAAGGCAAACTCTGTTCTCAAAACACACCTAACCAAATGCTCTCTAGAACTACAAAGGCCATGGACCGAACTTCTTCCCATGGCTTTGGCTCGCAGTAGGGCTACTCCAGGGGCCCCATCTTTCCTCAGTCCTTTTGAACATTTCCCTGGTGGCTCAGACGGTAAAGCGTCTGCCTGCGATGCAAGAGTCCTGGGTTTGATCCTGGGTCGGGAAGATCCCCTGGAGAAGGAAATGGCAACCCACTCCAGCATTCTTGCCTCAAAAATCCCGCAGACGGAGGAGCCTAGTAGGCTACATACAGTCCACGGGGTCGCAAAGAGTCGGACACGACTGAGCGACTTCACTTCACTTTCACTTTTGAACTCATGTATGGACGCCCTTTTCTCTTAGGTCCGTTCCCTACGGCCAGCCCCTTGCTGGGAGATTATCTTCCCACCCTTATCCTTATTAGACACCACATGAGAAAACATGCAGATCGCTCTCTCTCCCAAAGCCTCATCAAACAAATTCAGCTGACTTAACACTCATAACCCAGGGATTGAGTCCTGCTTAAAACCTTACACCATAAGGACCTTCAGCCTCAGTGGACTGGTCCGTTTGAGGTCATTCTAACCATATCATCAGATGCTAAACTAGCAGGTCATTCCTCTTGGTTTCATATCTCTAGATTAAGGCGGGCCTGAGGAGACTCTTCATCTCTGCCAAAACACATTCCTCACTCAGACACTCCTCGCTACACCAGCACTCTTCCGGGACCCTCCAGGCTTCGACTGGATTGAGTTCCTGAAGAAACAGAACAGCCAAAAACAAAATATCGATAAGTAAAACAAAAACAGATATATTGGTTCCTAATTGGACTGGGATTTCCCCTACTTACCCTATTCACAATAGGACTTTACCCTGTGTTTCCCCTGAGTGGACTATCAATTCAAAAGCTTTCCCTCTGTTTTACCTACTTCTCTACAGTTCTTGTTTGGGGGGGCATGGCCCTCCTCTTACTGTGATCAGCCTAGATGAATTCATTATCTACTTTCCTTCACATAGTAACACAAGCCCTTAGCTTTCCTGGAAACACCACTGTTACAGATTTCCCTTTACTCCTTGACTATTTATAACTGATCTTTGACTCCAGGGAGATTTCATAGAGTTCACACCAACCCAAATTGATTTCTACACCTGGATTCTTATTTTTATCATTTTCTCCCCTTAGACATGAGATATCGCATTGTGATTTTACTCTTACTTCCTCTTCTTTTACAGTCCAAACTTCACATTAATATCCTGCCTATAACTCACCCTGCCCCAAACCTTGCCTGCCTATTTAGAACTCTAAATTTGACTCATAATTTACTCAATATCTCAAACCCGACCCTGGCCAGTGATTGTTGGATTTGCTTATCCATCTCCTTGCCTGGAGGATCGGCGCTCCCCATTTTCACAGATAAATGAACTCACATAAACACGTCTCTTTATCACACATATAGAGGAGAACCTCTCTTTTTATCATACATACATTATTTATGTTCAATTGATCAAATTCACAAGCCCAACAAGATACTGACCTCCCTCCTTGCAGATCTCACTTATACTCATAAAGGACCAGCTATAGGAGGACCCACCACCTCTGACGTTTGTCCACAACAACAGCCTCCTTTCTGTTTTTCCAGACGAAACTCTATGAGCAATTCTTACCCCCAACTAGGAACTGTACCACCATACCTGGCCCCAGATACTTCTGGCCCCAGATATGTCTGCCCCCAGATATCTGGCCCCGGATATTTCTATTGCTCCTAACAATCAGGCCCTTCCTATCCCACTAACGCATAACCTACCCAGACAGGCAATTCAATTAATTCCTCTATTAATCAATTTAGGAATAGTGGCTGGGATTGGGACAGGGACTGCAGGACTCACAACCTCTTTAAATTACCATCAAAGCCTTTCTAAAGACCTCACTGACAGTCTAGAATAAATAGCTAACAGCCTTATCACTATCCAAAACCAGCTAGATTCCCTGACAGCCGTGGTCCTCCAAAATAGAAGAGGATTAGGCCTCCTCACAGCAGAAAATGGAGGNGGACTGCAGGACTCACAACCTCTTTAAATTACCATCAAAGCCTTTCTAAAGACCTCACTGACAGTCTAGAATAAATAGCTAACAGCCTTATCACTATCCAAAACCAGCTAGATTCCCTGACAGCCGTGGTCCTCCAAAATAGAAGAGGATTAGGCCTCCTCACAGCAGAAAATGGAGTCTTATCCCTATTTTTGGAGAATTCTGCTCCTTCTGTATTTGCACATTTGTTCAGTCACTCTGTCGTGTTTGACCCTTTGTGACCCCATGAACTGAAGCACGCCAGGCTTCCCTTTCCTTCACCGTCTCCCAGAGCTTGTTCAAACTCATGTCCATTGAGTCATTGATGCAATCCAACCATCTCATCCTCTGTTGTCCCCTTCTCCTCTTGCCTTCTATCTTTCCCTACATCAGGGTCTTTCCCAGTGTGTTAGCTCTTTACATCAGGTGGCCAAAGTATTGGAGCTTCAGCTTCAGTATCAGTCCTTCCAATGAATATTCAGGACGATTTCCTTTAGGATTGACTGGCTTGATCTCCTTGCATTCCAAGTGAGTCTCAGGAGTCTTCTTTAACACCACAGTTCAAAATCATCAACTCTTCAGCACTCAGACTTGTTTATGGTCCAACTCTCACATCCATACATGACTACTGGAAAAACCATAGCACACAATTTGGTACTTTATATGCTTGGGCTCAACCATGTCTGACTATTTGCAACCCCATGGAAAGTAGCCCTCCAGTCCCCTCTGTCCATGGGACTTTTCAGGCAAGAATCCTGGAATTGGTTGTTATTTCCTATTCCAGGGAATCTTCTCGACCCAGGGATCAAACCCAGGTCTCCGATGTCTCCTGCATAAGATTCTTTACCACTAGCACCACCTGGGAAGCCTGGTACTTTATATGGAAAACCCTAAAGTCTCCACCCCAAACTATTAGGACTGATATGTGAATTTAGTAGCATTGAGGACGTAGGATTAATAATATGTGGTAATCAGTTGCATTTTTATACACAATAATAAAATATCAGAAAGAGAACATAAAATATTCCATTTAAAATCACATCAAAAAGAATAAAATACCTAGGAATAAATTTATCCAAGGAAGTGGACAACCTGTACTCTGAAAACTATTACACTGCAATGAAGGAAGTTGAAGAAGATGTAGTGAAATGGAAATATATCCTGTGCTCTTGGATTGGAATATTTTGTATTATTAAAATGGCCATACTGGAGGACTTTCTAAGATGGTGGAGAAGTAGGAGGATGGGGAGTTTATCTCTACCCACAAACACATCAAGAATAGATCTACGAATGGAACAATTCTCATCAAACACCTGCTAAACAGTGGCAGAGGAACTTGGACACCTGATAGGACGAGTGGGGTCCCCAGGTAACCAGATAGCACCAAAGAAAGAATAAAGGAAAAGGAAGAGAGAGGAAGCAGGATAGGACCTCTGTCTCTGATGGGGTGCTGTGGGTAAGGAGAGACTCTCACATCTGGGGAGACACCCCTCACTGGCGAAGAGAGCAACTGGAACAGAGTGGGAGCTTCAGGAGGTTCAGAAGAGAGCCCAGTGGCTGGTTAGTTGCAGGCAAGCACAATGAGACTTACACAGATGGTCCATGCTATGGCCCTACACACCTTAGTCTGAGACGGGTGTCCACTGGTGAGCATGGGGACAAGGTGCTGGAACTTGGGGTTAGGAGGGTGGACCCAGAAAAGGGCCTGCTGTTGATTGTGAAGAGACAGCCTGAAGGGTTGGGAATGAGGAGCTGTGCAAACAGGAGTGTTCATGGAGGAAACCTAGACCACCACAGAGGGGAAGCACAATTGTTGAGTGATGTGCAGGGGGCGGGGCTACTACTGCAGCCTATCTCCTAATGTGCCAGCCCCTGTCTCCATGGTCACTATGGAGGGCTTCCCCCAGCGCCAGAACATGTGTCCCTACTATCACCTCTCCTACACTCCTCTCGCCTTCCACCTGGGCAACATACTCACCCCAATCACTGACTGCTCTGGCTCCTTCCTGCTTGATGAGACTGTGTGCTATGCCAAACTCTGGAGCAGACTCTGGTGGAAGGAACACATACAGAGGTGGAGCTGAAGCCACAGCTGAAACCCAGAGGCCGTGTGACTGAGAAGAAGAGCTGAAAACACTCCTTGTAACTGCACAAACCACTGAATTACACCTCCACTGATGGCTTCTTAAATTCAGTGTCTGCAAAACATCCAAAAAAGTCAGTAAGTGTTCCTGCAACTGGGATGAATCTTGTTCTAGTTTCTGTGGGCTTTATGTTGCTGCTACTGCTAAGTCGCATCAGTCGTGTCCGACTCTGTGCGACCCCATAGACGGTAGCCCACCAGGCTCCTTTGCCCCTGGGATTCTCCAGGCAACAACACTGGAGTGGGTTGCCATTTCCTTCTCCAATGCATGAAAATGAAAAGTGAAAGTGAAGTAGCTCAGTTGTGTCCGACCCTCAGCGACCCCATGGACTGCAGCCTATCAGGCTCCTCCGTCCATGGGATTTTCCAGGCAAGAATACTGGAGTGGAGTGCCATGGGCACATATAAACAGAATTTTGGCCAGGCCAGAGTCTGAACTGCCCCCACAGCACTCAGAGAGGGTCCAGGTGTATGACTACTAAAGTCCTGGAACCTGACAGCAGTGGATCCACACTAGTAAATGTGAAGACAATGCCTGAGAGTCACCAGGGCCAGTTGCTAGCATACCTACAGTTAAGGTGGGACCAAGAGCAGTGTGTTTTGTGAGTCCACACTATGGGCAAAAGGGAACCAAACAAAGCACATTCACAGATTAACAGCTCCGGAGGAGGAATGCTCAGTGGCTTCTTTACCAGTAGGAGTGTTCCAATCCCACTTACCTTGCAGCACAGATCAGAAACACAGCTAAGGAATAGATTTGGGGCTATCTACTCCAACAATTGGGGAGCTGACCCCACCCCTGACAGGGCAGTGACAACCATAGAGCAAAGAGGAAGAGCTGTTCAATATCCAGGTCAGGCTCTAGTCCACAAAACACCAGTCAAACCTCTTATCAAGGTAATAACAGCACAAGCTTCTGGACCAACCTTACCCACCAGGGGGCAGACACTAGAAGAAAGAGGAACCATGATCTTTCACTCTGTGAGTAAGTTAGACAAAACAAGAGTAAGTTAGACAAAATAAGATGAAAAGAAGTAAATTGCAGACCAAGCAGCAAGATAAAAACCTATAAGAACAACTGAATGAAAAGAAGATAGGCAATCTACCTGAAAAAGAATTCAGAACAATGATAGTAAAGATGATCCAAGATCTCAGAAAAAGAATGGAGGCACAGATTGAGAAGATGCAAGATGTATTTAAGAAAGACCTAGAAGAACTAAAGAATAAGCAAACAGAGATACCACAATTAAAATGAAAAATACACTAGAAGGAGTCAATAACAGAATAACTGAGGCAGAAAAATGGATCAGTGAGCTGGAAGACAGAAAAGTAGAAATCACTGCCATGGAACAGAATAAAGAAAAAAGAATGAAAAGAAATGAGTACAGTCTCAGAGACGTATGGAACAACTTTAATCACACAGACATTTGAATTACAGGAGCCCCAGAAGAAGAAGTGAAAAGGAAAGGGCCTGAGAAAATATTTGAAGAGATTATAGTTGAAAACTTCCCTAACATGGGAAAAGAAACAGTCATCCATGTCCAGGAGGCACATGGAGTCCCATACAGGAAAAACCCAAGGAGGAGCATACTGAAAAATATATTAATCAAATTAATAAAAATTAAATACAAAGAAAAAATATTTAAAAGCAACAAGGAAAAGCAACAATAATAGCAAAACATACAACAGAATCCCTATAAGGTTATCAGTTTATTTTTTCAGCAGAAACTCTGCAGGCCAGAAGGGAGTGGCAGGATATATTTCAAGTGATGAAGGGGAAAAACCTACAGCCAAGAATACTCTACCCAGCAAGGCTCTCACACAGATTTGACAGAGAAATCAAAAGCTTTACAGACAAGCTAAAGCTAAATGAATTCAGCACTAAATTCAAACCAGCTTTACAACAAATGCTAAAGGAACTTCTCTAGGCATGAGAAAAAAATAAAGCCACAAATAGAAACAAGAAAGTCACAAATGGGAAAGCTCACTGGTAAAGACAAACATACACTAACAGCAGGAAATAATTCATACACAAATATGATATCAAAACCAACAATCATGAGAAGAGGAGAGTACAAATACAGGAAATGGGAATTGCATTTGAAATTAAGAGACCAGCAACTTAAAACAACCTTGTATATATAAAGCCTACAATATCAAAACATCATGGGAAATGCAAGCCAAAAATTTACAATAAATATACTCACAAAAAGAGAAAAAGCAACCCCAGATCATCAGAACACAATGAACAGAAGAGAAAGGGAAGAAAAAAAGACCTATATAAATATCCTCCAAATAAGAAAATGGCAATAAGAACATGCATATCAATAATTACCTGAAATGCAAATAGATTAAATGCTCCAACCAAAAGATAAAGACTGGCCTAATTGATACAAAAACAAGACACACACATATACTGTCTACAAGAGAACCACTTCAGACCTAGGGAAACATACAGATTTAAAGTGAGGGGATGGAAAAAGGTTTTTCTATGCAAATGGAAATCAGAAGGAAGCCAGAGTAGCAATACTCATATCAGACAAAATAGACTTTAAAATAAAGGCTGTTACAAGAGATAAGGAAGGACACCACATAATACTCAAGGGCTCCATCCAAGAAGATATAACAATTGTAAATATATATGCACCCAACATAGGAGAACTTCAGTTCATAAGGCAAATACAACAACCATAAAAGAGACACTAACACAATAAGAGTGGAGAAAAGAAATGCAAAAAAGCAAAATGGCTGTCTGGGGAGGCCTTACAAATTGCTGTGAAAAGAAGAGGGGTGAAAAGCAAAGGAAAAAAGGAAAGATATAAGCATTTGAATGCAGAGTTCCAAAGAATAGCAAGAAGAGATAAGAAAGCCTACTTCAGCGATCAATGCAAAGAAATAGAGGAAAAGAACAGACTGGGAAAGACAAGAGGTCTCTTCAAGAAAATTAGAGATACCAAGGGAACATTTCATGCAAAAATGGGCTCGATAAAGGACAGAAATGGTATGGAACTAACAGAAGCAGAAGATATTAAGAAGAGGTGGCAAGAATACACAGAAGAACTGTACAAAAAAGATCTTCATGACCCAGATAATCATGATGATGTGATCACTAATCTAGAGCCAGACATCTTGGAATGTGAAGTCAAGTGGGTCTTAGAAAGCATCACTACGAACAAAGCTAGTGGAGGTGATGGAATTCCAGTTGAGCTGTTTCAAATCCTGAAAGATGATGCTATGAAAGTGCTGCACTCTTAGCACTGTTTATAATAGCCAGGACATGGAAACAACCTAGATGTCCATCAGCAGATGAATGGATAAGAAAGTTGTGGTACATATACACAATGGAGTATTACTCAGCCATTAAAAAGAATACATTTTAATCAGTTCTAATAAGATGGATGAAACTGGAACCGATTATACAGAGTGAAGTAAGACAGAAAGAAAAACACCAATACAGTATACTAACACATATATATGGAATTTAGAAAGATGGTAATGAGGACCCTGTATGCAAGACAGCAAAAGAGACACAGATGTGTAGAGCGGACTTTTGGACTCTGAGGGAGAGGGACAGGGTGGGATGATTTTGGAGAATAGCATTGAAATATGTATACTATCATGTAAGAAACGAATCACCAGTCTATGCTCAATGCAGGATGCAGGATGCTTGGGGCTGGTGCATGGGGATGATCCAGAGGGATGATGTGGGGTGGGAGGTGAGATGGNCCAGCTAGATTCCCTGACAGCCGTGGTCCTCCAAAATAGAAGAGGATTAGGCCTCCTCACAGCAGAAAAAGGAGGCCTATCCCTATTTTTGGAGATATCCTGCTGCTTCTACACCAATAAGTCAGGTGTTGTAAAGGAAGCAGCAATAAATCTGACAAACAGGGTCTCGAGACTACATCAAAACCTTAGTAATTCATGGGAAAACTGGTTAAGCAATTGGAATTGGATGCCCTGGGTTCTAGCTTTTCTAGGCCCTCTCCTGCTTTCACTTATTCTAACTTTTGGCCCATGTTTAATGCGTTTTTTTTTTTCCCCCAAAAAATTTCTTCAGGACCTCTTACAGGCCTTCACCAACCTATCTATCCACAAGCTACTTCTAACTCACTGAGATTATCAAAAACTTCAACCCCACACAAATCCCCTTGAACGACATTCCAGGCTTTTCTTATTTTACCCCCACAATGCCCCTGTCCCCCAGGAAGCAATTACAGAAGATTGACCTTCAGCCCTTATCCTAAATCAAAAAGGTTGGAATGATAGGGCCCACATGGGGTCTCATTGTTAAGATGGCTCATTATGTTGAGCTCACAAACAAAGAATAAAATCACAGTGATCCTTGAGACTGACCAAATTGCCCAAATAACTTTCTGTTTTCTTACTAGCACCTATCTTCTCAAAGCTGCGAGACCACTAGATTCCAGACCTTTGGCTATGTGACTACAGGACTCAACTACAGGCTAAAAATTAACCATCCCTTCAGAGAACTTTTCATTGTTGGGGTATAAGAAAGATACCCCAGAAAGGGAGGACACTGGTTCTCCTTACGGTCCAGTTACCCTCTCTTTTCCCTCTAATAAATTTCCCTTTTCTTGCCAGACTACCCAGCTTGCTCTCTTTTTCTCTGCACTCTCCTTACAAGATTCCCTTCAAAATACTAAAGGAACTTAAGCAAGCTGTTCAGAACTATGGAGTAAATTCTCCTTTTAACTTGGGAATAGTGCAGGGACTAGCTGAGGGTTCCCATTTGATTTTGGTGGCTCATAACCAAGCCAGGCAGATCCTTATCTCTTTAGATCAGTTGAGAGGCAGTGGAAATTGGGGGAGAATTCAAGATCGAGTGCTTATGGAAGATCAAGCTATAAAACAGGTGAGACGATACTGCATAAGAGCCTGGGAGAAAATAGAGGTTAAAAGACAGGCTTTCTTTACTTCAAGAGAAGACCTCAGCTCCCCAGAGAGACAATCCCTGCTGGGACAACATCTGAGCAGTCGGGTGACCCCTGTCATCAGAGACAATTAGAACATTTCCTGGTTTAATTTTTAGCTATGTGATGAAACTATGACTACAAAAAAGAGAGATGACATTTTTGACACTGAATGGCCATGATATTCTTTAGACTGTGGAGGAAACTTGTTAAAATAAAATCTTTTTTCAAACTGCAAAACCAGTTCTTCCTGCACATGCAATTAAGAAAAAGTTGGCTTGTTAAAATACTTTTGGGGAGCTCCAGTTCTGCCTGAGAAACCAAAACAGGCCTGGGAAAAAACCTGAGATTAACTCTTATCATGTCCTTGGAATACAGTGTCCACTCTATCTGGGACTCTAGCCATGAACAAATTGGTAGAACTCAAACCAAGAAAAAAAAAAAAAGGAAGAAGAAGAAGGGGCAAAGAGACATTTTAAATTTCAAGTGGAAAACTATGAGATCTCTGTCTGTCTGTCTGTCCAAATTTATCTGTGTCTCAGTGTGTGTCTTTGTTTTTGGATAATATGAGGTTAATTTATAAATAAGCTCTATTTAATTTCAGGTTCACGTGAACTGAAAAATATCCAACATATTTGCTAATCTGATTAAGACATATCTTGAGTCATCAACATTGTATAATACTTTTATTGTACCTAGATTTAATGTAAGCTAAATTTGTCAACAAGGAAAGTAACTTGAGTGAAAAAACCTTTTAAAAATACATATATATATATATATATATATATAAATGAGATGAAAACTTTTAGGTAAACTCTATTAAAAATAATTATATTTAAGAAATGTCTATCTAAAATAATCTCTGAGGATTGGGGTAACTTAAATTTATAA
>SJYX01013147.1:50063-86043 GCA_006410675.1 Oreotragus oreotragus
AAATTTCTAGAATTGTACTAAACTAAATGATAAAAGCTTATTAAATAGCTAGGTCATTTCCAAATAAAATAAGATTTTGAACATTAATTACTGAACACTAACAGAGAAATTAAAGAGATTTTGGACTATTAATAAATCTATTTGGTGTCATCCTGAGATGTTCTCTCTACATTATTTAAAAAGTTTTTTTTAATTAAAACTGGTACTTATGTTCACCAATCTAGAAAATGCTAATGTAAAAGACAGTTCATGGTTGCTTAAGGAAAATAAGATTTATGTTTTTAATAAAAGAGATATGAGAAATGAAATTACAGCCTATTAAGAAAAAAGAAAGTATATCTAAACTTATAGGTGGCTATTTTCTAAATAGATAAATAAAGTGATGACTACAGAAAATGTAAAAAAAAAAAGGTTTATGACAAGTGAAAAAAGAGCTTTGTGCATGGTACAAGTTTCTTAAGACATTAAACTGCCTTTGAAGTCTTATTGTTGCTTTGACTAAGTAAATATTGTTTCACAGTGAATATAAGCTGGTACAAATCTGGAATTTGGTTTTCTCTTCCTGTTAAAAGAACAGTTTTCTTGGAATATGGCTTTTGATAACAGACTATGTAAATTTGTCTTTAAGTGATTCATACTTGCTTTTAAAATCTTTTGTTACTTTGATAAAATGAATGAGTGTTACTTCACAATGATCTATGGAGACTGTGACACACATAGACAAAGCTCATTCTGCTTCTACAAAATTAACCCCTCATCAGGAAATTTGAAATAGATAAATAATAGCTATAAACCAAACAGGGCTATGGGAAATCCAAGACGGCCACTTGGCTTTTCCCAGCTCCCTGACAAATCTCACTTTTATTTGATAGGATAAAGCCTTTCCTGGCTGCAGCGTTAATATCTCACAGTGAAAAATAAATGGTTAAAATGCATTTTCTGCCATCTCCAGTGATCAGGGTACCCACTTTACTGGACAGGTCATACGAACACTGGCAAAAACTTCATGAGCTTCTTGGAGACTATCACTTTCACTGATGTCCTTTGTCATCAGACAAGGACCACAAAACAAAGGGATTGGTTACATTAGATTGAACAGACTGCTAAATATGACTACAATTTTTATGACTTTTTGTCTGACATGTTACTGGCTTCTAATCTTTGTTTTCAGATATAAAAAAGCTCTTCTCAAGTCACTGATGGTTTAAAACAATTTAGTGATTTACAACTGTGGGTAAAATTAAAATATTTTTCTTTTCTCCCTGCCTCGTCCCTCCAAAAATTGGAGATATTTGGGTTCTGAAAGCCTCATCAAGGTAAAAAAGACTGTCTCCAGACATATACAAAAATCTCAGAGCATACTGGGGAGCTCTAAAAGAAATATCCACCCAATTGATGTCAGGCCTATGACATCTAATATGTTTCACTGACTCTTAAGTTCTAGTTTTGTTAATTAAGGCCTATATTGACTAAGACTCACTTCTTAGATAGTTCCTTGTGGTTACGTTACATTGTTAAGAGGCTTTATTAAGTTAAATTAAAAAGGACATTCATTAGGTTAAATTAGAAATGTTCCTCATTAAAAAGGACACTCTGAGTTTGTTTCTAAAGCTTATCTCAGTAAACAGTCTTTGAATGAAGATCAGATGCTTAAAGATCTATAACCAGGAGAGTAACAACAGGCTATAGTCATTTAACAAACTAACTCAGATGACCTGGAGATGTTACTGGGCTATACTTAATGGAAGTTCTTGACTTAAGTTCTTACTTATGATTTTACTATTACTGCTAGCTATATTGTTTTCTATATTGCCTGTTTCAAAAGGTGTTATACAGAGTGAAGTAAGCCAGAAAGAAAAACACCAATACAATATACTAACGCATATATATGGAATTTAGAAAGATGGTAATGATAACCCTGTATGCAAGACAGCAAAAGAGACACAGATGTATAGAACAGTCTTTTGGACTCTGAGGGAGAGGGCAAAGGTGGGATGATTTGGGAGAATGGCATTGAAACATGTATAATATCATATGTGAAACGAATCACCAGTCCAGGTTTGATGCATGATGCAGGATGCTTGGGGCTGGTGCACTGGGATGACCCAAAGAGACGGTATGGGAGGGAGGTGGGAGGGGAGTTCAGAATGGGGAACACGTGTACACCCGTAGCAAATTCATGTTGATGTATGGCAAAACCAATACAATATTATAAAGTAATTAGCCTCCAATTGAAATAAATAAATAAATATAAAAGGCCTATACAAAAAAAAGTTTTGTCCCCTACATTATCAAATGTGTGACTGGGACACTGATGGTATACAGTTCCACATAAAATCTATAGTTATAATGGATGTAACTCATATATCTTCCTTTGGTAAGCTCTCTTATGTACATGTGACTATTGATACATTCTCTCAATTTATATGGACCACTACTGAATCCGGTGAGACTACAAAACATGTACAAAGACATTTATATGCCTATTTTGCTATTATAAAACTACCCAAAGCTATAAAAACTGATAATGACCCTGCTTATACCAGTAAAGCATTCCAACAATTTCTTAAAATTTGGTCTATAAAACATTCTACCGGCATTCCCTATAATCCACAAGGACAGGCCATAATGGAGAGAGTTAATCAATCACTTAAACATAGGATACAAAAACAAAAAGGGGGAGATACCATAGGACAATAAACAATACTGAATAAAGCTTTATTTACTCTCAATTTTTAAAATATTTTGGCACAAACTATGGAAGCTGCAGCTGAGTGACATTTTCAGGATACATCCACAAATACAACTAAGCCTGTGATTCGGTGGCAAAATCCACTAACAAATGCTTGGTCACCAGGGAAGTTAATTACATGGGGAAGAGGGTTTGCTTGTCTCTCTCCAGGAGATCTAGAACCTGTGTGGATTCTAGCTCGTAGAGTAAAACCGAGCAGAAACAGTGACTTCAGGCAACCTGACCATCGCTATGTTTGCCATGATAACCATTACAGTGAGTATACCCCTGGCTCGACAGAAGCAAAGAATTATACCTACTGGGCCAATGTACCTAATCTCCCATTGCTAAGACCTGTTAATTAGGGTGACGTATCTATCCCTGTTTATGTTAATGACTCCTCCTGGATCCCTGGTCCAGAAGACAAGCATTTGCCCATTCATAAAAAGGAAGAGGGGATCCCCTTCAATAGTACTTTGGGTTTTGACACTTGGCCTGTTTGCCTGGGTGCTGACCAGGAATGTCTTAATCTATCAATGCAGGCTTAACTTTCTGTAAATTCTTTGAATAGAAATCACACTAAGGCTCAGCTGCATTTACTTTCTGGATTGAGCTTTGTATATCAAGAGACTGATCTAAATAATCTAATCAAGCCAGATAGACCCTTGTGTGAGAGCAGACACATATGGGCCGACTGACAAGATCAAATACACTGAGATAATTGTCGTGGGACTGAGGGTTTATCTTACTTATGGTTCCTATGGAATTGTTTGGGATTGGTTCCCTAAGGGATATGCAGTCCCTAATTGCTCACATCATAATTCATCTTGCAGTCCTTATAAGAAGTTGCATTGGCATGTGTCTGTATACAATCACACTAATATCACTGCACATTCAGAATATCCCATTATCTGGCATGGCAGTGGCATGTCTCTACCACAGCCACAGCTCAAATTAGGTAGGGCTCAAACAGAAATACAGAAGTTGACCTAAAGCCTGAAAAAATATCAAATTTGGGATGGAAATTATTCTCGTTTCACAAATTATACTCTGCCATTCAATACATCAACAAATTGGACATTTTATACTCAAGCTTGTGTTAGGGATCTACGTGTGATTATGACTGACACTATAACTATTAATGAGACAGAAAGGAACTTAACCTGACAGGATTGCAAACTATATACCTGCTTGAACAGTTCATTATTCAACTCTAACCATTCTTATGTGATTTTATGCAGACGTTTAGGAGTTTGGCTGCCAGTAACTCAAAATAGTCCTTGGGAACTCTCCCCTGACATGCATACTTTGCTCACACTGCTAAATTCTATTTTGAAAAGATCCAAATGTTTTATTGGGCTCCTTATTACTGCCATAATGGGCATTATTGCCATCACCACCACAGTGGCAGTGGCAGGAGTAGCTCTCCAACAGATGGTACAAACCACCACTTTTGTGCTGAAGTGGCATAAAAATGCCAGTTCTGCTTGGGGAGCCCAAACCCATATAGATGAGGAGATTAACAACAGGTTGGTGGCTTTAGAAAACACAGTGTTACTCTGAGGAGAAGAAGTACAAAATCTTAAATTACAAATACATTTAAACTGTGACTGGAACATTACTACTTTCTGTGTAACCCCCCAGGAATATAACCAATCTGAACACAACTGGGAAAATGTTAGACGGCACTTGCAGGGCCATATGGCTGATAACCTTACTCTAGCTACAAGCAAGAATCATTGACATGAAGCTGCTTCTCTTAGACTATTACCAGGTACAGATACACTTCAAGGGATAGCAGAGGGCCTTAACTTATTGAATCCTCTCGAGTGGATCAAAGTTGTGGGAGGTGGTCTCATTAGAACACTAGGTATGTTTTGCTGTTTCACTATAATCTGCTTAGTCCTCAGATGCACGCAAAAAGCCCTCTAAGAACTAAAGAAGAAAGAAGTCACATGATTGATATATTGTTTGCTACAAAAACAAAAGGGGAAATGCAGGGATTAATAATCAGCCACCTGTTGCTCTGGCTAAGCCATGAGAAAAACACCATGGGAAAAGAATAAAAGCAAAATATAGCAATACAGTATAATCTAAATAAAAGTACATCAGGTTGATTAGTTGGGATCGTCATGTCCTGCTAAGCTAAGGAAAATCATAGTGTGGACCTTGGAATGCCAGGTTAGCACAAGTTCAGAATGCTGCTTGTTCACACACCAAGATGTTTTCCCAAAGTGTATGCGGGTCTATGACCTCCAGCTGGGTGATACCTCTTGTACAAGAAGATAACAAAGATAGCTCAAAGTAATCAGTAAAATAAGAGACATGACCTGGGACANCTGCTTGTTCACACACCAAGATGTTTTCCCAAAGTGTATGCGGGTCTATGACCTCCAGCTGGGTGATACCTCTTGTACAAGAAGATAACAAAGATAGCTCAAAGTAATCAGTAAAATAAGAGACATGACCTGGGACACAAGAGGCTGATTTTACCATAGCACAACAGATACTTTCTGTGTGCCAAGACACTAAATAAAAGTGAAGTGGCTCCAAGCAACAGGGCTCTTGATCCAAGAGGTCTTGAGTCCCCCAATCCCATTTATAAAACTTTAATTCTGTCTCTAGTTTCTTTTCCCCAAACTGTGTGTTGATCACTTTCAATCCCAACCTGCTGTACTGGCCACAGCATCTTTCCTGTCTGATTTCTCTGGAAATCACTGCAGAGTCTATGGCCAGAGGGACTGTCCACAGGTCCATCCTCTAATCATTATTTTACTAGGATGGGATCAGGATTTTGTTTGTTTGTTTGCTTGCTTGCTTAATTCACTGCTGTATCCCAACTTCTTAGAACAGTACCTCATGCATAATAAATGGTCAAAAATATTGTATGTGTGAGGGAATGGATATTCTTGAACAGCTAGTGAAAAAGATGTCAATGATAGTGATGATGTAAATGTTTAAGTTACTGAGGTGCTCCCACAGGGAAATCAGTGGACAGCAGAATCAGTCGACAGTCGACAGTTGTCTTCTTTAAATGAAGACAAGTGAGATATTATTTTAAAATATGAAGATCACCAAAGTTTAGGGGGCACGTGTGATGAAACATTAAGCTAAAGATAAATTACACAGTAGCACAGCCAGGAGAGTTGCTAGGATGCCCCGAAGGTGGTACAGGATTCTCTCCCTGATCCTGGGACAGATTCCTGAATAGGAAAGGAATAATCCATAGCTATAGCTTATAGTAAGTGAGAATTTCTTATGTTCTAGGCATGTATTTATATTCGTATTATATAATTTACACCCTCAGGACAACCTTATGTAATAGGGTTTATAATCCCCCATTTTCCAGATGAGATGACTGGGCCTCAGAGAAGTTAGATAGCTCAGAAAATTTATGCAGAGCCATGCAAGGTCCCTATTAAATGGCATCTGTGCACTGGTTCAAAATGCATATAATATGGGAGGTGCCAATTTATAGGTGAAGCTTGAAACCACTAGAGGGATATAGACACCATAATTTAAGAGGGAGGCCTATTTTCACAGGCTATCTGTTAAAAGAATAAAAAAATTTAATACGGTATGCTCTGTTGTGCAAAGACAAAATGACAGCTTTTGTTTTTTCCCCCCCACAAATAATCCTGCTTTTTGAGTACACACTCCAGTGGGATGGCCACTTACATTTCACGATTAAAGATTCTTCAGGCTCTTCCAGTTTGGTTGCTTCATTTCAGCACTTATTGAGTCAATACTAAATCCCACTTATCTCCCCTTCTCCTCTATAAAATGATATCTGGTGATTGGTGGAAATGATTGCACTTAAGCTATATCATGGGGGCAGTACAGAGTTACCCAGAGTTTGAGTGCTGCTTTTGGATTCTGTTTATGTGCCTATGCAACATGAACACTGATTTCTTGTTTGACTGCTCTCTTGCTAGACATATGGATCCCCTTGAGATTTGGTTGGGCTTCCCTGGTGGCTCAGGTGGTAAAGAATCTGCCTGCAATGTGGGAAACCTGGGTTCGATCCCTGGTTTGGGAAGATCCCCTGGAGAAGGGAAAGGCTACACACTCCAGTATTCTGGCCTGGAGAATTCCATGGACTGTATAGTCCAAGGGGTCACAAAGAGTTGGACACGACTGAGTGACTTTCATTGAGATTTGGTGGCAACTTGCAATTGACTCTGATGAGGGNCTGGAGAAGGGAAAGGCTACACACTCCAGTATTCTGGCCTGGAGAATTCCATGGACTGTATAGTCCAAGGGGTCACAAAGAGTTGGACACGACTGAGTGACTTTCATTGAGATTTGGTGGCAACTTGCAATTGACTCTGATGAGGGTGCCCATTGTAATAATTGCTGAAACATTAGTCTCTAATCATTTTTCATTTCACACTGACTCAGATGAATAGTGTGCCCCCAAAGATTTATGTCTATCTAGAGCCTAAGAACATGACTCTACTTAGAAGAAAGGCCTTTGTAGATGTAACTAGTTAAACTGAAGCCATACTGGATTAGGGTGGACCCTAAATCGGATATGACTCTTATCTTCATAAAAAATAGAGACTCACATGGAGGGGCATGTGTGGAGACAAAGGCAGAGATTGGAGTGAAATGTCCACTAGCCAAGGAACACCAAGGACTGCTGCAACCACCAGAGGATAGAGAGAGGCAGGGAAGGACCCTGCCCTGGAGCCTTCAGAGAGAGCTTGGCCCTGCTTTAGACTTCTAGCCTACAGAAATGTGAGAAAATGCATATGTCTGATGTTCTCACCAACTGTTTGCGGTAACTTGCTACAGTAGCCTGAGACTATAATACATGCACCAGTAATAAAAGATTTTGAGCACATACTTCCAATATATGTATATCAATTTACAAATTACATAACGTTGACACCATATTAGTATGCAATACTCATCATAAAACATGTACTAATATTATAAATTGAAAAATATGTGATTTTTATATGCTCGATTTTCTAATGTTTCCTTCTGACACCTCAACAACTCTTCTTAGCTGCCTCGTATGTATGCACATACCCCACTTTTTAGACCAATGTGCTCTGATATCACTTCATCCTCATGAGAGGGACTCTGCTGTGCTCAGCAACAAACATGCAACTGCCTCCTGCACCCTTCCATGACACTGGTGAGATATTCTTGATCTCTTCTAAAGCAAATGGGAGCTGAGGAAGGTTCAGGAGTGCAGACATAGGTCTGTTCTCTCGCTATCCACTCTGAATGAAGTGTCTTCACAGACTGGGGAAAATCTTTCATCTGCCTATCACCATAATGGGCCCAGTGCTGTTGGAAAATGCTGCCTCTGTATCCAGCTTTCCCATCTATCTAATGTCATTACTTACAGGATTTTTTGGAACGTGTCAGGACACACACATCTAACTGATTTTCTTCTCTATCTCCTCTCCCCTTCTCCCACCCAATCTCTCTCTCTCCCCTTTCCCACACTTCTGAGTAGGAAACACTATTTTTTATTTCTTCTATTCAAGAGTCTAACTCTCATATCATGGCATCCTTCTTCTCAAGGGGACATAGACACTCTCCCCCATCCCAGGTCCATTGTGACTGCTAGGAGGTAAAATACTTATTGTAAACATAATGGCAAATACTTACATTTATTATTTCAAATATATCCCCGTATACAAGTTTGCTTTTGGAAAGTAGCCAACACCGAAAGCAACAGATGGTGATATCATCACTCAGACTACCCTTGGCTTCTGCCACTGCTACTGAGCCTATTTAGATGAGAAGTGTCATGTGGGACTGCTCCTTTCTTGAACAGAAAACAAAGAGGAGATGGCAGAAAGTCCCAAAGGTGAAGATGGTAGTTGACACACTAGTGTCCAATTTCTACTACTGTTCCCTTGAGAACCTAGTAAGCTCTGAATGGACTGGGCCCAAGGGGTCTTTGTTTCCTGGGAATTTGTGGGGACATGTTTAAGATTCTTTCTTCTTGGGAAGTGGAGAATAAACGCTTCAAGGAATCTTGCCAAGATTCACTGCAGTTCTTCAGGTACACTCAAACGAAGGAGTGAATGTAATTTAGACACAGTTTCCTGGACTGGAGTGTTGTATGTGGGTCAAAAACTGACATGGAGAGATGAGCCCTAATTCCTGTGAATGGAATGTAGAATATTTAGCCATTCCACAATGACAATAAAAACCAAGTCACATAATCTGATTAAGGGTTCTTTGCTTCTATTTTCATTGTAAAAGCAAAATTTTTTAAATAGAAAAAAGAAGGAAGATCTGTCCAGACCCAACCCTTTGACCCAAAGACCAGGTAAACTGTGACTGTCACTGAGCCTTAACCAGGCTTCTAAACCAGGGCCCCTCTGTTTTTCCAGCCCTGGCAAGAAGTGAGCAAATTATGTTTTCTTCTTTAAATAAATGGCGCAGAAAAGATGAAGGGAAATGTAGTATATTAAAGGACTCTAAGTGACATATCAACCTCATGTAAGGTGTGGAGTTTTGGGGATTCTGATTTGCTCAAATTAACTGTATAAATACATTTATGAGACAACGAGGGAGATGGAAAAGCTATCAGGTAGTAGATGATGTTAAGGCAAACTTGGTCATTTTCTTGGGTACGGTATCGTGTCATGGTTAGTTATGTTAAAACTGGTCCTTACCTATTAGAGTGGATCTGGATGAAATGAACTGATGTCCACACTTTGTTTCACAGAAAAAAAAAATGTTTAAGTGTGATGGGGGATAGATAGATGAAATAAAGGATTAAAGAAAGTTAATAATTGTTGAAATTGATGACTCTGAACTTAATGGGCACATGGAATGCATTGTATTATTCTTTCTGCTTTTATGCATTTGAAATTTTCTATAATAAAAAGTGAAATGCTTGAATTACTGAGGGTAATATGGGGGCAAGAGATGAGGAACATAAAAAAAAAAGAAATACTCACACTCAAGAGAACAATAGCTAGTGAAATACGAAAAACATCTGTGAAATACCAGTTCAAAATTCATGTACCATCACGCCAACTGTAGATTCTTGCAGATTATAAACCAATCTCAAACAGTGTTAGAAATGGCTCTGCAATCTGAAGCAATGTTTATTTACCCAGAGAAAGAACTTTGAATAAAAGGCGATGTCTTCCTGATTTCTCAGATGTACCTTATTTTTTAAAAATCACTTTTTTTGTTCTTGTTGAAGTATATATAAACAAATTATGTACATAATAATATGTGCCTTTGGTAAGGATGCTGAGGGTGGTGTGCTTGAACCTTTCTTTCCTAACAGAAACCTAACAGAAACCAGGTGACAGGACTTATTAACTCTCTCATATATATTATGTAAGCTTGGTAGAGAAAATAATTAAGGTGCAAAGAGGTTTCTAGGGGTCAGAACCAAGGGCACACTTTCTAACCAAACTCAGCACCATCTGCAAAGCAGCTGCAATATAGCAAAGGAATCTTGCACTCTTTAGGAACTTCTGCCTAGGGTGTCCTCTATCCCCGGGTATTCATTTCCCTGAGACAGGGGGCTGCAATCTTTCCATCGTGACAATATATCATAGGCACATGACAACAGCTTGTGGAAACAAAGAGGAAAGAAATTGAATGCTATCACCATAAATTCCCACTGTTTGTATTGTAATATATTTCCTCCTCTCTTATATTCTGTGCATGTGTGCATTTTAGATGACTGAAATCATACTATTATAAATTGGATTGTTACCGTATAGTATGACCTGTTTTTTTGACTTGACTTTATTTTGCTTTGCAAATATAGGTATATCAGTCCTCATAAAGAAGTGAAAATTGAATCACATTTGCCCATGCATTAGTCAAATTGCAGGTTCCAAAGAAGCAAAAATAGATGTAATCAGACCTGACCTTGAAAATCCACAGAATTCGATCTCCATAGGTCTGATTGACTCGTGGTAGATGGAAGGAGCCTCAAGTCTCTCGATCACTGGCAATGTGTGAGGTGGGGGTTAGCAGGAGGAGAGGAAAAGAACATGGTCTAGGGTCACCACCTACCACTGTAGGTAACTTGCCCTTTTTACCATCCAGCTCATACACAGTGGGCCAACCTCTCCTTCTGGGTCACTCAAGATAGTTGGAAACAGAGCTGCAATATAATAAATCCTAATAAAGAATCAGGGAAGTGACTGAGAGCTGAAGATAATCTATCCTTATTTTCAGAACCTTTTCTTCCTCTAAAGGAAGGCCTGAATGGGAAAGAAAGCTGAGACCACTTACATGTAGAAATGATATTCAAAATAATGTACAAATGGTATGGTCATTTATACCAAAATATACATCATTGTATAAGTGAAAATCATAAGTATATTCATTTTTGTCCCCAAATAAACTATTTATGATAAAAGCATTGACATATGATGGAATTTGTAGTTTAACAACCAATATCTTTAAAGTGTGTAGAAGATGTTACTCGATATGACTTCTAAACTTTTGTGCAGCTTGATCACCATACATGTAGCCTTTCGAGGTCCAAGTATTCATCTTCTTTTCAGCATCTCAGTGTCGAGTTTCAGAATGTCAATTCACTCTGCTGGCTAGTTGAAGTAAGGTGGTAAACAAAGTTTATTGGAAAATATTGGAAACACTTACATATTTTTGTGCACCAGCCAGAGATGACTTATCACCAGAGTAAAATATCTGGGAAATTTTCTGTCAGGTGGGCTAGAATTCCAGGCATTACATTGGTAACACCTTTTCAAATTGCAATACATGTTCATCTGAGCGTTTTCTCATTAACTCCGTTCTCTCAGGCATAGACAGTATAGCTTGGTAAATTGATTCAGATGGTGTTCCTTTCTAATTTCACATTTTAAGTAAAATTTTACAAAGTTCTTTGGTTGAGACAGTTGAAAAGTGACCATTGGCCCAGGACTATCCCAGTTTTAATGCCAAAATCCCTGTGTCCCAGAAAACATCTCCCTGGGACACGAAAAATCTCAGGTTTCACAGATGGACGCAGAAGGTTGGAAGAGAAGTACAGAACTTGCGTGGAGACCACATCCCCACATGGGGGCTGAAAGCAACAGTGCTTTTACTGTCGAATAAATCACAGCCTTCCCTAGTCACTGTGGCTCTTTTATCCCCTGACTGTTGACACTGACAACCATGATTTGAGATCCACAATAATGGGTCATGTGTTGTTGTATCACTGTGTGAGACAACTTGGATGTGTGTGAGGCCCAGCCTGGCATTCAGTAGACACTCAGGGAGCAGCTTACAAATAAACTTCCAGGTATTTGTTCCAGTGTTAGGCACACAGAGGTGGAAAAGATCTTGTACAAGTATATTCTTAGCATCACCGATTGTAATGACAAACAGAAGAAATAACCAAAATATTTTCCATAAAGCAACTCAGAGTTATCAAGTCATTAACATTATCAGTTCAGTTCAGTTCAGTTCAGTCGCTCAGTCGGTTCAGACTCTTTGCAACCTCATGAATCGCAGCACGCCAGGCCTCCCTGTCCATCACCATCTCCTGGAGTTCATTCAGACTCACGTCCAACAACATTTTGGCTGCCTGATGCATAGAACTGACTCATTTGAAAAGACGCTGATGCTGGGAAGGATTGAAGGCACTAGAAGAAGGGGACAATAGAGGATGAGATGGCATCATCTCATTCAACCATTGTTGGATGGCATCACCAGCTCTTTGGACATGTGTTTCAGTAAGCTCTGGGAGGTGGTGATGGACAGGAAAGCCTGGCATGCTGAAGTCCATGGGGTCGCAAAGAGGTGGACATGACTGAGTGACTGAACTGAAAACATCTTGCTCATGAACCTCCACCCTTCAGAACTGTTAGAAAATATATTTCTATTGTTCTAGCCACCCAGCCTGTGGCATTTGCAATGGCAGTCCTAGATAATTAAGACACCAAAAAAAGAGTAAAAACCATCATAGCTCATGTAATCTGAAACCATAGGAACTCCCTAATGAAAATTTCAAGGGTATTTAAATAAAGAAATGGGGAAATCTCTAATTATCCTTTAACTTAGTAGGGAGACTAATTGCCTCTTTTCTCCTGAGAACATGAAGTCTGTTGCTAATGGTGAAAAGAAAAAGAGAGTGAGTGTCAGCTTTGTCTCATACTTATCTGGCCCAGACAAGGTGGCCCCAAGGCTGAGAGAAGGATAGCCAATATCATCTTTTAATCACAGGGGGGATAATTTTTGCTGGCTTCAGAACCAAGAATGTAAAAACATAGCCTTCTTGCAAATGAAAATAGTAGTTACAAGCCAACTATGATCAAACGTGGCTTTATGCTTTCTACCATTGTATGCACAAACTAAAGACAAAACATGTTTGTTCAGACAAGTGAAAACTGTCCCACAATATATAATCAACACATTCAAGTAAAATTATACATTATCTAATATGTGACCAGTCCTATTTCATCATAACAGCTATAACCATGATTTCTTTTTAAAGTTTTCATTTTATCTGTTTTAAAAACTACTTTCAAAGGCTGAAGGAAAAGAAAGGTATTTAGATAAACCATACCCCCCCATAACTGCATCACTTATCTTAAGTAAACCAAGAATTCAAAAAATACATATTTAAATGTTTGTAACCTAAATATAACTTTGAAATTTAATTTTGGTTTACGTATAAAGGATTTCCTTTCATATGGGAACTTGCACATCCTTTTTGTGTCTAGTATATTTAGTATATATTGATATAACTTATAAAGTTCAATATATGGTTATTATCAATATAAATGAGATATACATGTCTTTTGTATTTGTATCTTGCATTTTGAATACATATTAAAAAGTAGGAACAATAATGTCCATTATGTTATCTGTCACCCATATCAAATGCTCCGTGGATATTAATTAATATATTCAATTAAATTAACACTTTTTAAATTGATTAATTATACTGTTTTCAGTTTTAAGGGGTATGGATTCAGTTATATATCAAGGATTTCATTTCCCACTACTAGACCTTAGTGGAATTTATACCACATAGTAAAATTTCATCTTCTTTTGTCTAGGACAGTTTCCAGGTATAGTGGAAATAATGAACCAGAAACTCAACAAACCTGGGCTTGAATCACCTCTTTTCATTTTACCAGCTTCAGTTCAGTTCAGTTCAGTCGCTCAGTCATCTCCGACTCTTTGTGACCCCATGAATCGCAGCACACCAGGCCTCCCTATCCATCACCATCTCCTGGAGTTCACTCAGACTCACGTCCATCGAGTCTGTGATGCCATCCAACCATCTCATCCTCGGTCGTCCCCTTCTCCTCCTGCCCCCAATCCCTCCCAGCATCAGAGTCTTTTCCAATGAGTCAACTCTTCACATGAGGTGGCCAAAGTACTGGAGTTTCAGCTTTAGCATCATTCCTTCCAAAGAAATCCCAGGATTGATCTCCTTCAGAACTGTCTCTTATACACATCTAGATGTGTATAAGAGACAGGGTGGATTCTTTACCAACTGTGCCAAATTCATAGCCTCTAGAATGGTGAAAAATAAATTTGCTGTTTATAAGCCATCCAGTCTGTGGTATTTCTTAATAGCAGCCTGAATGGACTAAGATATATAGCCACTGAATTTCATATAACACAATTCTAAGTATGCTTTAAATATAATATGATGGCCTGTATTAAGAAAGGTATGAAACTTATATTGAGGATCATGCAATAATACACAAACAAAAGGAAGAGATAAACTCCTTTTTTGAAATTTAAATTTTAAATTATTTATATGATTTCACTTATTCTCAAAGTAAAATTAATTTCCTATTCTGGTTTGGAGTGATGAAAAATATTGAGTCCTCAGCATGTTTTTAGAGGTACAGAGACCTCTGTAGTAATCCCGTAAATGGAGGGCTTTTTGTTTCTATGGTCAGCTCCTAAAGGAACTCTCTAAGAGCAATGCTGGGCTCAGTTACCTGCGTACGGTCCATGGAGCTTTGAATACATTGCTGCTGCTGCTAAGTCACTTCAGTCGTGTCCAACTCTGTGTGACCCCATAGACGGCATCCCACCAGGCTCCCCCATCCCTGGGATTCTCCAGGCAAGAATACTGGAGTGGGTTGCCATTTCCTTCTCCAATGCATGAAAGAGAAAAGTGAAAGTGAAGTCGCTCAGTCTGTCCGACTGTTAGCGACCCCATGGACTGCAGCCCACCAGGCTACTCCATCCATTGGATTTTCCAGGCAAGAGTACTGGGGTGGGGTGCCATTGCCTTCCCCTTTGAACACATTAGATGCTCAATAAATATCAGTTTGTTGAGTAAATGTGTATGTAGAATGAAAGTAGTGAAAGTCACTCAGTTGTGTCCGACTCTTTGCGGACCCATGGACTGTACAGTCATGGACTTCTCCAGGCCAGAATACTGGAGTGGGTAGCTGTTTCCTTCTCTGGGGTATTCCCAACCCAGGGATCAAACCCAGGTTTCCCCACTGCAAATGGATTCTTTACCAGCTGAGCCACCAAGGAAGCCTGCAAGTGGAATGGTTTCACCATGTTCAGAAGTAAGGGTCTCCAACCTGCTACCTGATATTACACATTCATCTGTCCATCCACCAAACCAGGGTGGAATGGGGGCATCACCACACATGCATTTTCTATCCTCCCAATGATGAGAGAAGAAAAAGCCACCGTAATTAGTACCCTGTGTAGTTAGCTCTAAAAGCCACTACGAGTTCTAGGAAGGCCTGAAATGTTTTTGCCTGAATTACAGTTGAACTTGTTTGCACTGGGTATTACTATACCTAGAGCATTTCTATTTTCCATGAACCAGAAATAAGACAAAGATGCCATTTACAACTCTCCATGTATCCCAATGATGTGGATTGACAGTGATTAAGAAGACTCCCAGGTCTTGGCATGGACATGGCAAAAGAGATCACAACCTTGACTGGAAGTTATTTGCTACAGGCAGAGCTAGGGCGGATGTCAAGTATTTTCCACTCCCCAGGGAGGACCTTGTCTTATTAATGGATTTAAGGGTGAATATTTTTCTTTCATATAGCAATTATATAGAATATAATCTCATTATGAAAGTAATAAACATATATATTTTATTCAAATTTAAAAAATTTATAAAATATCATTTATAGCCTCACTATTCAATTATAATAGCTGATACCATTTTATCTAGCTTTCCAGTGTTTTCCTCTATATATATATCCCTGATAGCTCAGTTGGTAAAGAATCTGCCTGCAATTCAGGAGACCTAGGTTTGATTCCTGGGTCGGGAAGAGTCCCTGGAGACGGTAAAGGCTACCCACTCCAGTATTCCAGCCTGGAGAATTCCAAGGACTGTATAGTCTGTGGGATCACAAAGAGTTGGACGTGACTGAGGGACTTTCATATATACTTTAAAAACATTTGCATATACAATATAGACTTCCTTTCTCCCTCCACTTATCATGTACCCTTTCCAAGTTTATCAATATTTTTCTTTCCAGTTTAAAGGGGTACATAAATCCTACTGAAATTAGAACCCATAATGGATTTAACTAATTCCCTGCTGATGGATGTTTGAATTGTTGCCAATTTTTCACTTTTATGAATATTTTTATAAACATTTCTATAGTTAGTCTTTGTGCTCATTCAGGTTATATACTATTTGGAATGAGAACTTTTTACTCTGAAGGTATAGGCCATGGTTATCTTCCTTTCCATTTTTATTTATCACTTAATGTCCACTAAGGAAGATCACAGCCTTATGATTTCAAGAAAAAAATATGTCATCCTATCTTGATCTTGGCCTTGACAAAGGGAGGTCATAAAGCAGCAGTGTGGTCCACAGGGAGAAGGTTTATCTGATTGGCTTTTCCAGCTTCTCCTCAGCTGGTCCCAGCACTCCAGGAGAACCATGGGCTATTCCCATCTTAGACTTAATTCCTTCTGTGCATACCAAACTATGGAATATAGGCTCTATAGCATGAGGGTCATATTTGCCTTGTCCTAGAAACCCAAGGCAAATAAACTAAGTCAGTTTGGAAAAATTTAAAGGAGGCAAAGTTTCCATTTGGGAAGCATTATGAGAACACCTCTGTCCCCTAGCTGGGAGCCCCATAAATGAAGCATTTCACAAGCTGCTTACTGGTTGCTTAATGAGGGTGCCCAATGACACCATCAGATTCCTTTCTTTTTGGTTCCTCACTTTTCCTCCTTGTGCCAATGAAAATTCAGGGTGGCACGAAGGCACAGTTAATATCAACAAAGACTCTGTGATATCCAGGGAGTGTGCGAGTTTAGGTCTAACCCTGAACAACATTTAACAGACCTTTCTCTTGTTTACCAAAATTAAACTTCATAAGAAAAAAGACAACTCAAGGGATGATTCCAGTGATATGCACTCACCTGGTCATGATTGCACTTTCTATCCTCCCAATGATGAGAGAAAAAAAAGTGATATGCACTCACCTGGTTATAAGCATCCGATTTACAACTGAGGGAATAAAGAAAGAATACGTACCCAACAAACGGAGGAGGAGAAAAAGAACTCCCAGGGCGTAGGATTTGAGTTCGGGGCTGACTGTCCTACATGCGAAGAGATGAAGAGGAAAAAGAGAAGATTCTTATCGCTTCACTTTAACTAACAGACCCCAGAGTCATTTGCTGCCGTCCATCAGAGCCCTTCCTTAGAAAATTATTAATGATTTTGTTCGTTGGCTTTTTTCACCTTGCCTGCCAAAAGTCTGAAAAATCGCTGCAACTGCAGGGACAAGATAAGTTTAGGAATTTAGCAGTGTTTTTTATTAACTAAAACTAATCATTTGAAGGATGGAATGCAAATTTGTTCCCAAAGTCTTCATTTAAAAGCATTTTGTGTTTGCTGGCACAGGGAAACATCTTAAGTTGGTGGGTACATGTATCAGGGGAAATATCAGTGGGGAAGACAGTTCCCCTTATGCTACTCAGATAGGCCAGAACCATAAACACTTCTGTCATTCTGCATCATTTTGTGAAATCAACCAGACTAGCATGGGTTGGTTCCCTAGATGGATCACTTGTGAAATAGTCCATTCATCTATATCCAGCTTTGGTACCTTTTAACTGGAAGTGAAGTGAAGTCGCTCGGTCGAGTCTGACTCTTTGCAACCTCATGGACTGTAACCTACCAAGCTCCTCCGTCCATGGGATTTTCCAGGCAATACTACGGAATGGATTGCCATTTCCTTCTCCAGGGGAATCTTCCCGACCCAGTGATTGAACCCGGGTCTCCGGCATTGTAGACAGACGCTTTACCGTCTGAGCCACCAGGGAAGTACCTTTAAACTGGAAAGGTACCTTTATTTGGCCTTCCCAGGTGGCTCAGTGGGAAAGAATCTGCCTGCAGGAGATGTGGGTTTGGCCTCTGGGTCAGGAAGACCCCCTGGAGGAGGAAATGGCAACCTGTCCCAGTATTCTTGCCTGGAGAATCCCCTGGACAGAGGAGCCTGGTGGGCCACAGTCCATGGGGTCACAAAGAGCTGGACACGACTGAGCGATGAACACACACACACAGCTTTATATAGTCACATGCCTTTGTTCTGAACTGACTCAGTGTCCCTGGCTTTGGTTTATACCCACAGCAGTCCCTGAGCACGATCTTCTCATACATTTTCTAGAACATTCTCACACTGTCTGGGATAAGAGTGACAGGAGGGGAAATGATGACTGATCCCAAGTAGAGAGGCCCTCACAGCTAGTCACAGATCTCCTCTGTTAGGCCTCTTACTCTTGCAGCTAGTACTGACTCAATGCTTGTCTTTCTCCTTGAGGCCAAGGAATATTTGTGTCTCATTCATCATCAGTGTGGTGTGTGACATACACCATATGCTGTAATAAAACACAAACAAAACCAAGAAAACAAGAGGCAGGGGACTTCCCTAGTGGTAAGAATCTGCAGAAATCGCAGGATGGACCCCTGGTCGGGAAACTAAGCTCCCACATGCCATGGAGAGACACCCTGTGCACTCTGGAGCCCCAGCACCACAACTAGAGTCCGTATGCCACAATGAAAGGTGCCTGACGACACAACTAAGGCCTGACGCAGCCAAATAAACACTGAAGACAAAGAGCCCAGGGCTGGCCCCTACGGGACTTATTAAATAGCCGGTATCCGCACACCGGTGTGGATGTCCTGAGCGCTGCTGCTGGCAAGTCCGCCTCTGTCTGGATTAAGCGTGGAGGTGGGCCCACTGCTCTGGGATGGGACAAGGGCTGGTGCCCATAATCTGGCTCAGACCGTCTGTGCCCTTGTGTCTGCCTAGAACATCTGTGATGGCACGCACCTCCAGCTGGCTCCAGCAGCATGGAGCTATGAGGTGTACAAGGCCCCACCTAGGTCATTTAGGCCATCTGTTGCTGGTCCACTGAAAGGGAATCACACAATTCCTGAAAATCTCCGAAAGCTGTTTATCAAGCTGAGATTTGGACATGATTCAGGTCTCAGCTGACTTTCTGTTTGGTCTGCAGCCACAACTACTGAGCTGGGTTTTTGTGGCAGAGTCAAGGGCAGAGAAAAAAGGGGACCAGTCACTGATAAAGGCTGTAAGGGTCACTTTTCTTGCTTTTTGGTGCCTTTTGTATGTCAACTGGCACAATACAACTTCATGGGAATTCCTAGCAAGAAAAATAATGCAGCCACCCCAAACCCATGCCTGAGACCTGATGGGTCTTATTATATATAATCATCCTCCATATATAATTTAAATTCAATAGTTCATTTCATAAACACTTCTCACATTCTTAAGAATTTTCATTATTCCACTGAGCTGTGGGACTATAATTTAACTCACTATTCCAATTCAGATTTTTCTGCTATTATAGTTAACACTGTAATAAAAATCTGTCTGCATTGAGCTTTTCTTCTCGAAGAGTATTTTCTTAAGATAAGTGGCAAGGGGTAGGGTTACCTCACACACACACACACACAAAAGCAACGTTTTTATGGCTCTTGAACTCATATTTGCCACCTTGCTTTTATGAAAGGATCGCTATGTTTCTCAATGCCAGCAGAAGGGTGCGACTTTACCCGTTTTGTTAGAGCCCTGCTTACAGAACTGGGTGTGAATTTTTTAAAGATATTTTTTCAAATTTAACAAGTATAAAATGGCGATTCGCTATTGTACTATTATTGCTTCTGCACATTGAAAAAGCTTTGCTAATGACTTTATAACATCAGTACTTTGTATAAATCCTTTTCCTTGTGAATTCTAACCAAGATCAGGAAATGTAGGAGACACAGAGAGGCTGGATAAGCAGCTGCAAATGTTACATGCCAGGGCTTCCCTGGTGGCTCAGCGGTAAAGAATCTGCCTGCCAGTGTAGGAGATATGGGTTCAGTTCCTTGGTCAGGAAGATCTCCCAGATACTCTGGGATTCCTGCCTGGGAAACCCCATGGACAGGGGAGCCTGATATGCTACAGTCCATGGGGTCACAAAAGAACTGAACACTTAGTGACTTAAACAACAAAATGTATATTTGTACAGGCTGCATCCAAGTATTTCATTCCTACTTTTATCTCCAGCCCTTGGGATTGAATTGCTTTGTTTAGATAACTACATCCCAGTAAGATGGATCTGTCTGTGCTTGGTACCACTTCCTCTGTTAAAGATGGTTGCCAGACATGAAGCCTGCCTCTTCTGGGTTCCTCACACAAATCTAGATAACTGTGCAACTGTGTAACTTACTCAGAAAATTACTCAATAACTCACCTTTGAGACACCTTACCCACCCCCCAGGATAGCTCCCGAGAAACGGGGAAACGCAGAATTACGGCTGACTCTCTCCAACTATGCATCTGTACAAACGCAGTCACTGCTTGCTTCCACGAGCCACTCAGCACTGCATCACACCTTGTCAATGACCCGTTATATCTTTACAGAGTTTGCACACACATGGTCTCAGCAGGACCCAGGACACTGCAGGAGGCAGGCAAAACCATTGACATCGCCTCCAGTTCCAGATTCAGAAACAACACTGAGCCCAAGGTCATACTGCGAATCAGTGCCCTGAGACAGGAGCCAGACATGGGGACTCAGCTATTCCCATGCCATTTTCATTTCACTCCAACAGTGTTGCTCTTTGCAAATATCAGTGAAAGACTGCAGTACCTTTCAAATTACCTGCAGAGTCTGTTCCTGGTAGGACATGAAAGTGCAGTGTTTTTTCTTGGGCTGTGCTTTCTACTTTTGGCGTGAAAGTTGAAAATATTAGTCGCTCAGTCATGTCTGACTCTTTGCAACCCCACAGACTGTAGTCCGCCAGGCTCCTCTGTCCGTGGGGATTCTCCAGGCAAGAATACTAGAGTGGGTTGCCATTCCCTTCTCCAGGGGCTCTTCCCAACCCAGGGATTGAATCCAGATCTCCTGGATTGCAGGCAGATTCTTTATTGTCTGAGTCACCGGGGAAGCATTACTTTTGCTGTGAGGTTTCCATCAAACATAACTGATTCCTACAAGCCTAGGGAAGCTGGCTTGCGAGACTCATACGGTCCCCAGAGTTCTGATTTCTGGGAGAACTGCAGACACAGCAGGAAGGGAGGCGGGGCGGGGCGGCTGGCTCTCCGGTCCCTGGGGCTATGCTTACCTGATGAGGATGATGACCGAAGGCGTCTGAGCCATGGCCCCGATCATGCTACAGACACACATCACACACAGGAAGGTGAGGAAGGCCTCTTGACACCCGGGACTGGGGCATTTTCCAGGAATCACGGTTGCGTTCTCAGGTGGGATGGTCATGAGGCATGCACAGCCAGTGAGATTCTGAAAGGGAAGCAGTCAGCCCTGTTAACTGGGGCTATCTCCTCTCTCCGATCTAAAGCCATCCATCAGCTGGGTCTGTCACAGCCTGATTATGCATTCTGGAGCATTTCAATAATTAGGCCCAAATCAATGAATTAGCTCTTTTGAAGGAGGCTGCAAAACACATGCAAAATAAAGGAATATTTATGGGGAGGAGAGCTGATTTCCCTATCTCCTGTGTATTTCATTTCTATGCCCCAGAATTCCTCGATAAGCCCACACCATAGACAAATGTGTTGCCCACCCCCCATAGGATTAGAGAGGAAATCATGCGTCCACAATGTGATAAAACACTGGCAAATTAACAATGTAATCACTTGCCAATTTGTCCTCTCTTTTGTGCAGTTATAATTACACTGAAGTGTATTAAGAGAAGGAAATCAGGTAACCTGCGTATGGTTGCTGGTTCACTGCCCACCATGGCACCCAGAACAAAGGATGTGCACTGTCATGCGTGAAGTTGCTGGGCTTGTGGGGCTGTGAGAGGGGGCTGGCTAATGGGAGACTTCTCGAGTGGCTGAGAGAGCAAAGAAGGTGCAGAGATGCCAGGGAGCTTAGAGCGGATCACAGGGAGCGAGCTGGAGACCAGCGAGATACGTTTATTAATATATGATCAGAGAGGAGAAAGCCAAGCGGCTGGATTCCATTTGATCTTTGGGTGGATTCTTGCCCAGCTGCCCCGGCTCCCCAGCACGGCCCTGGCTCATGCTCCCGAGGAGTTTCTGATGGTGAAGGGAGGAGCAAGGGCGCAGGGAAAGGCAGCGCTAGCCAACAGCCAAGCCAATTAAGGTTCAATAATAATAGTGCAGAGGTCTTTAATGAATACAAAATGAAAACAGTCATAAATGATTCATTGCTTTTCTTTCCAGGGCTGCTTGGCTCTCAGAGCACACGCTGGGGTAAATCCTCCTGAGGGTCAAACAAATCCTCTTTGGTTTTTACGTGCCCCCTCCTCAGCCTGTCTCCCATCCTTGTACCTCTCCTCCTCCCTCTCTCTTTCTTTCCCCGCTGGACTTAGCAGACTGGGGCTCCATCCTGTATGACTGTGCCCCACCAGAAGCTTTCATCCATGGGAAGTAGGGGGAGCCACAGGGTGGGGCCGGACCCCTCTTCCTAAGCCATCTTCCCACAGCAGGGGCTTTTGTATAAATGGCCCCATTACAGCACCCAGGGGCATCTCTCGTCGTTCTGTGAAAGGTGCCGAGGCTCAGCCCCTCTGTCTCTTTGCATAGATCTCTGCCCAGAGAAATCACAGATTTTCTTCAAAATCCAGTGCCGACATTTCATTTGGCTGCAAGGCCTCCCCAGACACCCCCATCTAAGCTGGCACTTCCTTCCATGGGGACACACTCCTCACCCCACGGCAGAGACCCTTGCTATCTTTCTGGAGGAGACCTTAAGCTCCTGGGATGAGAACGTGTCATTTCTGTGATCTATCAAGCACTGTCTTATAGCACAGCGTGGAGACGCAGTAGAGGAAACTCAGCAGGAGTTTAGGATGCAAATAGGAACAGATCTTCCTCTATTTTTAGAGAAACAGGGCTTCTCCCTGAAAGAGCCAATTCATTGGAAGAGTCCCTGATGCTGGGAAAGATTGAGGGCAGGAGGAGAAGGGGCAACAGAGGATGAGATGGTTGGATGGCATCACCGACTCAGTGGACATGAGTTTGAACAAACTCCGGGAGACAAAGAAGGACAGGGAAGCTTGGTATGCTACAGTCCATGGGGTTGCAAAGAGTCAGACACGATTTTCTGACTGAATAACAAACAAGTGCTTCTCCTCAACTCAAACTGAAAATGCCACTTCCCTCCCTTCTGAGGAGAGGAAACTGATCCTTCCTCTCCCCATACCCTGAACGCTAAAGCTAAACTCTTCCAGCTGTTCACGCTCACTACCTTCATGCTCGACTCACTGCAGCCGGCTTAGATTCCTACATGCAGCAATCAGAGCAGCTGAGCTCACCAGTGGCCTCCACAGACGACCCCTCCACCCACTTCTCTCTCCCTGGAGCCCCTTGAGTGCATACCTGCGACCCACTGCCTTCACGGCTTCCACGGCTGACTCTCTGGTCTCCCTTTTCCCTTTTGCATTTTCCTTGCTGGCACCCGCCCCATCTCCTACTTGAAAATGCTGGAGCTCCTTGGGGCTCTGGTCCAGATTCTCTTCCCTTCTCGCCCCTGCACTTTTCCCTAGATTGTGTGACATCCATGTGCTTTCTGATGGAACTCCCCAGGTGGTGCTGGTGATAAAGAACCTGTCTGCCAGTGCAGGAGACCTTAAGAGATATGGGTTCAATCCCTGGGCCAGGAAGATCCCCTGGAAGAGGGTATGACAACCAACTCCAGTATTCTTGCCTGGAGAATTCCATGGACAGAGGAGCCTGGAGAGCTACAGTTGACAGGGTCATGCGGAGTCGGACATGACTGAGCAACTGAGCACGCATGCACATGCTTTCTGATGACTCTCCTAAATTTCCTCTCTAACTCACACCCGTCCCAGACCCACCCGGGATGCCCCTTCCTAAGCCTCTGAACATGCTGAGACATCAGAACCAACTCCAGGGTGAGCGCCCTGTATGGGATTCTGCACTGGCATCTTGGCGCTACTCTACCGTCCAGGGCGGGGAACCATCTCCTTAGGATTCCCTTCCCTGCATGATGAGAGCTGGACCAGAGAAAACACAGAAGAGATTTGTAAGTGAGGCAGGGGCTATTACTCTCAGATGGTCAGACATGGGGACAGACAAATGTGGAGGTGCCCAGAAGGAGCTGGTTGGCCCTACCATCCCTGCTCCCTGCGTGCACCCACTTTCTTTTCTGACCACCCTGCTGACAACAGAGGCCCTGTGCCCACTTCCACTGACCTGGATGCAGTCTTGCTGATGTCCCTGAGTGCCCCCTTCATCTCAGTGAGCAGCCCGCTGGGCACAGCTTCCGGGGAATTTCCCATAAGCCTCAGCCTGCCCACCTGAACTCATACTTCTGGGGGTGTGGTGCCTTTTCTCCAGTCCTTCATCTCACTTCTTCCGGATCCCAACTCCCCAGCTCCACCACACTACATAAGTTCTATTTCCTATACTAAACCCTGTACTTCCAAAAGACGTGTGGGTGCTGTTTTCCTGGCCAAACCCCGACAGATATATACACTTCCAGCCCCCATCTCCTTTCCCTCCACATCTCTTCCCTTAGAAATGACAAACTCTATAGAAATGCGATGGTAAATTCTTGACCTCCCCCGTACTCCTATGTCAAAGCCTCCTTGTGACCATAGGCTAATAAGGACAGAAACCACCGTGGTCTTGATTCATGACTTATCCCTAGCTTGAGAGGACAGGAATGAATGAATGAATCCTCAAGGTCCGTTCATCGGACAAAACATCTCTCAAACCCTGCCCTAGTTCAAAGCACCCCCATCCTCCTCTCTTTGGTCCCTCCCGTAGCCTATGAGGAAAAAGAGATTTGGGGCTGGGGTCCTTAGAACCATGTGGACCCAGAGAGTGCTCAGGTATAAACAGGAAACAGGCCCGTCCATACGGGGCTGGCTTAGACCGCAGGAACTGAGTTCTGACTCCCGTAGCCTTTAGGACTGTGATGTGATCAGTACCCTGTGAATGAACCGTGTGGCTGGTGAGCTCTGTTTAGTTTAACGAGTACTTTGTAACTGGGACCTACACCCAGTCTTAGATTTCTGCTCTGCATCTAGGCTATGGCTCAACTGTATTCCATTTACCACAAGAGGAGACTGCCTGGACCGCCTCTGCTCTGAGCTGTGAAAATCCCCTTCTGAAGAGGGTCTTCCCTTGATCGGGCCGTGATCGTGGCCCTACTGGAACGGTACAGAAATAAGATGCCTTTATCTCAGTGACGACCCAGTCCATAGGGCCCAGGTGAGGCGAACGTATCCCAGAAGGTGCAATCCTGTGAATGGTGTGAGTGAGCGGCGGGGCCGAGCCATCCTGGGGTGTGCAGCCAAGGCAAGGGGAGGGCTGGGAGCACAGAGCCAGGGAGGATGGGGCAAGAATGGACCCAGGGCAGGCCGGGGTGGCTGGGCAGAAATGAGGCACTTGCTGGGCTATAGGTGCTGGGAGAGGGGAGAACGGGTCCATGACCAGTGATGATACCGGCTTGCCCTGGTGCCAAGGAGAGAAGCCGGAAATGGATGTGCGTGCATGCTCAGCTGCTTCATTCCTGTCCGACTCTCTGCGACTCCACGGACTGTGGCCCACCAGGCTCCTCTGTCCATAGGATTCTCCAGGCAGGAAAACTAGAGTGGCGTGCCATGCCCTCCTCCAGAGGCTCTTCCTGACCCAGGGAGCAAAGCCATGTCTCCTGCATTGCAGGTGGATTCTTTACTCACTGGCCACCTGGGAAGCCCCCTGAAAATGGATGGGTCCCTCCCAAAGGACCCAGGCAACTCTGTACTCATAGATTCAGACTAAAGCTATTTGAGAGGAGCTGTGAAAGAGGCTGGGGAGGGGGTAAGCGCTAGTGATCTGAGCGGGAACTTGGATGAGTTTCCCTCTTGGTTACAAGAGTCAATTCGACAGGATGAACAGAAAACGCAGGTGGTCCCAAGGCCTAGGGTACAGGCTGGAACATTCCTAGGACCCTGCCCACAGAGGATCCGAGGGTAAATGCTAAGCTTAAGTCCGATGGCAAGGGATGGAAAAGGTCCTTTATTTGGGCCCGGGTGATACAAGAGACTGCAGATTGATCTAGAAACTTCCCTCCGGATGTCCCAGTGTGGTGGAAATAATCATCCCAGGGTGCGTAACTGGAAGCGAGGACTTTCCAGCACTGGGGCTTCGCCCTGAGATCCCAAGTGAGCAGGGAGGAGTAGGACAGGCCTTTCCTGGTGTTGACCGGGCACGCAGGCTAACCGGGACCGGCGAGAGCCCGACCACCGGGAAGCCTGGAGATGTAGCCACAGCCTGGGCAGCACGGACTCAGTGCATGTGAGTCTGAGCAAACTCCGGGAGACAGGGAAGGACTGGGAAGCCTGGCGCGGCAGTCCACAGGGTCGCAGAGTCGGACACGACTGAGCGACTGGACAGCAGCAGCCTGCGTATGAGGGAAGGAGGGGCTGACGGTGGGGATCTGACTCTCACCCTGTGTGTACAGCAGCCCAGAATGCAGGTGGGCCTGGCAGCTGCCTGCAGATGATCGCGTCCTGCATAAAGCGGCAGCCCCCTAGTGCTGTCCTTGGTGGCCCCCAATATATTTAACTATGAAGAAAGCACATTAGGCTCCAGGAGAGGAGTTTACCATCCCTGACCCGGCAAATGTCTGGCTTTCCAACCGCATGGCAAAGGAACGTCTTCCCAGTCTGCCATTCTCTGGGGGAGAAGTATGTGAGAGTTGGAGTCTCTGCCTGGTACCGTGTGTGGGGCGGCAGGCCGGGCTTTCCTGCCCTGAGAGATCTCATTGATAACTAGATGGCCCCACTGCGCACAAAGGAGCTGGCCTGAGAACACTTTGAAACAGTGGTGGTGACCTGGCGGACAGCGTGGGATCAGCTCGGAAGTTCTACGAGAATTTATCCTACAGACAGACTTGCCCAGGCATAGAATGACATAAGTCCAATTCCAGTCACAACAGTGCCTGCAGGAACTAAAGTTTTCATTCACCTGAATGCCCATCAATAGGGGCTGGTTAGATACACTCCAGTAGGCTCACACAATGGAAGATTATGCAGCTGTAATAAAGGTGTCAGCATGCTCCTTACACACTAACATGAAAAAACTCCACGATAAACTATTAACAACAAAAAAAACACAAGTGACAAGCTACAGTACAAAACAGATAACCAACAAGGACCTCCTGTTCAGCATAGGGAACTAAATATATGTACACGTTTTCTGTGTACTTTTTCTGTACACTTTACTGAAAATAAACACAACTAGAAATCAACTATACTTCAATTAAAAATAAACAAATAAGCTATTGAGAAAGTAGCATTGGCATATATACATTTCCGTGTGTAAAACAGATAGCTAGTGAGAACCTGCTGCATAGCACAGGGAGCTCGGCTCCGTGCTCTGTGATGCCTGCAGGGTGGGGCGGGGGTGGAAGGGAGGGGATATATGTGCATATATAACTGATTCACGCTATTGTGCAGCAGAGACTAATATAACATTGTAAAGCAATTATCCTCCGATTAAAACAGCAAAAATGATGACAAACAGTAAACAAGCTACAGAATAATACCTGGAATGTGCATGAAAACCCAGGAGCATATACAAGAAACTAATAATAGTGTTTACCTAATGGGCAGAGTCGTGGACTGAACAGCAGGTGAACAGGAGAGAGTAATGGAGAGGAGGAGTTCCCACCGCCCTCCTCTTTATACTTCCTGGTTCTTGAGCTACACAAATATACCGTCTATTTTAAAAAAATTTTTAAAACTCCAGAAGGAGAAGAGCACAGTCACTGAAAATTCTACTCTTGTTCTACATCCAGCCATTAATTTAAATTGAGAAATGTTTCTATTCACATGCAATGATGGGGATAAATAATACGCCCTCCTCTTTATACTTCCTGGTTCTTGAGCTACACAAATATACCGTCTATTTTAAAAAAATTTTTAAAACTCCAGAAGGAGAAGAGCACAGTCACTGAAAATTCTACTCTTGTTCTACATCCAGCCATTAATTTAAATTGAGAAATGTTTCTATTCACATGCAATGATGGGGATAAATAATTACAATAAAGCTGGAGACCATAAAAATAGAAAAATGACTCTCTTGAAGCTAGGATTCATTTTCCCATTGATGGAGGAAATCATTAGCATGCTATTTTGACAGCTCATGTTACATGTACAAAATATTCCTCAGTAGTGTTTCTGAAGTATCTGGCAAATAAAGTTGTTTTTGTTTGGGTTTTTTCTCTCTGTACTCAATATAGAGGGATCAATTCTACTAATTGCACAAGTAAAACTAATCTCTAGGTTGAAAATGACATTTCTAAAATGGCAACCCATTCCGGTACTCTTGCCTAGAAAATTCCATGGATGGAGGAGCCTGGTGGGCTTCAGTCCGTGGGACTGCAAAGAGTCGGACATGACTGAACAACTTCACTGACTTCACTAAAGGGACAGACAAGGGGGTGATGATGTTCTTCGTGTTTCGAGCCTGTGAAAACTTGAATGTTTCTTTCTCAACATCCTGAAATACCGATTTTGGTTTTCTTTCTGAGACGTATTCAGTTACTAGGACAAAAGGGCTTCGCTGGTGGCTCACTGGTAAAGAATCCACCTGCCAACACAGGAGACGTAGGTTCGATCCCCGGGTAGGGAAGATCCCCGGAGGAGGGCATGACAGCCCATTCCAGCATTCCGGCCTGGGAAACCCCATGGACAGAGGAGCCTGGTGGGCTACGGTCCTTGGGGTCTCAAAGAGTCGAACGGGACTTACCAACTAAACAAGAAGCAGGAAGTAATGGCAATATCTATGAAAGGTAGGACCTGAGTCCTGTAGTTCAGAAGGGGGTCAGCCAGGGCGAGAGCTGACACGCGCAGCGCCCTGCCCTGCTTCTGCCTGATGCCCCAGGTGGCAGAGGCCCGAGACGGTACAACAGCTGGCACATCTTCCTTTGAATGGTAACACACTCCCACGTGTCCTAGACTTTCCCGGGATCTTTTTAGGATTCAGTGAAGTTCCTCAGCCCTTCTCCTGTCGTTTATTACTGTCTTTTTGCAGCTTAGAATCTCTTCACCTGACTGGCCCAACCCCAGCCAGTATTTCCAGGTGAAGAGCTCAGAGCCTGTCACAGAGAGCGTCAGCAGCAACCCACGTGCCTCTAGGCAAAGGGAAATTGAAGCAAACGCACTAGCTTGTTCCTGGCAGGGTCACTGGCTGAAGGATAATGGCCATGGAGGAAAAACTCTACGATGAAAGCGAGACCTCCGTCCACCCTTTGCCCCGTAACCTGCAATGATCTCCTGCCGAGGGGCGGGGAAAGGGTTGCACTTTGGGGAGCACCAGGCTCACTCCCTGCTCCAGCATCCTGAGGGGGAGGTATGGGCAGAGCCCAGGGGAGGGATGGAGCTGCAGCTCAGATGGATACCAGGCCCCTCCCTCTAGATTCTCTTCTTTCCTGACTCCGAACCAAAGCTTTGCCCGAGTCACCAGGTTCAAGCCTCCTCGCCGTTCTGTGCTCACACTCATGCCATACTCCGGCACTCTCCCATCCTATCCTCCAGGCAAACACCCACACATTCCCCGTGGATGAAGGCCAGCCCTGAGGCCCGCTGTCCTGAACAAGGAGCCCTCTGCACGCATCCAAAATGAGGTAGCCACATCCCCTCCCTGCCATAGCACCTACTATGGAGTGGGGAGGCTGAGGTTGGAGAGGCAGCAGGGTCAGATCGTGAAGGCATAGCATCCCAATTGCGGTGCGCACACATGGAGAGCTCCTTTCAGCTGGCAGAAAAGGCAGGCATACTAAAGAGAGAAGGCAGAGGGCCAGGGAAGACAGTGAGACTGCCGTCCAGCAGACCCTGCGTTCCAGCGCCGGTGCCACCACGGTCTGTGTGACCTTGGGCAAGGATTCCTCTGTAATCAGGGGATAACACCTCCTTCCAAGGTTGTTGTGAGGATGAGTGAGATAATACACGCGGGGCTGGGGGACAGAATGACAGAATGGCTGTGCCCACACTGGGAGAGGACTCCAGTGGATGCAGGTGGAAAAACACGAAAGGGGGAAAAGATGGATGAAGAAACCTCTAGCTTGAGGAAGAGTTTTCGGAGGAAGCTTGCAGACAAGAAGGGGAGAGGAAGAGGGAGTAAACATCCCAGGAATATGATCCACCCTTTTGGCATTTTCTCAAAATATTTGAAAGTATTTTGAAATTGCTTTTTGCTCCTTTTTGGTTGATGGCCTGAGATTCCTCTGACCTGGGACCACGAGTGACCTGTGAAAGGCCCTGTCACCTGGCCCACACAGGCTCTCAGAGGAGCTTGCCAGTGTTGCAAGTTTCAGGGTCGTGGTTATTTTTAGGGCTGAACTGTCACAAAGCCCCTTTCCAGGGTACGCATAGCTCTGTGACCCTAAAGCCCTCGTCCACCCACTGGAAGACAAGGCATCCAGAGGCCTGCCTCTGTGGGGAGAGTGTGACTCCCACCCCAGCCCCAGGACTTTCTCACTCTCTGNGTGGTTATTTTTAGGGCTGAACTGTCACAAAGCCCCTTTCCAGGGTACGCATAGCTCTGTGACCCTAAAGCCCTCGTCCACCCACTGGAAGACAAGGCATCCAGAGGCCTGCCTCTGTGGGGAGAGTGTGACTCCCACCCCAGCCCCAGGACTTTCTCACTCTCTGCCTTGTAATTGTAGGGGGGTATCACCACTCTGCATTGCCTGCACCCCAGCAGATAATATGAGGCCTCTGGTACTGTGAAGAAGAGGCAGGTGTCTGGGGAATAAACCAGGTATGTCCAGAGGGAATCGGAGACGCTTGCCCTCTGTTGATAATTGCATTCCACAGCTTGCTGCTTCAGCGGCCAGAAGCAAACCCGGGCCTGATTAAGCTCTTATTCAATAAGCCTCTTGTCCAGGGAAGAACAGGAGACACACATTTTTTAGACCTTTTTTGGTCAGAGAATGCTCTGGAATAGACTGCTTTGGTCTCAGGACACTAGCCTATAGTGAGTCAATGTCATTCTCATCATAGCACAGTAACCAAACTTGATTTACAGTATAGCTTTTAGATATTAAAGTGTTAATGAAATTGTTGTCATGAAAAAGAATAGCTTGTACTTTTATTTTAACCATTTTCAAGGTCCCATCTCTTTTTAAAAATTCATTTCTACCCACTTAAGGAAACTGCCTTATCATCTACTTAAAAAAAAAAAAAATCAGTCCTTGCCCCCTCCACTCGAGGGTGATTTATTTTCTCTATAGAAAAATGTTAATAACTGGCCAAGGATCTAAATGTTAAATGTAAGGAAAAATGAGGTCTTTGGAAATGAAAACAAATGATACAGTTTTCTTCCTTCAATGAAATAGCTGCTCCCAAAAGACACACAATAAATAAAGGGGAGAACAAATGATATCAACTCTAAGTTCCTTGAAAGCAGCCACTCAAGCCTTCTTGTCTTTCTTTCCCTCTCTGCATCTGCAGATGTTTACAGAGCACTTGTGAGTGCCAGGGCTCACTTAGGAAACTCACGGGTCAGGGCAGATGACAAGCCCTTTTAAGAGATCACTGCAGTGAAACGAGAAAGGTGCCTCCAGGAGAGACAGGCACCAAGACTGCAGAGGCAAGGAGCTCAAAGATAAAGGAGGGCAGGGATGGCTTCACAGAAGAGGGGGCATTTGATTAGGGTATTGATGGGTGAGTAGGAGTTGTCAGACTGGAGGAAGAAGTAGGAAAAGACCCGAGTTGTAGGGGAAAGCAGAATACCCAACCTGAAAGCAAGCACAGCTGAAGAGCATGGCGGAGGACAGACATGTGCTGAAGATAGAAACCCAATTTGGTGCCTAGACATTCTCTTCTAACTGATCAGAAAGGGTCCGATGCAGTGTCACTTAGGAACTGAACAACTGGCAGTCCAGTGTGCTCGCACTGCTGGGCCTGGGTTCAGCCCCTAGTCTGGGAACTAAGATCCTGCCAGCCACTGGCATGGCTGAAAACAGAACAAAACAGTGAAATTCACTCCAGGATGCAAGGATGGCCCAATATTAGGAGATATATTTATGCATCATGCTATGGACAGCAAGGAGACCAAACCATCAATATTCATTGGAAGGACTGATGCTGAAGCTCCAATACTTTGACCATCTATGCAAAGGGCCAACTCACTGGAAAAGACCCTGATGTTGGGAAAGATTGAAGGCAGGAGGAGAAGGGGACAGCAGAGGATGAGATGGTTGGGTAGCGTCAGTGACCCAATGGACGTGATCCAAACACAATCCGGGAGATAGTGAAGGACAGGGAAGCAGGGTGTGCTGCCGCGCATGGGGTCCAAAAAGTCAGGCATGACTGAGCAACTGAACAAATTGCAATATTACAGAAATCATTCTGGCTGCAATGGAGCAGACAGGCCAGCAGGGGCCCATCCGGAGTTGTGAGGCCAGGGAGGCAACTCCTACACTGGTCCAAGTGAGAGAGGAGGAAGGCCCGCAGCCGGGCACTGGGGTGTGGACACAGAGGGCAGGCACAAGGTGGGATCAGCAGGACGAGGGGACCAGTCCAGTGGTCTCAGGTTTTCATGCAGAGAATGTGCAAAGTTGCATGCAGGTTGAGGGTCAACTGTATAATTCATGCTGAGAAGGAAAAGCCCCCAAACAAATACAAGAGCAAAAAAGCAAACCAAAAGAAATGATAATACACTGGTCCAAGTGAGAGAGGAGGAAGGCCCGCAGCCGGGCACTGGGGTGTGGACACAGAGGGCAGGTACAAGGTGGGATCAGCAGGACGAGGGGACCAGTCCCGTGGTCTCAGGTTTTCATGCAGAGAATGTGCAAAATTGCATGCAGGTTGAGGGTCAACTGTATAATTCATGCTGAGAAGGAAAAGCCCCCAAACAAATACAAGAACAAAAAAGCAAACCAAAAGAAATGATGGTGGCAAGATGGAAAAAGGTGGGAGGCATCTAGCTGAGAAGATAAAGGCAAAGGGAACCGAGTAGAGAAGACGCTGAATTAGTGTTGCATAGTCTCAGGTATGGAAGAGGTCTTCCCTGATAAATGGTTCCAACCTTTCTTTACATACTTCTGTTGATGGGGAACTCATTACCTGTGGTGTCATCCTATTCCTAGCTTTGAACCATAATCTTTTCCTCTGGCTCCATACAGCTGCCTGTGAATTTTTACTCTCTGTTAAAATCGCTCAGTGACACTTTTTGGAAACCTATTGGATTTAGCACGAAGCAGCTGGATGGCCTGGCAGGCCTCCTATCCTTCTGATGGAGAATTCTCCACCAGAGCAGGGCAGAGGCTGTGACAATTCACGAGGCAGGAACACAAACCACAGGACACATGTGGTTGCCTGCTCTTCCCCTGACTTGGGGTTTTAAGCTGCTCTGACTGTCTGTGCTCCCCTGCCCCGTCCCATCCCGTCAGAAAATCAGCAATACCGTGCTGCTGCAGCCAGCGAAGCAGGCAGACAGGTAGGTGATGCCGTCTGCCCCGCACACTGGAGTGAAGGAATCGGTTTGGCATTCACAGTTTTTATTGCAGGACGAGTAGGGGTCCAGGGCCGAGCCAGGCGTTGAGCTGGAAAAGAGAGGACAGGTGGAATCCATCAGAGTAAGGTCATCTTCTTCTGGATCCCCACTGACAGCCCCCTGCCCTCTGGGGTCACAGTGGCCACTGTGGCCATGGTACAGGGAAGGAAGGGCGCTGGTGTTTGGACTGTGCATGGATACACAGAGGATGCCTTGGCCAGTGTGCTTCCATCCTGCCTGTCTGACCTCGCAGGGTGGCAGACGAGCCTGGCTCTGTCTGACTTAATGTCAGGAGAAAGCCTGGTGGCCTGCTTGGAGGAGGAGACNTGGCCATGGTACAGGGAAGGAAGGGCGCTGGTGTTTGGACTGTGCATGGATACACAGAGGATGCCTTGGCCAGTGTGCTTCCATCCTGCCTGTCTGACCTCGCAGGGTGGCAGACGAGCCTGGCTCTGTCTGACTTAATGTCAGGAGAAAGCCTGGTGGCCTGCTTGGAGGAGGAGACTGGTGTAGAGAGGAACTGGTATCCTGCGGCCCAACCATGCTGCAACCCTGATGCTCCAGACTGGACTCCCAGGTAGATGCAGAGGCTCATGTAGAAGAAGGAACAGCCATTGGTACTGGATATATAAGGACTCTCCAAAATGCCCTCTAAGGACAAGTCTGATTCAGCTTCAGTTCAAAGTCTTAGGATAGTAGACAGGAAATAAGATGTCCTGTAAGAGCTAAATTCCTTCCTTTCTTCCCTCCCTTCTCTTCATCTCCCCCACCCCACACTTAACATGGGTTGGACCCTGCGATTACTGCGTGAGTCTAATGATAGCTTCTTATTGTTTAAGGAACTGCTGAAGCCTTTCGTATTTTACAGACTTTCCTGGTGGTTCAGACTGTAAGAATCCACCCGCAATGCAGGCGACCTGGGTTCGACCCCTGGGTTCTGTAAGAATCCACCCGCAATGGAGTGGGGAGGCTGAGGTTGGAGAGGCAGCAGGGTCAGATCGTGAAGGCATAGCATCCCAATTGCGGCACGCACACATGGAGAGCTCCTTTCAGCTGGCAGAAAAGGCAGGCATACTAAAGAGAGAAGGCAGAGGGCTGGGGAAGACAGTGAGACTGCCGTCCAGCAGACCCTGCATTCCAACACCGGTGCCACCACGGTCTATGTGACCTTGGGCAAGGATTCCTCTGTAATCAGGGGATAACACCTTCTTCCAAGGTTGTTGTGAGGATGAGTGAGACAATACACGCGGGGTTGGGGGACAGAATGACAGAATGGCTGTGCCCACGCTGGGAGAGGACTCCAGCGGATGCAGGTGGAAAAACACGAAAAGGGGAAAGACGGATGAAGAAACCTCTAGCTTGAGGAAGAGTTTTCGGAGGGAGCTTGCAGACAAGAAGGGGAGGGGAAGAGGGAGTAAACATCCCAGGAATATAATCCACCCTTTTGGCATTTTCTCAAAATATTTGAAAGTATTTTGAAATTGCTTTTTGCTCCTCTTTGGTTGATGGCCTGAGATTCCTCTGACCTGGGACCACAAGTGACCTGTGAAAGGCCCTGTCACCTGGCCCACACAGGCTCTCAGAGGAGCTTGCCGGTGTTGCAGGTTTCAGGGTTGTGGTTATTTTTAGGGCTGAACTGTCACAAAGCCCCTTTCCAGGGTACGCATAGCTCTGTGACCCTAAAGCCCTCGTCCACCCACTGGAAGACAAGGCATCCAGAGGCCTGCCTCTGTGGGGAGAGTGTGACTCCCACCCCAGCCCCAGGACTTTCTCACTCTCTGCCTTGTAATTGTAGGGGGGTATCACCACTCTGCATTGCCTGCACCCCAGCAGATAATATGAGGCCTCTGGTACTGTGAAGAAGAGGCAGGTGTCTGGGGAATAAACCACGTATGTCCAGAGGGAATCGGAGACGCTTGCCCTCTGTTGATAATTGCATTCCACAGCTTGCTGCTTCAGCGGCCAGAAGCAAACCCGGGCCTGATTAAGCTCTTATTCAATAAGCCTCTTGTCCAGGGAAGAACAGGAGACACACATTTTTTAGACCTTTTTTGGTCAGAGAATGCTCTGGAATAGACTGCTTTGGTCTCAGGACACTAGCCTATAGTGAGTCAATGTCATTCTCATCATAGCACAGTAACCAAACTTGATTTACAGTATAGCTTTTAGATATTAAAGTGTTAATGAAATTGTTGTCATGAAAAAGAATAGCTTGTACTTTTATTTTAACCATTTTCAAGGTCCCATCTCTTTTTAAAAATTCATTTCTACCCACTTAAGGAAACTGCCTTATCATCTACTTAAAAAAAAAAAA
>SJYX01013147.1:93637-119050 GCA_006410675.1 Oreotragus oreotragus
CCATCTTTTCATGAAATATTCCCTTGGTATCTCTAATTTTCTTGAAGAGATCTCTAGTGTTTCCCATTCTTTTGTTTTCCTCTATTTCTTTACATTGATCACTGAGGAAGGCTTTCTTATCTCTTCTTGCGATTCTTTGGAACTCTGCATTCAGATGCTTATCTCTTTCCTTTTCTCTTTTGCTTTTCGCTTCTCTTCTTTTCACAGCTATTTGTAAGGCCTCCCCAGACAGCCATTTTGCTTTTTTGCATTTCTTTTCTATGAGGATGGTCTTGATCCCTGCCTCCTGTACACTATCACGAACCTCATTCCATAGTTCATCAGATCTAGTCCCTTAAATCTATTTCTCACTTCCACTGTATAATCATAAGGGATTTGATTTAGGTCATAACTGAATGGTCTAGTGGTTTTCCCTACTTTCCAGAAGATAATTCCATGGGGAGGGAGTGTTCTCAACTTTCAGACTGGACTTGTCACATTCTCAGGGGTCATCCTCATGTCTCTTTCCTTCTCTGTACTTTCTGAAACAGATGAGCTCTTCCATCAAACGCTGTCTCCTGCATTCCCTCTCTTTTCTGCACATCACCTCTGCTGGCTCTTTCCCCTCTGCTTAGATACCTGCTCAAGTCCTTCCTGCCACAATAGCAACTGTGTCTTAGCAACAGTACCATTACTCCAATCCCTTGATGGCAACACACATCAACCACTATATCTCCACTCCTTCCTACCACTGCTAAGCTTGGGAAAGTGTCCTGCAGTCACTAGCTATTCTTTCTCTCCTGTGGGCTGCTCCTCACACCACAGCATGGGCTTACCTGCTGCAGCTTCAAGGACACAGCCCTGACATAGGCTGAAAGACATCCTGTGTACTGAAGGGACCCAAGGCATGTGAGAAGGCAATGGCACCCCACTCCAGTACTCTCACCTGGAGAATCCCATGGATGGAAGAGCCTGGTAAGCTGCAGTCCATGGGGTCACTAGGAGTCGGACACGACTGAGTGACTTCATTTTCACTTTTCCTTTCATGCATTNTGAAGGGACCCAAGGCATGTGAGAAGGCAATGGCACCCCACTCCAGTACTCTCACCTGGAGAATCCCATGGATGGAAGAGCCTGGTAAGCTGCAGTCCATGGGGTCACTAGGAGTCGGACACGACTGAGTGACTTCATTTTCACTTTTCCTTTCATGCATTGGAGAAGGAAATGGCAACCCACTCCAGTGTTCTTGCCTGGAGAATCCCAGGGACGGGGGAGCCTGGTGGGCTGCCGTCTGTGGGATCACACAGAGTCGGACACGACTGAAGCGACTTAGCCGCAGCAAGGCGTGTGAGGTTGCATCACACATGGACACTCTCACTGCTGATGGCTTCTTTCTTGGAGTCATCTCTTCCTTGATGCCCCGCGATCCACGAGTTTCAGGAGATGCTTCCATGACCTCCTCTATTTCCTCACGGCTGGTGTTTCACTATTCTATTGCTACACAATATCCTTCTGTAAATTCCACTCCCGTGTCCTCAGTGACCATGTCCACACTGATGCGATCCACACCTCCTTCTCCAGTCCTCAACCATGCACAGGACATCACGTGGATACATCACGGCCATCTCACACTCAGCAACTTCACGTCTGAACTCACAGCCTTCCCTACAGATCTGATTCTTTTCTGCTACTTTCAGGCTTTACAAATGGTACCACCCCGTGTCTGAGCCAGAAACCTGGAAGTCATTCTTGACCGTTCCCTCTCCTTGTGCTGTGAGATCACGTTCCCTATTAGGTATAAGTAATCCTGCTTCTCATGAGTGGAAACTGGTTCTCTTTAGCAGGCCAACTCCAAAGGACTGGAGGCAGATGTCTGTGGTTTGAGAAGACTGGTAAGGCCACACTTGAGCTTGGGGAGAAGGAGTGTTATGATCCATTTCTATATCTCCTCCAAAAATGGAGGAGAGTAAATGGCTTCTAACCTCTTTATCTGTTGACCATGGGTTTCATGTTGCCGAGAATATTCTTGCCTTTTTACGCTCCTGATCAAAGCCTACGGGGTTGGCCAAAAAGTTCATTTGGGTTTTTCCATCACATCTTATGGACAGAATGATCTTTTTGGTCAACCCAGTACTAATCTTTCAAGATCCATCTTGATTCCCCTCTTTGTTCATCACATCTTCCCCCTAATTCTCCAGTTTACACCAATTTATGGACTCCCTGGCCTGTCAGAATGCTTCTTATGCACATTTTATATTTTAGCTCTTTATTATCATGTACTTTAAGCAACTGCTTCAAGCGGGTAAATCTTACTCCAAGAAAATATTCTGAAATTCTTCTGCACACAGACTACAGGTATATTCTGCGACAGGAGCCGCGCGGTCTGGGCTGTTTGACTGGCTCAATCGTGCTTATGGCATTACAAGCAGGGGCAGCCTTCCCGTGCGGGGCGGGGGTTGGGGGGGCGGTGGGTGACACAGACTCACCTAGCAGCTGGTTGGCAGAAGAGGTGGTGAGGTTAAACTGCTGCTCCAGATACTTTCCCAAGAAGGCAGCGAAGCCAGCCACCACTGCAATCTCCATGCAGGCGGCCAGGATGATACAGGTAAACACGGGGTTTGAGAGCAGGTGCTTGGTGACCTTGGGGATCACTGCAGGGAGAGAAGCAGATGACCAAGGTCATAGATACTGCACTCCCAGGCCTTCTGCCCCCGAGGTCCCACTTTGACCCATGCCAGTAAATAGCACCAGGAGTCGGTAAACAGCACCTGGTTGCTCAGGCCGAGGCCTATAACCTGTAAGTCAGCCATAATTGTGGAAACTCTGGCTTCAAAATACACGCTAATATTTTGTCAACCAAACTGAAAACTACTAAAGCAGGAAAAACCAAACAATGTCTTTTTTTTTTTTTGGCCTGTCAGAATGCTTCTTATGCACATTTTATATTTTAGCTCTTTATTATCATGTACTTTAAGCAACTGCTTCAAGCGGGTAAATCTTACTCCAAGAAAATATTCTGAAATTCTTCTGCACACAGACTACAGGTATATTCTGCGACAGGAGCCGCGCGGTCTGGGCTGTTTGACTGGCTCAATCGTGCTTATGGCATTACAAGCAGGGGCAGCCTTCCCGTGCGGGGCGGGGGTTGGGGGGGCGGTGGGTGACACAGACTCACCTAGCAGCTGGTTGGCAGAAGAGGTGGTGAGGTTAAACTGCTGCTCCAGATACTTTCCCAAGAAGGCAGCGAAGCCAGCCACCACTGCAATCTCCATGCAGGCGGCCAGGATGATACAGGTAAACACGGGGTTTGAGAGCAGGTGCTTGGTGACCTTGGGGATCACTGCAGGGAGAGAAGCAGATGACCAAGGTCATAGATACTGCACTCCCAGGCCTTCTGCCCCCGAGGTCCCACTTTGACCCATGCCAGTAAATAGCACCAGGAGTCGGTAAACAGCACCTGGTTGCTCAGGCCGAGGCCTATAACCTGTAAGTCAGCCATAATTGTGGAAACTCTGGCTTCAAAATACACGCTAATATTTTGTCAACCAAACTGAAAACTACTAAAGCAGGAAAAACCAAACAATGTCTTTTTTTTTTTTTAACAGCACACTGGAAACTATTTTATAAGCCTTCCAAAATTTATTTCTATCCAACATATAGAAAGAGGCATTTGGAGTTTGTTTCATAAAAGGTAAAATATAACTTAATTATATATTATAAATATATTATAAATGCATTAATTATGTTATATCAGTATATCTAAGTTATATACAGATACACTATATTTTATTTTCTTGGGCTCTGAGATCACTGTGGATAATGACTGCAGCCATGAAATTTAAAGAAGCTTGCTCCTTGGAAGAAAAGCTATAACAAACCTAGACAGTATATTAAAAAGCAGAAACATCACTTTGCCGACAAGGTCCATATAGTCAAAGCTATGGTTTTTCTAGTAGTCATGTATGGATGTGAGAGTTGGACCATAAAGAAGGTTGAGTACCAAAGAATTGATGCTTTCTAATTGTGGTCCCAGAGAAGACTCTTGAGAGTCCCTTGGATTGCCAAGAGGTCAATCCAGTTAATTCTAAAGGAAATCAAACCTGAATATTCATTGGAAGAACTGATGCTAAAGCTGAACCTCCAGTACTTTGGCCACCTGATGCTAAGAGGCGACTTATTGGAAAAGACTCTGATGCTGAGAAAGACTGAAGGCAGGAGGAGAAGGGGATGACAGAGGATGAGATGGTTGGATGGCATCACTGACTCAGTGGACACGAGTTTGAGTAAATTCCAGGAGACAGTGACAAACAGGGAAGTCGGGTGTGTTACAGTCCATGAGGCTGCAGGGAGCTGGACGTGACTTAGTGACTGAACGACAACAAAGTGGATATATCAATATACCTGTGATAAATATTTATGACTGCATGTGTTAAGAAAGTATAATCTTTCTTTTAACAACTCATCTTATTTTTTTTACATTGGAGTTTAGTTGATTTAAAATACTGTGTTAGTTTCAAGTGTACACCAAAGTGATTCAGTTATACATATCTATTCTTTTAAAGATATATTTAATCTTAACAGTTTCAAGAAAAATGAAATGTTAGTGTGTGCATGTGCTTTTCTTAGTCACTCAGTTGTGTCCAACTCTTTGTGACCCCATGGACTATAGTCCCCCATGCTCCTCTGTCCATGGAATTTCCCAGGCAAGAATACTGGAGTGGGTTGCCATTTCCTACTCCAGTGAATATTCCCAACCCAGGAATCGAGCCTGAGGTCTCTTGCATCTCCTGTGATGGCAGACAGATTCTTTACTGCTATGCCACCTGGGAAGCCCAGTATATGTATATGCATATATATATGTGTGTGTGTGTATGTATGTGTATATATATAATCCAACCTCTATCCTGCCCTTCCTTCTCACAACCATAGGTACCTGGCCAAGCTTCCATGATCTCTCACGTGGGGAAAACCAGGGTCTTCTTTACTATTTTTACTCTTGATCTAGTACAGCCCTTCCCTATACAGTAGCCAGTGGGACCAGCTCTACTCATTTTCCTATTCAGAACTCCAGAATGGCCCAAATCCACACGTGGCATGATGGCCCACCATCTGCCCCTTGGCTGTCTGATCAGACTTCTGATCACGCTCCATCCTTGCTCTGGCCCCAGCCCAGCTGGACCTGGTCCTCCTCACCCAGGTCTGTGCAGTGGGGGGGGCTTCCCTCCATTAGGATGTGCTGGTCCCAGATCTTTGCTCCATCTGTTCCTCCTTCCTCCGGTGGTCTTTCCTCATCACTCAAGGCAACCTAGAAGCTGCCCTGGTGCTCAGGGTTCAAATGAGGATTAATGGTAGACAAAAATACTTTGAAGCTTGTTTACCACTTTAATTATCAATGGAACTGAAGCAGGTTTTTGTTGAGCTGGTTCATTTCAATCGTATTATATTATACTGTTTTTTAAGCATGCGGTTTCATAAACCACTGGGATTTCACTTTAATTCTGTGCTTTCACAAGTGAGAAATTTGGTATTCTTAAAATCCTTTGAAAGTAATCACATTATTTGGATATTTGCAGCCATTAGAATCCTTGGTACAGGGTCTTTGACCAGATCTCTTCAGCTGTGGAGTGATGACATGTCCTGGCAGTATGCAAGGGAGTCTGGGGATACCAGGACACACCCATAATTTCAATATTTATGCTATTATTTAGATGTACACTTAGTTTAAAAAAAAAGTTAAATAAAACTGATAAATCAAGGGTTTGGTTTCATGGCTACAATAACTTAAGATGATACTAGGGTAAAACAAGTGGATGCAGGACTTCTCTGGTGGTCCAGTGGTTAAGAATCTCCCTGCCAGTGCAGGGCACATGGGCTCAACCCCTGGTCTGGGAAGATCCCACAGACTGTGGAGCAACTAAGCCCATGTACTGTAACTACTGAGTCCACGCTCCCATGCCCCTGCTCTGCAAAGAGAGAAGCCATCGTAACGAGAAGCTATGTATCACAATGAAGAGCAGCCCCTGCTCGCCACAACTAGAAGAAAAGCAAATAGATTTACAGCTAGTTAAAGAGAAGTCGTGTAAGGAATGGCACAGCTGGTAAGGAGGTAAGGCAGACATGTGTAAAAGTGGTATGCCAGTGACAAGTCAGGGACCTCTGTTCTCCCGTAATCACAATAATGTGGGATACTTGGCGCATGCTACACTTGATCCCACCTGTGTGAACAGAAAAAGGTAAGAGAGAGTCCCAGAAGAAGCAGGCACCATCCCAAGTCTAGGAAAACCCAATCAGGGCCCATGGTTGCACAAAATAAGCCGGTGAGCTGAGTCTAGCACTGCTCACCAAGGTGATGAATTAGCCAGCTGTCCTAAAGAAGAGCACTGATTACACAGGCTCAATCTCACCTCCTAGGAGACAAAACCTCTAAATGGCCCAACTAATTAGAATAAAATAATAATAGAAGATACATACGTTCTTCATAATGTGAACAGACATGCTCAATTAATCAAAATGACAGAACAATGGGTCAGAAACTGGCAGATACATACAACTTAAAACTTATCATTTCTGGGAAAGATACCAAGTTTCAAAAATGAAAATCTATATATAAGACAGGGACTTAAGGAGCCTTTGACATAATGAAAGGAACTTAGTTATTGGAATGGACTGGGCCAAATGATTGGAGGCTCAGAATCACCATGCACTGAGCAACCAATTCTACATTCCACCCGAGAAGCAATCAGACAATAACCGGAGCTGGTGGCCTCAGCTGTTCTGCAGTGGTTTCAGAAAGTGAAGTCACTCAGTCGTGTCCAACTCTTTGTGATCCCATGGACTCCTCTGTCCGTGGGATTCTCCAGGCAAGAATACTGGAGTGGGTTGCCATTTCCTACTCTAGGAGATCTTCCCAACCCAGGGATCAAACCTGCATCTCTTCCATCTCCTGCATTGGCAGGTGGATTCTTTACCACTAGCACCACCTGGGAAGCCCTTTAAAAAGAATATGAATAAGAATAAAGATAAGGGAAAACAACTTTGAGTCCATGGTATTCATACAGCTACTTTATTCACATACCTACTTTATTGCAATTGCACAGGCCTTTATAAGTGTGTTTTGTTCACCTTTTACATGATTTCAAACATTGACAATTTTTTTCAAAATGTCATTTTGAATAATTGTCTAGAAGCGGTTACACTTAAAATCTGTGTTTAAATGTTGGAAAATTTCCCTTTGTTAAATCCACATTGTCAAGTATTGTACAAATATTTAGAGCAATGTTGATTGTGTAATATTTAAAAATGTGTACTGTTCAACAAATATAAAAGATGAATACGTTGGGCAGAAACAGAAGGTAATGAGGTAAGTATATGTCTTCATGAAAAAAACCCCTGGGATGTTAAAACTCCATCATCATAAATCACTGCTAACGAGTGAAGGCTGGTTTAACACACTGTGAGGGTACAATGCATCTGTGACAAGGGATGGGTTGATTATGTCACGAAGTACCAAGCCTCACAGAGAGTGGCATGGGTTACATGAACAACCACAGTGCTTGCTTGGAATAAATGAATTTGAAAGCCCCCAGCTGTTCATGTCTTGGCAGGTAATAACACTGTTCCTCCATCACTGCAGTCTTTTGGCATTAAGATATCTAAACTCTGGAAATACTGTTGACAATCAGCAGGCGGGTTGCTGACATTCTAGGAAAACCATCCTTTGCCATATTTTTATCGGAGGCTTCACTTTCCTTGTTACTGTGAAGATTCTTTAGATCTGGGGACTTCCAAAGAAAAAGTACCGTAGCCACACTTGTTCACAAATACTGCCACTGAGCTGACACCACCAATATCCAACTGTGTTCTCTGGCTCAAAAATGACACCAGCGAAAATTCAAGTATGATCACATTATCTATTTGTTGTTGTTCACTTGTAAAGTCATGTCCAACTCTTTGTGACTCCATTGACTGAAGTACACCAGGCTTCCCTGTCCTTCACCATCTCCTGGAGTTTGCTCAAATTCATGTCCGTTGAGTCAGCAATGCCATCCAATCATCTCATCCTCTGTTGTCCCCTTCTCCTCCTGCCTTCAATATTTCCCAGCATCAGGGTCTTTTCCAAAGAGTCGGCCCTCCACATCAGGGGGCCAAGGTATTGGAGCTTCAGCGTCAGTCCTTCCAGTGAATATTCAAGGACTGATTTCCTTTAGGATTGACTGGTTTGATCTCCTTGCAGTCCAAGGGACTCTAAAGAGCCTCTCCAGCACCACAGTTCCAAAGCATCAATTCTTAGGTGTCAACCTTCTTTATGATCCAAGTCTCACATCCATACATGACTACTGGAAAGATCATAGCTTTAACTAGACAGATCTTTGTCAGCAAAGTGATGTCTCTGCCTTTGAATACTTGGTCTAGCTTTACTTTCAAGGAGCAAGTGTCTTTTAATTTAGTGGCTGCAGTCACTGTCCACAGTGATTTTGGAGCCCAAGAAAATAAAGTCTGTCACTGTTTCCACTGTTTCCCCATCTATTTGCCATGACGTGATGGGACCAGGAGCCACGATCTTAGTTTTCTGAATGTTGAGTTTTAAGCCAACTTTTTCACAGCCTTCCTATTTTCTTTTTCTTGATCATGGCCATCATGGTTTACCTGGGGACAAGGAGGGCGCTTCTCAACAAAGACAACTCTAGCTAACGGAACACTTTCATACTTCAGCAAGCATTTTAATTATTCCAGAGATAATTCCATTTCAGTGGGAAGGATTTCTTGTCAAGATAGGCGCCTGCCTGCTTTTGTCTTAATATCCAATGACTAATTTTGCCTCGGATTAGATGTGAAAATCATTAAGTTTGAGAATTATGTAACTGGAGGCCCAGGGAAGACTGAGTGGGACTTATTTGCATAAAGGACAATCTTTTTTTCCCCGTCTACCTGACCAACTTGCCTCCAGAAATGACAGCTTCCTCTCATGTTCGGCTATTTTCCTCCTAGGTTCCTCCTCCCTTTCTGGGTTTTATTGCAATGACCTGTAGTGTTCTCAAAGAAGATTCTTTTTCAAACGCTCAGTTTACCCTCCAGAGGCCCAACTTAAGGGGTATTAATTAGCTTGATCTTAGGGCTATTCCCAGTCTTCCAAGCTTTTTCATTCAAGTGGAGTGTTAAGCCCACAAAACTTGTAACTTTCCAAGGTGGCAGCTGCTAATGAGGTGGCCTAGACTGGTGAACCGAGGCCACACCAGGCTGCCAAACACCTCCAGACTCCCACAGCCGTTTGCCTCCCACCTTCTGATTTAGCCTCAGAGGTTGGGAGCTGACGTGGGAGGCAGGTGGGCCTGTATCACACAGCTTCACAGCTGGGGAAACCTTTTCACCTCTCATCAGGGGCCGAGTGCTGCTACTGGCGGAATGATTCAAAGTTGGGAAGAGTGGCAGGGGAGCCCTCTGTAGGGAAGACAAGTTTTCCACGGCTAGGCTTTGACCACCTGATGCGAGGAGCTGACTCACTGGAGAAGACCCTGATGCTGGGAAAGACTGAGGGCAAGAGGAGAAAGAGGCGACAGAGGATGAGGACATGGACGTGAATTTGAGCAAACTCTGGACATAGTGAAGGGCAGCAAAGGCTGGCGTGCTGCAGTCCGTGGGGTCACAAGGTATCGGACCCGACTTAGCAGTGGAACAGCAACAAGAACAGGCTTGGGAAGGCAGTCCTGTGGGACAGTAGTCCCTAACTCTTTTGGCACCAGGGACCCGTTTCATGGAAGAGAATTTTTCCTGGGGTGGGGGTGGGGGATGGTTTCAGGATGATTCAAGAACATTCCATTTTCGAGTGCTTTATTTCTATTATTATATCAGCTCCACCTCAGGTCATCAGGCGTTAGATCCTGGAGGTTGGGGATCCCCCTGCCCTAGGATGGAGTTTCCTAGAGACCTGTGGGTCCTGAGGAGGGAGAAAGGCAGATTTGGAGAAGGCCTGAGGATTAACCCTGGCAGAACATGTCCTGTGTGCCAAGTACCATTCTAACTGCTTACACGCCCACTTGCATGAGTCTCACGACAAAATTATGTGCCTGGGATGACTGTGTTTCAGTTGCTCAGTTGTGTCCAACTCTGCAACCCCATGGACTATAGCCCACCCGGCTCCTCTGTCCACAGGATTCTCAAGGCAAGAATCCTGGATTAGGTGCCATTCCCTTCTCAAAGGGATCTTCCAAACTCAGGGACTGAATCCAGGTCTCTTGCATTGCAGGCAGATTATTTACCATCTGAGCCACCAGGGAAGCCCTCTTGGTAGGATTAAAATCCTCCCTTTACAGATGAGAAGACAGTGGTCCCCTGGCTAGGGGAGCAAAGCAGAAACTCAAATCCTGGCACCTGCTGCCACACAGCCTGCTTATAACCACTGCGCCATTCTGGTCTGGGTTCTGAGAGGTGCTGATGTTGGCCTGAGGACTAAGCATGTACTCTGCCTCTGGTAACCAAACTGTGGCTTAATTATTGGAGTAAAGAATAATAATAATAAAAAATTCCCACAGTGCTTAGGAAAAATGGCCAGATGTGACAGGACTAAGGCCTTAGTGCCTGTTGTTTAAAAAGAGCAGAAGTAGGAAAGGGATGGACGCGCGTGCTAAGTCACTTCAGTCATGTCTGATTCTTTGTGACCCCATGGACTGTGGCCCGCTAGCCTCCTCTGTCTGTGGGATTGTCCAGGCAAGAACACTGGACTGGGCTGCGGTCCTCTCCAGGGCCTCTTCCTGACACAGGGATTGAACCTTAAGTCTCCTGCATTGGCAGGTGGGGGCTTTACCACTTGTACCACCTGGGGAGCCTCAGAAAAGGGAAGGACAGAGGCTCTCTCTCTGGAGAGCCTACAGAACAGCGCTGTACCACAGGAAAGGCGTCACTGAATGGGGCTGCATGAAATCACAGCCAAGAACCTGGTCTAAGCGGCGGGGTCACTGGGATTAGAACTCTGGCTTCAAGACTGAGTAGGTATGGGACCTGAGTACATCACTCCTCCCCATGGACTGCCACAACCATGAAATGAGACTGGCTGCCTGTAAAGCATGTTGCCCAGGGACCTCCCTGGTGGTCCAGGGGCTAAGGCTCCACACTCCCAATGCAGGGGGCCTGGGTTCGATCTCTGGTCATGGAACTAAATTCCACATGCCGCAACTAAGAGAATTTGTACGCAGCACTTAGATCAAACAGGACACAAGAAAGATGGAAGATCCTGTGTGCAGCAACAAATACCTAGAGCAGCCAAAAAACAGGCACGTTACCCAGTGCTTCTAGGATACAGCTGAGAGTCTGATAGGCTTAATGGCAAGGATTTACTGTATAGCACAAGGAGCTATTTTCAATATCTTGTAACAACTATAATGGAAAAGAATAGAAATAAGAATATAGATACACACATGTATGTGCATAACTGAATCACTCTGTGTACATCTGAAAGAGACATCGTTGTAAATCAACTATCTGTTGTTATTTAGTTGCTAGGTCATGTCCAACTCTTTTGTGACCCTATGGACTGTAGCCTCCCAGACTCCTCTGTCCATGGGATTTCCTACACAAGAATACTGGAGTGGGCTGTCATTTCCTTCTCCAGGGGATCTTCTCCACTCAGGGACTGAACCTGAGTCTCCTGCATTGGCAGGCGGATTCTTAACCACTGAGCCATCAGGTATACTTCAGTAAAAAGAGTTTGATAGGAATTAAAACCCACTCCAGTGTTCTTGCCTGGAAAATTCCATGGACGGGGGAGCCTGCCAGGCTAGAGTCCATGATGTCACAAAGAGTCAGACACAACTGAGTGACTTCACTTTCACTTTCAATAATAATTAATATAATAGAAGTAATTCTTGGCCATATTAGGGAAAGAGCCCTTGCATTGGGAGGCCCTCAGATTCGCTGTTGGAATGTCTGTGATCAGATGTGGTGCATCAACAGAGCAGGGAAGAGACGGGGGAAGGTGAGCAGAGCTCCTGGAGGCCAAGGGCTTTCCAGAAAGATTCCCTTCCTGCAGAGGGCTGTTCAGCAGGTCAGGGGGTCAGGCGGCACAAGTCTTTGTCCACTGCTTGTCCTGGCAATTAGAGGCACCCTGAAGAGTGTTCACTGTGGGGGCTCAGTTACACTACCGTTGACCCTCAGATCTCTCTGCCTTAAGTCTCTCTACTGAAATTGACCTTGACTTTCTCTTTAATAACATTGTTGTCAATACAGCATGGCTAACATTCCCCAGGAGCGGAGATGGGGCCAGTCTATGCAACTGCTCAGGAGTTATGACAATGACAGCCGACATCTGCCTGGCAACCAGTGTTGAATGGGCACCATGTGAGGTTTCTTTTCAACTCTCACAACTATTACACTAGGGGGTGGTCTTACCATCCTCTTCTTAGACACAAGGAAACCAAGGCTCCCTTGAGAGCCTGAACCCCAATGATCTACATCCCAGAATGCAAAACCAAGAGGTGAAGGAGGGTGGATTTGAACTCAATTCTGCCTGCACTCTGGGACTCATCTTTAAATCTTCAGGTTTCTGGGTGGGGACTCAAGTCAACAGAACAGTATTTCCCTGAAAGGTGAGCCACCATGAAGTGCTTCCCAACATAGGAGACCCACAAGCAGAAGAGAACAGAGATGAGGGGATCTGGGTGAAAGAAACAACAGTACTCAAGTCACGACCAAAAAGAATGAAAGAGGATGGAAGCAATAATGGAGATGTGGAAAAACACCATCTTGGAGGCATAAGAACACAGCAAAGCTTGAGTGAATCGTGAGAAAAATGAAGCTTCATGGGGTAGTGTGCATGTTCACCAGATGCCAAGCTGGTTCACACATGCCCGGGACAGCCTGTCATCCCAGCGCCACCAGCCCCACCAGATGCCCTGGTATGGGTCCCCCTGTCTGTCCCCCAGGAGGAGCCAGCACTCTAGGGCTGAACAGAGATGGAGCAGCTTCAACCCAGAGGTGGGCATCATGCCTGGTAAGAGAAAGTGAAAGTTGCTCAGTCGTGTCCAATTCTTTGCAACCCCATTCTCTATTCAATCTATGGGATTCTCCAGGTCAGAAAACTGAAGTGGGTAGCCTTTCCCTTCTCCGGGGAATCTTCCCAAACCAGGGAACAAGCCCAGGTCTCCTGCGTTGCAGGCGGATTCTTTACCAGCTGAGCCAAAGGGAAGCCCAAGAATACTGGAGTGAGTAGCCTATCCCTTCTCCAGCAGATCTTTCCAACCCAGGAACTGAACTGGGGTCCCCTGCATTGCAGGCCCAGTAAGAGCAGATACTTAATACATACAAGGTAGATGAAAGAATCCAATAAGGAATCAAATGAATTGCATAGCCTTGGAAGGGAACTATCATAGTCTCTTAAGGAACATTAGCTATAGATACAGGCTGATTTATGATCACATCATATTCCACAGGTTCATGGGCTATAAGGGAAGTGGGGATCTTAGTTAATATGGTCATTTCTATCACAGATTCTGGAGGTGCCCAATCCATCCCTTAGGTAGGTAGGGGTGGAAGAAATCCTGGTGGGAGGGGAGGCCCATGGAGCTGATTAGTCTTCTGGAAATGAGCACCTACCATACACTTGGCCCCAGACTGGCAGCCTTGGGGCCCCTGTGGTCTCACCGCTACAGAGGATCCATCCCCTAATCTCTGCCCTGGGGACCCAGGGGAGCTTCCAGCACCCTCTCATGGCCAACTTTGGGAGGAGTAACCATCAGGCTTCATCTTCAGTGAGGTAATAGGTGGAGGGTAACACCTCCTTTGTTAGAGAAGGTCGTAGTTTGAGTGAACAAACGAGAGACCATCAGCACAAACAGCTAGGACACGGAAGCACCATAAATGTCCATTGAAAGATGAATGGATAAAGAGGCTGTGGAACATACATACAATGGAAATATTACTCAGCCATAGAAAGGAACGCACCTGAGTCAGTTCTGATGAGGCGGATGAACCTAGGGCCTATTATACAGAGTGACGTGAGTCAGAAAGAGAAACACAGATAGTGTATATTAACATATATATGGAAACTAGAAAGATGGTACTGATGAACCTATTTGCAAGGCAGCAATGGAGACGCAGACATACGGAACAGACTTGTGGACATGGGGTTGGGGGGAAGAAGGAGAGGGTGGGATGAATGGTGAGATTACCATGGAAACATATACACTACCATATGTAAAACAGGTAATGGGAATTTGCTGTATGACTCAAACCAGGACTCTGTGACAACCTAGAGGGGTGGGAGGTGGGAGGGAGGTTCAAGAGCGGGGGGGACATGTGTGTACCTAATGCTGCTTCATGTTGATGTATGGCAGAGACAAACACAATATTGTAAAGCAATTATCCTTCAATTAATGAGGACATTGTATGCAAGACAGCAAAAGAGACACAGATTTGTAGAGCGGACTTTTGGACTCTGAGGGAGAGGGTGGGATGATTTGGGAGAATAGCATTGAAATATGTATACTATCATATAAGAAAAGAATTGCCAGTCTATGTTCGATGCAGGATGCAGGATGCTTGGGGCTGGTGTATCGGGATGATCCGGAGGGATGATGTGTGGTGAGAGGTGGGAGGGGGGTTCATGTTTGGGAGTTCGTGTACACCCGTGGCAGATTCATGTCAATGTATGCCAAAACCAATAGAGTACTGTAAAGTAAAATAAAGTAAAATGGAAGCTCTAAAAAATAAATAAATAAAAATTATAAAACAAACAAACAAACATCTGCACAGGAAATGAGCATCTAAAGTGAAACCCAAGTGTCAGATGGGAATGGATCGGTTAGGGCAACCCAGAGCCCAACAATTCCACTGACTCTTTAAAGACCACCAGCTCCCTACAACCCCACCGAGGAGGAGCAGTGTGGTTGCCCATTAGCTGGTTTAAAGCAAGAACAAAGAGTCCACGGAGGAATGCTTAGCATCTGCAAGCCTGCAAGTTCCTCACTGGGGCCACCCTGGTCATTTCACAGCATCAGGAGTGTGAAGTCAGAAGCGATCTCCACAGGACTAGGAGGTGGAGAAAGGAGCTTGGGACATAGCAGGCTCTCATTCAGCCCCAAATATTGCATTTTTTCATGCTGGCTGCAGACAGAAAATGACTACAGAAATCAAGAGTTCTTGGTAAGCAAACAAGACGCTTTTATAACTTCACGTTAGCCTTCTCTGGAACCTTCTCTGGGAGCAAGGTGCCCCATGCCAGTGGTGGCCAGGGCGACTTCATTTGGCAGTCACAAGGAACAGTAACGAGGAACTTCCCTGGCAGTCCAGTGGTTAAGACGCCACGCTCCCAATGCAGGGGGCTCAGGTCCAATCCCTCGTCAAGGAAGATCCCACATTNGGGAGCAGGGTGCCCCATCCCAGTGGTGGCCAGGGCGACTTCATTTGGCAGTCACAAGGAACAGTAACGAGGAACTTCCCTGGCAGTCCAGTGGTTAAGACGCCACGCTCCCAATGCAGGGGGCTCAGGTCCAATCCCTCGTCAAGGAAGATCCCACATTCCATGCGGCACAGCAAAACTAACTAACCAAATAAAAATTAGGCAGTTCTAAAAAAGAAAGAAAGAAAACAAAACAAGAAAAGCAGTACTAAAACCAAAAAACAAACAAACAAAAGCCTCCAAAAAATAGAAAAAAAAAACACACACACAAAACTACTAACCATGGGAGAATTCATCCCTGGGAAGTCTGAACAGAGAAACAGCAGTGTCTAGAAAAGATGACGAAGCCAAACACTCAAGCTGACATATGTACATACCCATCTCTAAACTTACACTTTCTAATGCTAGCTCTGGAAGTGCTGGCATTAAAGCAGGCCTTCTCAGTGTTTTTAAAATGCTGGTGTAAATCTCAAAGAGTCACGTCCTCTGACTCTTAAGAGTCAAAAGCGATCTCCACAGGACTCCACAAAAGTCATGTCCACAGATTCCCAACCTTATTTCATAAGACGCCACGCTCCCAATGCAGGGGGCTCAGGTCCAATCCCTCGTCAAGGAAGATCCCACATTCCATGTGGCACAGCAAAACTAACTAACCAAATAAAAAGTAGGCAGTTCTAAAAAAGAAAGAAAACAACAACAACAAAAGCAATACTAAAACCAAAAAACAAACAAATAAAAGCCTCCAAAAAAAAAAAAAAAACACACACACAAAACTACTAACCATGGGAGAATTCAGCCCTGGGAAGTCTGAACAGAGAAACAGCAGTGTCTAGAAAAGATGATGAAGCCAAACACTCAAGCTGACATACGTACATACCCATCTCTAAACTTACACTTTCTAATGTTAGCTCTGAAAGTGCTGGCATTAAAGCAGGCCTTCTCAGCGTTTTTAAAATGCTGGAGTAAATCTCAAAGAGTCATGTCCTTTGACTCTTTAAGAGTCAAAAGCGATCTCCACAGGACTCCACAAAAGTCATGTCCACAGATTCCCAACCTTATTTCATCAGTAGGTCACCTCCCCCATTTTATCTTATATGCAACTGCCAGGGAAGTTAGCCCATGGTATAGACCCCCTAAGGGACCTCCCTCAGCTCTGACATTTGTTTTTTAACTGGGAGCTCACTTAGAACCTCCTGGGAAGCTTTCAAGATGTTCAGATGCCTGAATCACCTCTCCCACAGCTCCCTTCCCCCACTGTCGACTCAGAGAATTATTATTTGTAGGGATGGGGACCCTGCATATGTGTGTTTTAAGAAAAGTCCATAGCACTTTTTTCATTCCTAATTTTTTTAACTCCTTTTCTGAATACTAGCATCTCATTTCTGAGATTTTCATTTTAAAATAAGTTTTATCTGCTTTATGAAAAAAAAAGAAAGAAAGCCCACAAGTGACAATGACACAAATCCCTGGTTGGGAAACAAGGGCTCATAAAGTCTAGTCTCACTAGGAGGGCAATGAGAAGACCCTCAATAATTCATTCATAATTTTACCAAAGACTTACTGGGCAGCTTTGGATACCAGGAACTCGGCTCGGCATGGGAGCTGAGAGCAGCCTGTCTTCTAGCACAATCTTCTCTAAATCCTGTTCCCCAAACTATGCACATCCCAGCCCCTCTTCTCCCCTCCATCGTGCGTATCCTGCTCATCCTTCCAGATCAGGCAGAAACGCTGCATCCTTCAAGCACCTGTCTTTGAATCCTTCCCCTGGGGTCCTCACTGCATCCTTTTGAACCTCCCATAATCCTAGCCACCTTCTAGCCTGTACTGTGGCAACATTTCACAGCTGCCTAAAGAGCTGACTTGAGTAAGAGTCCCGGGATCACAGAAGTCTGAGAAATGTATAAGAAACAAAGTCAGCCAGCTTTCCGTACAGCTGGCCTTCTCAGAGCCTTTAACACAGACGTAGTCTATGAATCTCCAAGAGCATCACAGCATACAGACAGTTTCCCAACTTATTTGCCCATGGAGCCACTCCTCCCTGTTAATGCTGCTGAATTGGACTTTGGGCATCGCAGAGGATTCGTGTTCCAAGGAGCCCCCGCTGGGAAATGCTGCCTCCTAGTTATTCCCTCCCTCCCTCCCTCNTATATGCAACTGCCAGGGAAGTTAGCCCATGGTATAGACCCCCTAAGGGACCTCCCTCAGCTCTGACATTTGTTTTTTAACTGGGAGCTCACTTAGAACCTCCTGGGAAGCTTTCAAGATGTTCAGATGCCTGAATCACCTCTCCCACAGCTCCCTTCCCCCACTGTCGACTCAGAGAATTATTATTTGTAGGGATGGGGACCCTGCATATGTGTGTTTTAAGAAAAGTCCATAGCACTTTTTTCATTCCTAATTTTTTTAACTCCTTTTCTGAATACTAGCATCTCATTTCTGAGATTTTCATTTTAAAATAAGTTTTATCTGCTTTATGAAAAAAAAAGAAAGAAAGCCCACAAGTGACAATGACACAAATCCCTGGTTGGGAAACAAGGGCTCATAAAGTCTAGTCTCACTAGGAGGGCAATGAGAAGACCCTCAATAATTCATTCATAATTTTACCAAAGACTTACTGGGCAGCTTTGGATACCAGGAACTCGGCTCGGCATGGGAGCTGAGAGCAGCCTGTCTTCTAGCACAATCTTCTCTAAATCCTGTTCCCCAAACTATGCACATCCCAGCCCCTCTTCTCCCCTCCATCGTGCGTATCCTGCTCATCCTTCCAGATCAGGCAGAAACGCTGCATCCTTCAAGCACCTGTCTTTGAATCCTTCCCCTGGGGTCCTCACTGCATCCTTTTGAACCTCCCATAATCCTAGCCACCTTCTAGCCTGTACTGTGGCAACATTTCACAGCTGCCTAAAGAGCTGACCTGAGTAAGAGTCCCGGGATCACAGAAGTCTGAGAAATGTATAAGAAACAAAGTCAGCCAGCTTTCTGTACAGCTGGCCTTCTCAGAGCCTTTAACACAGACGTAGTCTATGAATCTCCAAGAGCATCACAGCATACAGACAGTTTCCCAACTTATTTGCCCATGGAGCCACTCCTCCCTGTTAATGCTGCTGAATTGGACTTTGGGCATCGCAGAGGATTCGTGTTCCAAGGAGCCCCCGCTGGGAAATGCTGCCTCCTAGTTATTCCCTCCCTCCCTCCCTCCCTTCCTTCCAAAAGCAGGAGGGGCATCCACAGTGAGCCAGGCATGGTGCCAGGTGCCCTCACCTATGCTCATTGCAGGCACTTTGGTGAAATAACGTGAGATGGGGAGTTGTGGCTGAATAACAGACGTAACCCCCAGTGTGTCCTCCGTCAAAGACAATACAAACAGCGACGCCACTGACCCGTCCCCTGGGGACCTGTAAACACAACTCCTGTGGCACGGCCACGTCGGACCCACAGCCTGGCACAGGGTTCCAAGAGGCTGCGACAGCAGATGGTTTCCCGGGCCATGGAATCAAGAAAGAAGACTCTAATGGGAAATTCGCACGACGGGGGAGCATAGCTTGGAAGACAAATCGAATGATAAAACACACTCAGCCGTTCAGCCTGCGGAACAAGGACTCGCAATCACCAGGCTTCTCCTAATAACATTCCGCCGAAAGGCACAGGCCTCTAATTAGGAAAAATGTGGCAGAAACCGACTGCTGGCTTGCAAATGGTGGAGGCGGCTTGGCAGAGAAGCCGACGCTGGAGGCATGAACTGGGCCCCAGGGTGGGCTAACGACCCCCCACGGAAGAGTGGGAAGTGCAGAGGTGGGGGCTGGTGAGGAGGCACTCTGCCCAAACGGCAAGACACCTGCCAGGAAGACGGGCAGGTCGAGACCTGCACCCAAAGGCACAGGGCAGGTCAGCGGAGCCACTGCGCCGGCAGACTCTGATTCAGTGTCAGGAACAGACCCTCCGCCACACATAGGAAAGCCACCCGGAGCCAGCCGTCACACAGCCCAGGTGGAGCTCCTGCTCCTGAAGGAAAGTTACACGGTTCAAAATAGCCTGGAGTTAAAACTCCCCTCCGGGTCCTCCCCACCATTCTATGCAAAAGAAAGAACTCCTCACCTGAAGAAAAAGTGGACATTAAGGTTGATTATGCCCAGCTCCCAGGCGGAATTCCTTGCCCCAGCCGTTTAAAAGGTAACTACTCTGAGCAACCTTGGAGAAGGCCAGGCCCCCTTAAGACGGTAGCTTTCCACATACATGCCTGTATATCCTTATTCTTTGCCTGGGTCAGTGCAGCAGCTCACTAATCTGACTGCTGCCCCTTCTTGCCTCATTAAAGGTGATCTGTTCCTGGAAAGTGCCGGTCTCCTTCTTTTTCCAAACCCTCGCCTTCTCTTAACTCCCTTACCCTACAGCTCCACCAGCCAGTGTCTGTGAGTGCGTCAAACACAGCCCAAAACCCTGGGAGGGACTGTGGGTGACGATGGCTTTAGGGGAAGCAGCAAACCGTGCTGAGCTGGGCAGGGCCTGTCCAGCCTTCCACGTGTTTTTATTCAGTCACTCAGTCGGGTCTGGCTCTTTGCCACCCCGTGGACTGCAGCACGCCAGCCCTCCCTGTCCCTCACCACCTCCTGGAGTGTGCCCAAGTTCACGCCCACTGAAGCAGAGATGTCATCCAACCGTCTCATCCGCCGTCTCCCTCTTCTCCTTCTGCCTTCAATCTTTCCCAGCATCAGAGCCTTTCCCATCCATGTAACCCATCATTTATCAGATGGGTATACTGAGCACCGGCCACATACTGGGTTGGCCCAAAAGCCTGTCAGGGTTTTTTGTAACATCTTACAGAAAAACCTGAATGAACTTTTTGGCCAACTGAATACAAGGGCATGGGCAAAGAGATGTGGTCTCTGCCTCATGGAGCTTCCGGAGGGCGGTGATAATTCCTACAAAGGTCACACACTGATCATGACACAGAGAGCAACATGCCATGAAGGGGGTGCCCTAGGGATGTCAGGAAAATGTCCTTGGGGAAATGATGTGTGAGTTGACGTCTGAAGATGGGATCAGAATCCTGAAATGGGAATAGCAAGTGCAAAGTCCTGGGAGGAAGGGATCCTGGGAATACAGAAGACCAAAAGGAGGCTGGAGAGGTGAGGCTGGCGTGGCGGGAACAGGGTGGCAGGTGTGAGGAGAGCCTGGAGGGCAGAGCCTCACGGGGCTGGTGGCCATGTCAAGGGCTCAGCCTCTGTCTATCGGGATTAGACGCACTGTGAACACATCCTAGGGTGGATGACAGCTTGGAGGGGTCGGGTCAGACTGGAGCGCGAGAGACCACGTGCAGGATGTCTGAGAGATATTTAGGTGCTAAAGTCAACAGAACCTGGTGATGGATGGTGTATGAGCGGGGAGAGGGTTGGGGAAGGTATCAACCTGGGCAGACTTCATTCCCCTAAAAATGAAGGTCCTCTAGCGTTGGGCTCTGCAGTTTCTCTTGGAGAGGGAGCAAGTAGACAAGGGCTTCCCTGGGGGCTCAGACAGCAAAGAAGCCGCCTGCAATATGGGAGACCTGGGTCCAATCCCTGGGTTGGGGAGATTCCCTGGAGAAGGGAACAGCTACCCGCTGTAGAACTCTGGCCTGGAGAATTCCATAGACGGTATCGTCCACGGGGTCGCAAAGAGTCAGACATGACTGATCGACTTTCACTTCCTGACTGAACCACAGTTTTAGTACACGCTGCTGAAAAGTCACTTAGGACCCGCTGATGCACTTTTTCTTTAACAGAGGGCCTGTGTATTGTCCAAAGGTGCAACACGATGTTGTGGCCAAGAAGTCGGGCACCTGGACTTCCCTGGTGGGCCAATGGTTAAGAATCTTCCTCGCAATGCAGAGGATATAGGTTCGATCCCTGGTTGGGGAGCTAAGATCTTGCATCCATTGGATCAACCAAGCCTGCACATCACAATTAGTGAGTCTACATGCCACAACAGAAGATCCCGCATACCACAACTAATACCCGAGGCAGCCAAGTAAATAAATAAATGATCAATAAAAAAATTTTTTAAAAGAGAAGATAGGCACTGAGGCCCTTCCACAGCTCCCACAGCCTTTCCTTTCCAACGGCAAGCTTTAATCTCCTTGTCTGTTAAATGGTATCAGTGTACCACTTGGGGCTGGGAGGGACTCTCGTGGGGCTGGGAGGATTAAATAATAGTGTATGGAAAGCAAACACTAACTGCTATTGTGTGTATGTGTGTGTGAGCGTGTATGCACGTGCACACTGGCAAGAAAGTGTTCCTTTATTTACTCATTCATTAATTCAACCGTATCACCTATTAACACATGTCAGGCAAACTGCTAAAAAAAGATGAGAAGTGAAAGGCAAAGGAGAAAAAAGATACACCCATCTGAATGCAGTTTCAAAGAATAGCAAAGAGAGATTAGAAAGCTTTCCTAAGTGAACAAGGCAAAGAAATAGAGACAAACGATAGGATGGGAAAGACTAGATCTCGTCAAGAAAATCAGAGATACCAAGGAAACATTTCATGCAAAGATGGGCTCAATAAAGGACAGAAATGGTATGGACATAACAGAAGCAGATGATATTAAGAAGAGGGGGCAAGAAGAACTGCACATAGAAAAACTGTACAAAAAGGTCCTAATGACCCAGATAACCATGATGGTGTGATCACTCACCTACAGCCAGACGTCTTGGAGTATGAAGTCAAGTGGGCCTTAGAACATTATTAGGAACAAAGCTAGTGGAGGCGATGGAATTCCAGTTGAGCTATTTCAAATCCTAAAAGATGATGCTGTGAAAGTGCTGCACTCAATATGTCAGCAAATTTGGAAAACTCGGCAATGCCCACAGGACTGGAAGAGGCCAGTTTTCATTCCAATCTCAAAGAAAGGCAATGCCAAAGAATGCTCAAATTTCTGCACAATTGCACTCATGTCACATGCTAGCCAAGTGATGCTCAAAATCCTTCAAGCTAGGATTCAACAGTATGTGAACCAAGAACTTCCAGATGTTCAAGCTGGATTTAGAAAAGGCAGAGGAACCAGAGATGAAATTGCCAACATCTGCTGGATCATAGGAAATGCAAGGGAATTCTAGAAAAACATCTACTTCTGCTTCATTGACTATGCTAAAGCCTTTGCCTGTGTGGATCACAACAAACTGTGGAAAATTCTTAACGAGATGGGAATGAATACCAGACCACCTTACCTGCCTCCTGAAACCTGTGTGCAGGTAAAGAAGCAACAGTTAGAACCAGACATGGAAAAAAAGACTGGTTCAAAATTGGGAAAGTAGTGGATCAAGGATGCATATTGTCACCCTGCTTATTTAACTTCTATGCAGAGTACATCATGAGAAACACTGGGGTGAATGAAGCTCAAGCTGGAATCAAGATTGCTGGGAGAAATATCAATAACCTCAGATATGCAGATGACATTACCCTTATGGCAGAAAGTAAAGAGGAACTAAAAAGCCTCTTGATGAAAGTGAAAGAGGAGAGTGATAAATTGGCTTAAAACTCAATATTCAAAAAACTAAGGTTATGGCATTAGGTAGCATCACTTCATGGCAAATAGATGGGGAAACAATGGAAATAGTGACAGACTATTTTCTTGGGCTCCAAAATCACCGGACGATGACTGCAGCCATGAAATTAAGCTTGCTCCTTGGAAGAAAAGCTATGACAAACTGAGATAGCATATTCAAAAGCAGAGACATCACTTTGCTGACAAAGGTATGTATAGTCAAAGATATGTTTTTTTCAGTAGTCATTAATGGATGTGAGAGCTGGACCACAAAGAAGGCTGAGTGGCAAAGAATTGATGCTTTTGAACTGTGGTGCTGGAGGAGACTCGAGAGTCCCTTGGACTGCAAGGAGATCCATCCTAAAGGAAATCAGTCTTGAATATTCATTGGAAGGACTGATGCTGAAGCTGAAGCTCCAGTCCTTTGGCCACTTGATGGGAAGAGCTGACTCACTGGAAAAGACCCTGATGCTGGGAAAGACTGAGGGCGGGAGGAGAAGGGGATAACAGAGGATGAGATGGTTGGATGGTATCACCGACTCGATGGACATGAGTTTGAGCAAGCTCCAGGAGATGATGAAAGACAGGGAAGCCTGGACAGGGGGAGGAGTGGACACAGCACAAGGGGAGGGATGTGGGGGCTCTTGAAAGGTGACCCAGCAAAATGTGCTGAAGAACAAGATGAGAGATGAGGGGCCTTAGAGCCAGGAAGGAAAAGTTATTTGATAGCACAACTGAGAGGCAAAACGTGTCTTGGATATATAGGCTCCCACTTGGGGGAGATGCTAGAGTTTTACAAGCCCAAGCATTTGTTCGCCAGCTGCCTGCTTTGTGAACTGATTATGTGACAGTCACCACCAGACAGAGACTTCTGGACTGTTGAAGAAGTGACTGCTTCTCAACACAGTTCTGGAAAAGATTCTGAGCTTTCCATCTCTCACCTTCTCATAACAAAACCCAACTGGCGGCCAACTTTGTAGAAACAGACCTTCAAAGCCTGCTTTGAGGGGAGAGAGAACTGGAAAGGGATCACAGGTTTGAAGTCCTCTGTCACTGAACAGGAGGTCTGTGCTCTACCCGGGTCCCCAGCCTCTGGGATCTAATGCCTGATGATCGGAGGTGGAGTTGATGTAACAATAATAGAAGTAAGGTGCACAATAAATGCAATGTGCTTGAGTCACTGGAAAACTGGTGTCTTCAATGAAACCTGTACCTAGTTCCAAAAAGGTTGGGGACCGCTGCTGTTAACCTATAAAGAGGGCTAAGTCCTAATGTTGACCATATGCAGTTTCTGTAAAGTTATACGAGACACCACATGGCAATACCAAGGGGAGCTGAATGGCATGGCTAAGGCTGCATGATTAGGAAGAGGCTGAGCTGGGTTTAGACCCAGGTGAGGAGCCCTATGGCCCTCCCAGAGCAGAAGAGGCTGCGTTTCAGTGCCAGCGGGGAGGGGGATGGTGTGGCTATTCTTATGCCAGCTCTTCTCAGGGACCTTTGCTATATAGAGAGCTTGGCCGGGGACACAGGTTGATGGCTGGACTAGAAACCCTTTAGTAGTAGTCACGTACAGATGTGAGAGCTGGACCACAAAGAAGGCTGAGCACCAAAGAACTGATGCTCTTGAACTGTGGTGCTGGAGAAGACTTGAGAGTCCCTTGGACAGCAAGGAGATCAAACCAGTCCTGAATATTCATTGGAAGGACTGATGCTGAAGCTCCGATAATGTGGCCACCTGATGTGAAGTGCTGACTCATTGGAAAAGACCCTGATGCTGGGAAAGACTGAGGGCAGGAGGAGAAGGGAATGACAGAGGATGAGATGGTTGGATGGCACCATCCACTCAACGGATATGAGTATGAATAAACTCTGGAAGATAGTGAAGGACAGGGAAGCCTGGAGTGTTGCAGTCCATGGGGGTCACAAAAAGTCAGACATGACTTAGTGACTGAACAACAGCAAATGAAATGAATGAGAAACCGTAACCTATAGATCCATGTCAGTTCAGTCGCTCAGTCGTGTTCGACTCTTTGCGACCCCATGAATCGCAGCACACCATGGCTCCTGGTCCATCACCAACTCCCGGAGTTCACTTAGACTCACGTCCATTGAGTCTGTGATGCCATCCAGCCATCTCATCCTCTGTCGTCCCCTTCTCCTCCTGCCCCCAATCCCTTCCAGCATCAGAGTTTTTTCCAATGAGTCAACTCTTCACATAAGGTGGCCAAAGTACTGGAGTTTCAGCTTTAGCATCATTCCTTCCAAAGAAATCCCAGGGTTGATCTCCTTCAGAATGGACTGGTTGGATCTCCTTGCAGTCCAAGGGACTCTCAAGAGTCTTCTCCAACACCACAGTTCAAAAGCATCAATTCTTTGGCGCTCAGCCTTCTTCACAGTCCAACCCTCACATCCATACATGACCACTGGAAAAACCATACCCTTGACTACATGGACCTTAGTTGACAAAGTAATGTCTCTGCTTATGAATATGCTATCTACGTTGTTCATAACTTTTCTTCCAAGGAGT
>SJYX01013147.1:121570-142368 GCA_006410675.1 Oreotragus oreotragus
CCAGACAGCCATTTTGCTTTTTTGCATTTCTTTTCCATGGGGATGGTCTTGATCCCTGTCTCCTGTACAATGTCACGAACCTCATTCCATAGTTCATCAGGCACTCTATCTATCAGATCTAGGCCCTTAAATCTATTTCTCACTTCCACTGTATCATCATAAGGGATTTGATTTAGGTCATACCTGAATGGTCTAGTGGTTTTCCCTACTTTCTTCAATTTAAGTCTGAATTTGGTAATAAGGAGTTCATGATCTGAGCCACAGCCAGCTCCTGGTCTTGTTTTTGCTGACTGTATAGAGCTTCTCCATCTTTGGCTACAAAGAATATAATCAATCTGATTTCAGTGTTGACCATCTGGTGATGTCCATGTGTAGAGTCTTCTCTTGTGTTGTTGGAAGAGGGTGTTTGCTATGACCAGTGCATTTTCTTGGCGAAACTCTATTCGTCTTTGCCGTGCTTCATTCCGTATTCCAAGGCCAAATTGATCTGTTACTCCGGGTGTTTCCTGACTTCCTACTTTTGCATTCCAGTCCGCTATAATGAAAAGGACGTCTTCTCTAACATGTGCAACAATGCTCAGCTTATCTGTACTCGGAAGCGTGCTGCATGCTATATGCTGACCAGTTGGGCTTTCCAGGCTGCAAATCAGATTGAAGAGTCTGGGAGTGCCTGGCAGCTTCATGTGGTTTGTTGACCATCTGGTGATGTCCATGTGTAGAGTCTTCTCTTTTGTTGTTGGAAGAGGGTGTTTGCTATGACCAGTGCATTTTCTTGGCAAAACTCTATTCGTCTTTGCTGTGCTTCATTCCGTATTCCAAGGCCAAATTTATCTGTTACTCTGGGTGTTTCCTGACTTCCTACTTTTGCATTCCAGTCCCCTGTAATGAAAAGGACATCTTCTCTAACATGTGCAACAATGCTCAGCTTATCTGTACTCGGAAGCGCGCTGCATGCTGTATGCAGACCAGTTGGGCTTTCCAGGCTGCAAATCAGATTGAAGAGTCTGGGAGTGCCTGGCAGCTTCATGTGGTGCTTTTGGTGGAAATGTGCATGTGGTGGAAACACTCTGTCTCAGGTGGAAAAAATGAAGGCCTAAACCACCATGGCCCCCTCTTCATGAGCTGGCAAGCGTAAAATTTGTTGATTCCCGTAATAGCTCACTCCACTGGACTCTGGCTCCTGGGGATTCTTCTAGATGCACTGCCTTCCTCTCCTGCTGGGACATCCTTTAGGTCCATTAATAGATCTGATGCCGTTGGGAGTCACTAATTCTAAATTAAAAACCATTAATTATCAGAGGGGAGCCCACATATACACGGGCTGTAACCGTGGAGGCTCTGGTCTGGGAGCCTCCGCCCTGTCTGCCCGTCTGTGCGCTCGCCAGGCCAGCCACAGCACACCCAGCACTCACCCTGCCACTGCTTCAGCTTTGCCCGCTGCAGGCCTCCCCTACTACCACGTAAGCTCCAGCATGTACCTTCCTTGCTCACTGCTGTGTCCCTGCTGCTGGTGACTTCGTTGCTAAGTCATGTCTGACTCCTAAGACCCTGTGGACTGAAGTCCCCCAGGCTCCTCTGTCCACGGGATTCTCCAGGCAAGAAGACTGGAGTGGGTTACCATTTCCTTCTCCAGGGGGTCTTCCCAATCTAGGGATTGAACCTGGGTCTCCAGCATTGCAGGCAGACTCTTCACCCACTGCTGTGTCCCTGGAGCTTGGCAGAGTCTCAGAAAATGGTGACTGAACTAACAAATGGGCTAACCAGAGACTGGATCGGAGCCCGAGAGTTCTGAAGCAGTGCCATCCTCCAGACGTGGCTCAGCTCTGTCTGGGACGACCCAAGCCCTGCTTCCTCGTCTGTCTGTTGTGTGTCCATAATGCAGGGCTGCCTGGTGCTGTCGTTGTCCCACCTTAGGCTGCCTTGCTGGCCTGTCCCTACGCTGGATAGTGAATTCTTTCATGGCACAATTGTATTTTTTTTTTTTTTTTAAATCTGTGTATCCCCAGAGATGAAAGGCAAGAGATTACAGGTATCGGCCTTACCATGAGAGCCTCAGGAAAGTAAGCCATCCTGGGGTGAGGAAATATTGGGTTGGCCAAAAGGCTTGTCCAGGTTTTGCTGTTAAGATGTTACAGGAAAACCCAAAGGAACTGTACTGCCAACCTAATACCTGGGAAGGCTGCCACCACATAGGTCCGAGAGTCTGCAAGGCCCACTCTCATGCCAGCTCCAGGTGTTGCCATGAATCTGGTCCCTGGGACACTGTGGCCAGCTGCACTATCAGAGGGGCAGCAAGCATCATCCTCCAGCCACCTGGGGGGGCTCCTGAAGGGGACCTGTTTGGGGAGTCTTATTTTATAAAGCACAGACTCCTAAGACTTTAAGCCAAGGCAACCTCAGAATACACAAAGCAGGTGGCCTTCTCACCTAAAAAAATAAATAAAACTTACAGTTGATGGCTCAGATGTAAAGAATTTGCCTGTAATGCAAGAGAGATTCAGGTTCTATCGCTGGGTCAGGAAGATCCCCTTGAGAAGGAAATAGCAGCCCATTCCAGTATTCATGCCTGGAGAATTCCACGGACAGAGGAGCCTGGCAGGCTACAGTCCATAGGGTCACAAAGTGTGAGACACAACTGAGGAACCAATGCTCACTTTCTCATCTAACAGTGTACTCTGATACTTAGATGTATTTTAAGATCGTCTACAGACAATTCCACATTATGACTTTGGTAGAAGCCATCACAGAACATGGAGTCAAACAGGACATTCGGTTCTTAAATTAGCATCTTCTGGGAATTAGCACAGTTCCTTGAATCCCTCCTTGGCTACCAGGTGGTATTCACAGACAGTCTCCACAGGCAATGCCTGAATTCTCAAGACCAGGCTGTCACCCAGGAACCGTGTTACAACTCCACGTTCATGGAGATGAAGCGTGGACAGGGTAATAACCGCAGGGCCAGTGAAGGGTGGGACGGGGATCTGAGCTCAAGGTCACCTGAGGTTCTCGCCGCCGTTTTCAAGCATCTCCAGAGACAGTGCCCCTCATTAGAGCTCAGTAGAGTCACTCATCAAACCTCTAAAGCAAGCACTGCGAGCCCGAGGCAGCAGCTGCTGACGGCGGGCCAGACCACGTGCCTGGTTCCTGCAAAGAAGTCACCGTCCACCTCTTTCCCACCCCAGCCTCACCGAGAAGGAACGCCCCAGCCTTGCTCCTGCCCGCTTCCCAAATCTAGCACGTTCTTCAGGACACCTAGCAAGAAGGCGTCCTTGAATTAGGGAGCACTGCACATCTCTCTCAAGTGGGGAGGGGGCAGCTTTGAGGCTGCACGTCATCACCCTCACCTCTAAGGGGCTGAGCCAAATACAGAAAGCACCAGAGGGTGTGGGGGGGACTCCTCATTTTCATTCTGCATCACCGTGTCTCTTTTGCGGGAGAAAAAAAAAAAAAAGATGTACTTCTTTTCCCTCTAAAAACGACGGTGAGCGTTTTGACACGCTCTGAAGTGGGACTTTGTTATCAAGACTTGAGTTAATATTTCCTTCCAGAGGAACATGGCTCTCATCTCTAATGGAGGGGCTGGAGGGCCAGAGAGAATCTAAGGAAATGCACTCTGGATGTGGCTTTTCAAGAGCGCCTGCATCAGGCAGAGAGAACCAGCTTCAAAGCCTTTTCCTGCTTTCATGTGCTTGCAAGTGGCCTGGAAGAGTTCAAAGTGGGGCGCGGCAGGGCGTGAAACATCCGGCTCCCTCCTTCCCTCCCCACTTTCTTCCTTCTACGGACACTTATATTTATCCTACACCAGGTGCAATGTTAGCCACTGGGCTCTCAGCTGGGAGGATCTCGTCTGCTGCCCCTTCAATAAATGGTAGTCTCTCTGTTTTTGCTTTATAAAGCGCATTTACTTCTCAGGGGTCAGTTAAGCACAGGACCAGGGAAGGCAGATCACGTAAAGCCAACGGGATTCTACTTCAAGTCCCCCAGCATTCGGTCCTGAGCGTCCCTCGAGACGGAGGTGTCCTTACCTCTCAGCTGCTGGAAGCAGGAGGCGCTGCTGTCTGGCTCCAGGGGGTGTCTCAGGACCCCGTTGCTGGGTTTGGGTCTCTCGTATTCTCTTTCGGGGAGCATGGCCTGCTCGCTCTCCAGGGCGGGGTCTGAGTGCGGGGGCAGAGACTGTGGAAACCCGAACATCAAGACGGAAGAGAAGAAGAGTAAGGCACCGCAGAGCAGAAAGCCACCCCACCAGGCTCCGATCCAGCGGGGGTCGTCTGGGGTGATGTCCAGGTTACCTGCAAGAACCAGAAACAGCGTGGTTAGCAGGAGAGCGCCCGGCAGGGCCGGGCACTTGGCTGAGGCTTGCAATCTGCTGTACAGACAGGCCGGGGGCTCAGGAAACGGCCTGGGGTGGGGAAGAGCAGACAGTGGGCAAAGCAGCCTGTGGCTCCTAGCTGTGCTGGTTTTTCCCAGGCTGAAGGCTGATCGCATTCCCTCCTTAATTTTCTTGTCTACTTTGTGCTTGTATCTGTCTAAACAAAAACAGTGAGAAGCCAGACACCCCCTGAATTTAGGCTGGCACTGACTGACTTGGCAGAGCTGCCAAGGTCTGCTAACAAAGGCAGAGGGAGGCAGAAACGTTAATCGTCCAAGGGCGTATTTTTACTGCGTATGTTCAGACTCACCCCCGACAAAGCTGCCACCCTGAGACCTCTTCCAAACCCCACTCTCCCAGCCTTAAACTGGTTCACAGATCATATAGGGTGGTGCGGAATGGAAACCGAGAGCCAGGATACCTGGAAAGAAGCCCTGGCCACTTCTTGCAGGGCGACCTCAGGCTAGCGATCCGAACTCTCCATGCCTCAGCCGACTGATCTGCAGAATGCTGATTATTACGACGGTACTTGCCCTGGTCGAGTTCGGAAGATCAAATGAGCCACACCAGACACGACGTGCTTGGAACAGCGTCTGGCGCGCGCTTAAGCACTTAACTGATGTGAGCTTAATATTCGTGGTGAGGGTTCTTTTCCTAAGGGGGCGGGGTGGCAGGGGGCATGTGTGTTAGCTGTTCAGTCATGTCTGACTCTTAGAGACCCCATGGACTAATTCTTCCGGCAAGAATACTGGAGTGGGTAGCCATGCCCTTCTCCAGGGGATCTTCCCACCCGAGGGATCGAACCCGGATCTCCTGCACTGCAGGCGGACTCTTAACCATCTGAGCCACCAGGGAAGCTGATGAGGATGAGTTAATTCAAACTTCGGCGATGGCCTGTGGTCTGGGGCCAGTCCTCTACTGAAAGCTCGGTAGCCAGTGTCTATGCGTTGAGGCTCCATGCGAGTGCTGTGGCTGTCTAGTACTATGACTTGACTTTCCAGCTGGAGTCAAGAAGCTGTACATTTCTGTTGCCCCTTTGGTAGATGTTTTCCCTCTTTCCACACGTCCCTTGCAGAGCAGGGCACTCCCACGTGAGCTGCTTAGAGATATCTCTTTGATGATGATCCCACGCCCCTGGAGCACAGAAGGAAATTCATCTCAGCGATCTGGGACACAGCAAATGAGCTAAGAACTAACGAGGCTGCAGGCCTGGACAGATGGATGGACGGGCTTGGGAAGAGAAATGACCGCAGTCACCGGATGAGCACTCCCCCGTGTCTAAAGTGCTCTTCCTGAAGACTCGTCAGTTATCAGTGATGGAAACGACAGCTGTCATCTGCTGAGGGCTCACTCTGCACCGGGAGCTATGTGGAGTGGACTCTTAACTGTTCCAATCAACCCTCCCCACAACCCTACGAGGTAGAGCCTTTTCTTTCTTATTGTCCGTATTTCATACAGATGGAGAAATCAAGGCTTAGAAAGGCTGGGTGTGGGCTTCCTGGATGGCTCCAAGGTAAAGAATCTGCCTGCCAGTGCAGGAGACAAATTTGATCCCTGGTCTGGTAAGCTCCCACATGCCACGAAGCAACGAAGCCTGTGTGCCAGAACCACTGAGCTTGTCCTCTAGAGACTGGGAACCACAACTACTGAGGCCCACGGGCCCTGGAGCCCATGTTTCACAACAAGAGAAGCCACTGCCATGAGAAGTCCATGCACCGCAAATGGAGAGTGGCCCCCACTAGAGAGAAAGCCTGTGGCTAGAGAGAAAGCCTGTGCAGCAACGAAGATCCAGCACAGCCAAAAGCAAATAAATAAAATGACATTAAAAAAAAGAAAGAAAGAAACAGGAAAGGCTGAGTGCCTTGCCTACATCCACAGAGTTGAAGACCAGACATAGGCATCCAGATGCCGAGGGCTCTGCTCTCTCCCTCTTGACCGGCAGGCCTTTGTTTTGGGCTCTCTAGAGGGTTCTTAACGGATAATTCCTCTGCTCTGGGCAGCGGGTAAGACGACGGCTCTTCTGATGGGTGGCAACTTGGCCTTTGGAAAACACTGGTGGTCTCTAACCTGGAGGCCTTGACATCAACCAAGCAGCAATAGCCAGGGCCCTTGAATGGACCAGATGCTTCTGTGCAGGTACACGCTGGAGAGGAGAGAGCGTACACTCTAGGGGGCTTGGGGCTGAATCGCACTATTTCTACCTACTAGCATGTGATATTAAATCCCACTCTTGTTACTTACTAGCATGTGATGCCGGGAACATTACTCACCCTCCCTGGCTCTTAGTTTCATCGTTTGCAGAATAAAGACTATAGACCGCCAAGGACAGTGGTTACCAGGCTGAGAGGTCATGAGCCAGCATCCCCCGACACACAGTAGGCTGTTACCTATTGGAGAGCTTAATCTTGAACTTTCAGGGATATATTTATGTCAATGGGAACTTTAAGGTACAGATTTTTTTCATTTAACAATGCATTGTAAAGCTCTCTCAAAATTACCACACATTATATTAATGGTACGTAATATTCCATTTTAGGGATTACGTAAATTTTTAGCTAGTTTCTTAAGTCTTGTACACTGAGGTATTTTTTAATCTTTTTATTAATATCAACACTTCTGAGGAGAGCTTCCTAGTAGCTCAGTCACTGGATATAAACAGTATTTTTAAATAAATTCCTATATGGAGAAATTCTGCATGGCACTAACACACAATTAGGGCTTCCGTGGTCGCTCAGTGATAAATAATCCCTCTGCCAATCCAAGAGACATGGGTTTGATCCTTGGGTGGGGAAGAGCCCCTGGTGAAGGAAATGACAACCCTCTCCAATATTCTTGCCTGGAAATCTCACGGCCGGAGGAGCCGGGTGGGCTACAATCCGTGGGGTCACAGAGAGTTTGACAGAACTTAAGGGCTAAACAAGAGCAATGCACAATTACATGTCTGCTGATGGCTATTAACAAGCAGGAGTCTAACATATCAGTGTCAGTTTCCATTGCTATCGGGGTGTGAAAATGCTTGTTCACACTCATCTACTCCAACAAAAGGTACAGATTTTTTTAAAAAGGAGTACAGTGTAGAAAAACAGGGTGTTGTTGAAAGCATCTTTATGCAAACAGGAGGAGAGAAAAGGAAGTCACATCACCCTGGAGCTGAGCAAGACTGTTGGCACCAGTCCTTGAATGTTTTCCTTCACCTGCTGCCAAGCACTGAATGGAGACAAAAGACGGGAAAGGGGAAATACAGTATTTCCTCCTTTGCCTCTGGGCCCCATAAAGCTGCCAGATGTGAGCCAGCAGGGGGAGAGAAAGCCTGGCAGCTGTCTGGGAGAAGGAAATCCGAAGCACGTGGACAGTCATATTTTAGATAGGAAGTTAGTGACTGCTATATGGTGAGAAAAGACTCCTGGGAGAGGGGCAGTCCTGGGGGAGGCGGGTGTCTGTGTGAAAGTGAGGCGGGCTTGTGTCTGCAGGCAGAAAGCCAGGGTGTGCTTGCAGTTCCCGAGACAGGGCTAGTACCCACCTGTGACAGCATCAGCGCACACCGGCCGCTTTCGAAGGGGCAGAAGGCAGGGATCTGAAGAACCAGGAAAATCACGGCTGACTATTCTGGGTAGTATTGATTTTTTCCCCCCCTCTGTTTCAATTATCCAGTGGATGGTGGCAGGGAGAGAAATAACAGGCTGAGAAGAAACCACTCAGCCTTGGAGCGGGCTGCCCTCAGGACCGGCCGGCCTCGTGAGCAGAGCTTCAGCCTGGTTCCGGGGGCTCTTGCGGAGACAGTGAATGCCTGACACCAGCCTGAGACACATCTTTTCTTTTTCAAATTTGTAAAAACTGAAGCCGAGTTGCTTTATGGGCTTGCCCGATGGCGCTAGTGGTGAAGAACCTGCCTGCCAGGGCAGCAGAGACGAGAGACCCGGGCTCGACCCCTGGGTGGGCAAGACGCCCTGGAGGGGGGCACGGCAGCCCACTCCGGGGTTGCCTGGAGAAGCCCACAGGCAGCGGAGCCTGGAGGGCCACAGTCCGTGGGATCACAATAAGTCAGACCAGACTGAAGTGACTTAGCACACACGCATAGCTGCTTTACAATGATGCATTAGTTTCTGCTGTACAGTGAAGTGGATCATCCACGTGTATACACGTGTCCGCTCCCTCCCACCCCTCTATCCCTGCCAGCCCCTCTAGGTCATCACAGAGCATCGAGCTGGGCTCCCTGTGCTACAAAGCAGATTCCCACTAGAGATCTGTTTTACACATAATAGTGTGTACAAACCAATGCTAGTCTCTCAGTTTGTCCCACCCTCACCTTCTCCCCACCCCACGTCCACACGGATGTTCTCTACAGGTATGTCTCTATTCCTGCCCTGAAAATAGGTTCACCTGCATCTGTTTTCTAGATTTCATGGATATACATTAATATGTGATATTTTTCTTTCTGACTTATTTCACTCTGTATGACAGACTCTAGGTCCACCCACATCTCTGCCAATGATCCAATTTCATTTTTCTGAGGCACTTCCTTACTCTACCTATCTCAACAATGAATAGTATTTTTAAGAGGCCTCTTAGCCATTGAAGCTGACTATCAACCCCTCTCTCCTGGCAACTGTCACAACTCGGCATTATTGAAAGACAAGCTATGACAAACCTAGATTACATACTAAAAAGCAGAGACACCACTTTGTCAACAAAGGTCCCTACAGTCAAAACTGTGGTTTTTTCCAGTAGTCATGTACAGATGTGAGAGCTGGACCATAAAGGCTGAGCACTGAAGAACTGATGCTTTTGAACTGTGGTGCTGAATAAGACTCTTGAGAGTCCCCTGGACTGCAAGGAGATCCAACCACTCAATTCTAAAGGAAGTCAACCCTGAAGATCCATTGGAAAGACTGATGTTGAAGCTCCAATACTTTGGTCACCAGATGCAAAGAGCTGACTCATTGGAAAAGACCCTGATGCTGGGAAGGACTGAGGGCAGGAGGAAAAGGGGGCGGCAGAGGATGAGATGGTTGCATGGCATCACCGACTTGATGGACATGAGTTTGATCAAGCTCTGGGAGATGGTTAAGGATAGGGAAGCCTGGTGTGCTGCAGTCCATGGGGTCACAAGGAGTCAGACACGACTGAGCGATTGAACAATGACAACAAGCGTTACTGGCATTGAAGGGGAGTGCGCTACGTGGACTGGCAAAGCCCGTGTGGTGACATTACCCCACATCTGCACGTGCGTCTCCTCCTCGGAGAAGGAGGATCTCACCTCCCTTCCTGTGGTGTTAGGTGTGGCCAGGCACCACAGAGTTTTGCCAGTCAAATGTGAATGAGGAGACACATGTCACTTCCATGTGGCAATATATATATAAGCTGGTGCATGGTTCCTATGCTCTTTTTTTCCTGCTTGATTGTGAAGCATGTGAAGTTCTCCTAAAGATGATGCCTAAGAAGCTATAATGAACAAAATATTCTTGCTGACCTGATTTGGGTATATAACACAAGCAGGAAATAAGTCTTTAGTATTCCCAAGTCACTGACATCTTGGGGTGTTTGTTACTGCAGCGTAACTCAGCCTACCCTGACTGGTACAAATGTCTTGTGTGCACACGTGTGTGCTAAGTCACATCAGTCTTGTCCAACTCTTTGCAGCCCCATGGACTGTAGCCCGCCAGGCTCCTCTGTACATGGGATTCTCCAGACAAGAATACAGGAGTGGGTTGCCATGCCCTCCTCCAGGGGATCTTCCCCACCCAGGGATTGAACCCACGTCTTAAGCAATAAAAATTCCTAACTTTTAAGAAAAGCGGCCCCAGGTAGGCAAGTATAACAAAGGTATTCTTTTAGGTCCAGGTAGAGGGCAAGGTGTGCAAACCTATTTCCCTATCTGGTTCTAATTAGTGTTTTGATTTTAAACATGGCTGCAGTTTCAGCCTTGTGACGAAGACTGGTCTCCGGAGGATGCTCAGAATACAAGTGAAGAACATCAGTTTGTCTCCTTTACTTAGAATGCATCAAATTGCCAGTGAATCTAGAACTGTGGATAAAGAAAGATATTGAAAAGGATGAGGATGGAATCAGGGTCCTGGGCTGTGCAAACACCTGGCGTCCCCAGGAGACTGTGTGAATACCCTGGCTAAGCTCCCTCCAGTCACTTGCCTGCCCCTTGGTCATTTCAGGCACCAAGAAAAAAATGCTGGAAGGAGCAGGGGGAGCAGGGGGAGCCACACCCGGGTCACCGTGAGGCCAGTGCATGGTGGGTCTGCCTTTGCACAGGTGTCTGCAGGCTGGTTATTGTTTTCGTCTGACTCTTTTGTGATTCCACAAACTGTAGCCTGCCAAGCTTCTCTGTCCACAGGACTTCACAGGCAAGAATACTGCAGTGGGTTGCCATTTCCTTCTCCAGGGTATCTTCCTGACACGGCGGTCAAACCCACGTCTCCTGCGTTGGCAGGCAGATTCTTTACCACTGAACCACAGTGGAGCAGGCTTGTTAGGATTCCTGACTTACACCGTTCATTGCTCTGACTCTTCTACTCTTGGAATCCAAGGTTGGGAGGGCTCTGTGGTTTCGTTGGGTGAGTTGAACAAGCTTTCAGCAGCTGCTTTCCCCTCTGCTGAAGGTCACATAAACATATGGGCTTTGTTGAGATTTCCCTCCAGTTCCAAGGACTGCTACCATTGTAGGTTCAAAAAAAGAACTTCCCAGCAACAAGTTTAAACCAGTTGAACACTAACTAACCAACCAAGCCACCCATGGGGATACCAAGACCGTGAGAACAGATCAAAGCAAAGTGGGAATATTTACTTAGTCTGGGGCCATACTGATGTGTAAGCAATAGCGTGGCTCTCTGGGAAGTTTTTCTTTTTTTTTCTTCAGTCCATTTACCTATTTTTCTAACCTATTTTGCAAAACTGTAGCTACGGGACTCAAGAATTCCAAGAGTATCATTACGTTACAGACCGAATTAGAAGCTGGAGGCAGGGAGGAGCTGAGGGTGGAGGGCAGCGTGGACTGTTCCGAACCTCAGCTGCTGGGCTAATTAGTCCAACACAAAGGAATCTGGTGGCAGAAGCCAGTTGGAGGGGTCTTTGCTCGTCAACATTTTTATGAAGCCAGTAGATGAATCTGCCTTTTGGCAGCTGCAGACGCTGTGCAGCTGTGGCAAGGCGGGCTTTGGGGGGCCTGAGGCCATGTTGTACGGCTGTATTGGCCAAGCCAGGTCGTCTCAGCAAAGCCTCTGTTCACAAAAGGGGGCAGCCTTCTAGTTAAATGCCTGGAGATGTTTCAGAGAAGCGAGCTGCCCAACTGCGGTCAGACTGGTCTGAACTTTGACTCCTAGTATCTATGGAAGTGAGTTCACTCTCTTTTCCTCATGACACCTAATTATACTGTGTGTTCACTAACGCCCAGGCAGTGTCAACTGCTCTGTGCGATTAACTCATGTCATCCACACACAGACCCATGAGGACAAATGTCCCCAGGATCACACAGCCCGTAAGGGGTCCAGCTGGGATCTGAGTGGAGATCTGGTCCCCATGTTCAAACTCAGAACTCATAATCGTTGCAGGAGGAGATGGCCACCTCATCTGTTAGTGAAGCAGTCTCCAGCCTTTTTGGTACCAGGCACTGGTTTCAGGTAAGATGATTTTTTCATGGATCTGGGGGATGTGAATGATGGGGAACAGATATAAATACAGATGGAGCTTACCTCCTGCTGGGTGGCCTGGTATTAACAGGATCACTATCGGTCCATGGCCCAGGGGTCAGGGTGTTAATGGGCTGAGATTAGGACCCACCCTCTCATGGGAATGCTCCGTAGTTCCAATGAGGTGCTTGATGTATGGCTTCAAATATTAGTGAGTTCATGTCTGCCATCAGTCTGTGAAGCCTCCACTGTGAAGAGTGGTCGGGGTTTTCTACACGCACACCTCTTGGATTGGGCACACCCTATCCTCTCTCTAGGCGTCAGTTTCCTTGTCTATGAAAAGTAAGACTTGGAAGAGAATTATGTCTGAGGTTCTTCCCAGCTCAGGGATGTTGGTATCCCACTCTGCTACCACGTCCTTCTTTTTTCTATGTCTTGCTCTTCACTCATCTCAGTTCTACAAACATATTCCAGAAAGAAACTTCTGCAGGCACCATCATTCCCTCCCCACTAGCCTGGGCAAAGAGGTGTCTATCATTAAGGTGAAGGGTCAAATGAGCCACACACACTCCCATGCAGGCAATAGGCAGCAGCAACGGCAGAATCCCTTTGTCTGAGTACCTCCAGGGGAGGTATTCAGGGTGTACCTCGGCTCCACAGCTGGTCCTGACAACCACTTGCCACCCCCGCATGCCCCAGCTTCAACACACAGATTCCCACTGGACTCCCTTATGTGTCTTGCCTTTTCTGTAAGGTCAAAATTGTGGCTTTTCTAATAGTCATGTACAAGATGTGAGAGTTGGACCATAAAGAAGGCAAGTGCCAAAGAATTGATGCTTTTGAACTGTGGTGTTGGAGAAGACTCTTCAGACTCCCCTGGACTGCAAGGAGATCCAACCAGTCCATCCTAAGGGAGATCAGTCCTGGGTGTTCACTGGAAGGACTGATGTTGAAGCTGAAACTCCAATACTTTGGCCATCTGATGCGAAGAGTTGACTCATTGGAAAAGACCCTGGTGCTGGGAAAGATTGAGGGCAGGAGGAGAAGGGGACGACAGAGGATGAGATGGTTGGATGGCAGTTTGAGCAAACTCCAGGAGATGGTGAAGGACAGGGAAGCCTGGCATCCTGCAGTCCATGGGGTCACAAAGAGTCGGACAAGATTGACTGAACGACAATTCCTCAATTGCTGCCAGATTGCCTGGTGGAAGCCACAGTCTCTTTTCCATCTGCCCCAGAACAAGGTCCTTCCAGGGTCCGGCCTTGCCCACCTCACCCAATGCCCAGGCTACTGCTTTTCCCAGTCCCTTGCCCAGCTCTCTGCTGGAATTTCAGAAACACATGGCTGTGAGTGTGGCCTGTGCATTCATGAAGGGTGCACAGCCCTAAAGAGGTGCTCTGTCTTAGTCAGTGAGGAAGACAGGGAAGGGTCATTCTGAGAGAACTGAAAACCCGGTCCCTGAAATACAGCACTGATCCACTCATAGACAGAGTGACAAGTTTCAGGTGCAAGAGGGGAAAGACTAAAATCTGGGGGGCTTCCCGGGGGCAGGGGTGGGGCTAGTGGTAAAGAACCCGCTGCCAATGCAGGAGGCCTAAGAGAGGCGAGCTGGGTCCCTAAATAGAGAGAAGCCCTGGAGGAGGCATGGCAGCCGGCTCCAGTACTGCCTGGAGAATCCCAGGGACAGAGGAGCCTGGCGCGCTACGGTCCACGGGGTCGCAGAGCTGGGCATAAATGAAGAGACTTAACACACTGCAAACTGTGGGATTCCGAGTGGCTCTAACAGAATGAATTGTATTCCTGTGCCCTCTGCTGGTAAAGAGCGGCACCAGCTCTCCTGGAGACTGCAGGAAGGAGGCAGACAAAGAGGGTGACTCACAGGCATCCATCTGTCCCTAGAGTCTCATCAGATCGGAAGTCCGCTGTTACTCATGAGGCGGTGGCGGCCATCAGCAGGATGCCCAGACGGAATGGAAACGCGCCCGTCCGTCTCAGGCACCGGAGGCTTCAAACTGCCAGTGAGCAGAGGACCACGGATGCCACTGCCTCACCCGGGCCTGAAGGGTGAGGACAGGGGTGGCGCAGAATGGGCGGGGACGACATGCCAGCCTGAGCAAAGGAACGGCTCCCCAGCGGACTGCGAGTGGACGGGCGGTGCCCTCTCCAGCCATCCGTGTGTCTCTCGGCCACTCCAGGCTCCGAGGAAAAGATGTTATTTCATTCCCAAGAGGAACCTTAGCGAGGGGGCGGGGTCTTAAAGTGGAAACACCCACCCACTTGCTCATGGATCTGGGTTTTCTATAGACACACTTCTCAGATTGGGTACGCCCCTTCCCAGGCGGTAAGTAGTAAAGAATCCACCTCCCGCGGCAGGAGCCGCAGGAGACCCGGGTTCGATCCCTGGGTCGGGAAGATCCCCTGGAGGAGGGCATGGAAACCCACTGCAGTGTTCTTGCCTGGAGAACCCCATGGACAGAGGACCCTGGCAGGCTACAGTCCACAGGGGTCACAAAGAGTTGGACACGATGGAAGTGACTTAGTATGCCCATACTTCCCTTCTCTAGGAATCAGTTTCCTTGTCTATAAAATGCAAGAGTTGGAAGAGAGTGAAGTCTGAGGTTCTTTCTGGCTCAGGGATGCTGGTATTCCACAAGCCTGGACCCAAGGGGGCCCTGCTGATATGCTGAGGGCAAAACTGGGCTGCCTGGATACTTGCCTTCTCATCCCAGGCAGCCCGCCCCATGCTCTGGGAGGTTCCCTCTTCCTTCCCTTCCTTCGAGACTCCTGTCCTGTCCTGACTTTGTTACAGGGCAGAAGTGGGCTTTTTGTCCATAGAGGCAAGATGGGACTCTCACCTGTGGGTTTCTCTGAGCAGATCACCCCCTCACCCCATTCGCTAGGAATAGGATCAAAGGGCCAACCCAAAGCTACGAAATTGCAGCATTCAATCACTTCCGGAACAGACCCAGTGCTCTAAAAAAATAAATAGGGCTGCATTTGATTTTTTCCCCCTCCGTTTGGAAATTTGTAACATCATTAGTTACAAGTAAATATATCACTGGAATTAATGGAGTGAATCACAAAGTGACTTGATTGGATTTAAAACCACATAATGTCTTTGGGGTGAATTAGTAAATTTAGCACTGTCGAGAGATGATGAATGGAGAACCGGAGGACTGAGAGTTCTTATTGATCCTGGGAACAGATCAGGATGAGAAGAAGGGGAATGGCTTCCCACACTGTTTTCAGAGAGGAAGGAAACGTGGCTTCTCGGCTCGCTAAGTTGCACAGGAACACAGCGCCCTTCTGCAGGCGTGTGGTTGAGTTGTGACCACATATGGTGGGGTCCCAGGCGGCACTAGTAGTAAAGAATCTGTCTGCCAGTGAAAGAGCTGTAGGAGACATAGGGGGTTCGATCCCAGGGTCGGGAAGATCCCTTGGAGAGGGAAATGGCAAGCTGCTCCAGTATTCTTGCCTACAGAATTCCATGGACAGAGGAGCCTGGCCGGCTCTAGCCCATGGGATCACAGAGAATCAGACACAACTGAAGTAACTAAGCACCAGTTTGGTGGGCAGTGCTTAAGACAGCCTCCAGTGACCCCCACCTCTGGAATTCATGTCCTTGTGGGAGGATTCCTTCTCCCCAGTATAGACAGAAACAAGTGGCTTGCTTCTAACACTCAAAATGCAGCAGGAGCAACACGGTGTCACTCCCGAGGCTAGGTTCTCAAAAGACTGTGGCTTTGTCTCCCGTACTCTCACCCTGTCCTGGGCTCTCAGCTCCCCGGGGGCCATGCTGAGGTCAGCCCTGCAGAGAGGCCCATGGGAGCCAGCCTCAGAGCCGACCTGCCCAGGGCTGCCAACAGCCACTGGGGCTGCTTGGGAGCAAAGCCCCTCCAGGAGCGCTTTCACATGATTTGAGACCAGCTCACCTCCTTGACTGCAGCCTCATGAGAGACCCTGAGCTAGAACCAGCCAGACTGAGGGCGGGAGAAGAAGCGTGTGATAGAGGACGAGATGGCTGGATGGCATCACCGACTCGATGGACATGAGTTTGAGCGAATCCAGGAGATGGTGAAGGACAGGGAGGCCTGGCGTATGTACTGCAGTTCATGGGGTCACAAAGAATCGGACATGACTCAGTGACTGAGCAAAGCTGCTCCTGGGCTCCAGACCCAGAGAAATAAACTGAGATAATAACTCTTGCTTAAAGTCACTAACTTTGGGGTAATCTGCCATAAAGCAACAGATTAATACGCCAGGCAGCTTGCTGGGGCCACTGACGTGTGAGTAGAAACAATGGATGGCATTTCTGAGGTGGAGCTGGTTTCTTGGCAACTGGGCAGGCAGCAGTCAGATAGAACTTCTGTGAGCCTGGGTCTTGGAGGGACTACCAGGGGCCAGTCCCACCCGCTACTCACCCGAAATACCACTAACCTGCACTAGATATTCGGTACAGCTGAGAAACAGACTTCGGTTGCATAAAATCACCTTGATTTGGGAATTTCCTGTTACCACTGCATAGCCTGGGGCTTCCCTGGTGGTTCAGAATCTATCTGCAATGTGAGAGACCTGGGTTCGATTCCTGGGTCAGGAAGATTCCCTTGGAGAAAGAAATAGCAACCCACTCCTGTATTGTTGCCTGTGAAATCCCATGGACATAGGAGCCTGGTGGGTTACAGTCCACGACGTTGCAAAAAGTCAGAACAACAACCGCATAGACTAGTCTGTATAGACTAGCATGCTATTCAATCCAGGGCCACAGACTGGTACTGGTCAGTGGCCTGGTAGGAACTGGGCCGCATAACAGAATGTGAGTGGCTGGCAAGTGAACGAAGCTCCATCTGTATACACAGTCACTCCTCATCACTCACATTGCCATCAGAACTCTACCTCCTGTCAGAATCAGTGGCGGCATTAGACTCTCACTGGGGCGAGAACCCTACTGTGAACTGCACATGAAAGGGATGGATGTTGTGTGCTCCTTATCAGAATCATCCTGAAACCATCCACCCCCACCCACTGTGGTCCATGGAAAAACCGTCTTCTACAAAACCAGTCCCTGGTGCCCAAAAGTTTAGCAACTGCTGTGCTAAGGCATCAGGGCACCCAGAGGAAGCTGAAAAACACACTTAATCTTCCCATGAAGAACACAAGACCATAGGTTTGAAGTGTGGTATGTTTCCTTTAGGGCATCCCAGGTGGTGCTAGTGGTAAAGAACCCGCCTGCCAGTGCAGGAGAGGCAAGAGACATGGGTCAGGAAGATCCCCTGGAGGAGGGCATGGCCGCCCACTGCAGCGTTCTTGCCTGGAGACTCCCACGGACAGAGGAGCCTGGCGGGCTACAGTGCATGGGGTTGCACAGAGTCGAACACAACTGAAGTGACTTAGCACATAGCGCGTGTTTTCCTTAAAGCCCACAACAGCAGTGTCTTATAGAAACAGTTTTCAAAGCCGGTCTCCTTGACCCCATGTGTGCACTTGCACTTAGGTGCTCCAGTTTAAGAAACAGGGTCCTCTCATGGGTTCACCGAGCAACGTTCAGTGACTATGTGTGTTTGCTGGGCATTTCCACATTTGTCCCCTCACTTACCTTACAATAGTCCTGAACGCAGATATACGTTCTGTTACCCTGAATTTACAGATGAGGAAAATTCAGATTTGAAGAGTGAAATCAACCCCAGGGGGTTATTAAGCCTCTAGGCAGACATGAGCAGAACATAGGCTTGAGTCCAGGCCCTCTGAACCAACACTCACCATCGTCCCTCTAACCTCAAGGGGCCACCAGCTAGAGACGTGGTTGCATTAAAGTTGCTTCTTAGTAGGAAGGTTTGAGAACTCAGAGGGCTGGGGCTCCTTTGTGAAGGGGAAAGGGCTTGTGGGTGGGGCTTAGAAATTGAAATAAATTCCTTACTTGTGTCAATGAAGACTGCATCCACATAGATTTTGGTACAGAAAGAGCCCAGGATAAATCCACAGGCTGGTCCAAACACCAGCATCGTGAACAGGATTCCTGAAAGAAGAAAACGAAACCAAGATTAGATTAAAAGCAGAAGACATTCAGGGAGCAAAACTGTCAAAGTGCTAGAAAGCTGTTTTACACTGATCAGATGAGAGGTTTGATTAGACAAATTATTTCAGAGGAATTAGTCTAAATATCCTAGGGGGGAAAGCTACTATTCTAATTTTTGGAAATCCTATTGAAGCACTATCACGCAGGAATTCTATAGCTTCTGTAGGTTGCTCTGAAATATTTCTAGGCCCCCCAGTATACTTTTAGAGGACTCCACTCCATGTCACATCAGACCAATAAAATATATCCATGTTTATCATGAAATATTGTTTTTCTGCCATAAACAGTTTGGGAAGAATTTTTATCATTTTGCTTTCACATTGATTTGGCTTTATGTAATTCACTTAATTTACAGTTGGCAAAGATTTCTCAGCCCTCATTGTGCACACGCAGAAATTCTTATGAAGTGAGAAAAGTTGAAGCCACAGATTATTCTCCAATGTAATGAAATGTTTATGGGCATTAAATTTAGCAAATAACGAAGCTGACATAATGGCATGCTTTGAGCACATTTAATTAGACATTTTATTAATTTCAGTTTTGTGGGCCCCTCCCACTCGTATTTTTGGAATTGCTCTCTGTTGTTGCTGTAACAGCTGTTGAGGACTCAAGCTCTTTCGTAGGACTTGAGAAAATGGTATCAGGCATGTGCCTAAGCACTGGGTTCACCAAAAAACTCATTCTGGTTTTTTCTATAACAGCGTGTGGAAAAACCCCAACAAACTTTGTGGCCCACTCAGTATGTATCTAATAGATACAGTATCTGCAATTTTGTACAAAACTTTTGGTTCATTCTGGAAAAAACAATGAGCCCAAACTAAAAAGCCATCATTTGGTTCTATACTTAACCACATTTCAGCTTGAGCAGTGACAGTTCACAAGTCCCTAGGAATAAAACTAACAGTATAGAACTGCCTTTCTCTCAGGAAGCTGGTTACCTGTGGGGACAGTGAGTACATGGTCAATTCAACCCAAGCAGACAGCCTGGAGGGTGGAGGTTAACAGGTCTATCTATGTGGGCGCATGCAAAACAGGGCAGGAAATGGATCTGACCAGAGGGAATCTGAGCTCAGTGGAGGGTAATTCTGGTCTGCTCACAAAGCAGACTAACTCAGCCTGAAATCTCCAGAGATGGATCTGCTCAAATACTTATCCACTCAATCAATACTTATTGAGCTCCTTCTTTGCACCAACCACCCTTCTTAGGGGTGGGGACTCAGTGTTGAAAGAAACAATAAAAATCCAAGCCTTCCTGGAGCTCACTGACTTGGGAGGGAGAAGAAAACAAAACTTAAGAAACCAAGGGAATATTACTCAGCCATAAAAAGGAATGGAATGGTGCCTTTTGCAGAGATGTGGATGGACCTAGAGTCTGTCATACAGAATGAAGCAAGTCAGAAAGAGGAGAACAAATGCCACACATTAATGGATATATGTGAAATCTAAAGAATGCTATAGGCGATCTGATTCACAAAGAAGAAAGAGAGACACACACAGAGAACAAACATGCGGATTCCAAGGGGGAAGGTGGGGCGGCATGAACTCAAGAGACCGGGACCACCACATATCCACTACTGATGGAGAAGGAAACGGCAGCCCACTCCAGCATTCTTGCCTGGAGAATCCCATGGGCAGAGGAGCCTGGGGGCTACAGTCTATGGGGTCACACAGAGTTGGACACGACTGAAGCAACTTAGCACAGCACGGCACACACCATTGATACTATGTATGAAATCAGTAACTAATGAGAACTTTCTGTGTGGCACAGGGAACTCTGCTCAGTGCTCTGTGGTGATCTAAATGGGAAGGAAATCTAAAGAGGTGATGTACGTATACATATAACTGACTCGCTTTGCTGGATAGCAGAAACTAAGGCAACGCTGTAAAGCAACTGTACTCGAAGGAAAAAGAAACTATGGACAGGAGCTTGACTGATCTCCACATACTTGGCAAAGGAAACCAGGTCTTTTTCACTTTCAGACCAGAGCCCAGAATCCCAAAGCAAGTACCTAAAGATGACTTATAAAGAATGCTGTTTGACGGAGGAAGGGATGAAAGAGGATGGTTTCCATCACAGGAATGGAATCCTGTGAATTCTACTGAGGAATGAATCCACCCTCAGTGAAATTCTACTCTTAGATTTGGAGCAATCTAGAAGTTCAAGCGTCTCAAGGTAGCCGATCCTGTACCCAGCTGGTGACACTGGTCTCCCAGTTATTCCTGTTTATAGGAATCTGGAGAGCAGGAAAACCTACTTTATTACAACACTGGCTCTGGTTTGTCACAACTTAGGTTGAAATAACTGAACAGAGAAAATTGAGAGAGGTGGGGGTGTTTTTGGAAGGGTCTAGAATGTAGGGAACCTTTCAAAGATGGGCTAGAATTAGGAGGACTGTCCTTAGCTGGGCCGAGTTAGGCAGAAGAGCGAGCTTGGCTCTACTCGGTGGGTGGAAGAAAGAGAAGCAGGAAGAGATGCTGGGAAAGAAACAGGGTCGAGAGTGTGGACGGGGGTGTCCGAGGTAAAAGCAGCACCCACGGGAAACTGAAGGGCTTGCTGCCTCAGGGCAAAACCCTGAAGCCAGTTATGTCCTTCTGAGCAGGACACAGATGAAGGCAGAGGGGAGCCACTGGTCAGAAGTAAGCTGACTACTCGGGCCACTCCCGAAGACAGGGACTTGAAGATAGGGACACGATCCTCTTGCCCAGAACCACCCCTCTG
>SJYX01013148.1:0-31030 GCA_006410675.1 Oreotragus oreotragus
AGGTTCCTGCGCCGTCGCAGCCTGGCACTCTAGGTTGCTGCCCCTGACCTCGGACGTGGGGTAGCTCCTCTCGCCCGCGCTGAGGTGGGAGTGGGGAGGGGCTCATTTGCACCACTGTGTGTCCTTAATCCTCTGTCCTAAGGGCCTCCTTTGACAGGATACTAAACTGATGCAAAGTGATTTTGTCCATTCCAAGTCGTCATCTTTCCAGGCCTTGAACCTGGTCTGTTCTTTGTGGTCTGTCCTACCCTACATGAGGCCTGGTCAACAGTTAATCCAACCCAGGGAAGAAATGAAGGGAAACCCCAGTAAGACAGCTGTGTAGCAGGCCTAAGAACAGGGAGTCCAGTTTTTAAGAACAGATGAAGAACTCCAGGAGAGAGGGACCTTGGGGAAAATGAGGATCCATGGAATTTAATGTGAGCTCTGAGAGTGTAGAATTGCTTACAGGATAATAAAGAACACTCCCTGAAAAACAAAAGGGAATGAGGAAAACTACAAATAGTACATTAATTATAGGTAACATTTGTGTGCGTGTGTGCTCAGTCGTGTCTCACTCTTTGCAACCCCGTGTACTGTAGCCCGCCAGGCTCCTCTGTCCATGGGATTCTCCAGGCAAAAATACTGCAGTGGGCTGCCATTTCCTTCTCCAGGGCATCTTCCTGACACAAGAATCGAACCCTTGTTTCCTGGGTATTGGCAGGGGGATTCTTCACCACTAGCGTCAAGACCAGACACTATTCTAAACACTTTACTTTTATTAGCTTTCTAATTTTCCTAACAGTTCAGACACGGGCACTGTTATTATTCCCATTTTAGAGATGATAGAACTGAGGCAAAGATTAAAAAGAACTTGGCCAAAGCCCATAGTTAATGACAAAGCCAGCATCAAGCTGTGGCAGACTGGCTCCAGCCCCTGAGCACTTGAAATAACTGCCTGAGATCAGAAGCACAACCATCATGTCTGATCCAGTTGTGCTGTGAACAACATTTACCTAAATAAGACAATGAAAGCACTGTTTATTGATTTTCATCTTTTAGTATCAAGTGCAGCATAACCCTAAACATGTCACCAGGTAACAGTGTAAAATGAAAGTACAAGTGGCAAAGTCAGGAAATGGAAAAGTAGGTCAGAAGAGATGAGGAAAAAGGTGGGGTGCTCTTTCCTCATCATACAGAATAGGGGATTGAGAGCTACCATCTGTAATTGCATTAGTTTCTCATCTCTCCTGAAACTGTAATGTCGGGGGAGACATCATCTAGCTTGTTCATTGCTGTGCTCCCAGCCCCAACAAGAGTACAAGGCACGTATCAGGGATCTAGTAGCTATTTTTGGAATAACAGATGGAGGAAAGACAGACAGAAAGAGAGAAAGAGAGAAAGAAAGAAGGGAGAAAATGACGGGGAGGGAGTGAAGTTTACTTGTTGCTGCTAAGTCACTTCAGTCATGTCCGACTCTGTGTGACCCCATAGACGGCAGCCTACCAGGCTCCCCCATCCCTGGGATTCTCCAGACAAGAATACTGGAGTGGGTTGCCATTTCCTTCTCCAGTGCATGAAAGAGAAAAGTGAAAGTGAAGTTGCTCAGTCTGTCCAACTGTTAGCGACCCCATGGACTGCAGCCCACCAGGCTACTCCGTCCATTGGATTTTCCAGGCAAGAGTACTGGGGTGGGGTGCCATTGCCTTCCCCGGAAGTTTACTTGACAATAGTTTATTTAAATTTACAAAGGTAACTGATACAGGAAATAAAAATAGTGATATAATTTTATTGGGAGGGGCTGGTGTGCTATTGAAAGTCATGTAAATCCTTAACAAAAAGTCAATAAACTGTATCTGTATTTGATAACTTAGGAAACAGTGATCTAGGCATATTATTAAGAGAGATGTAGATAAAAAGCACTAAAAATAAGAAAGTGTATGTGTTAAAAATAGCTGTTTTTAGATGGAGGGTGGGAGTATTGAATGGTGGAACAAGACACTATTGATATCATTATAAGTCCATCCATATTTTTTTTGTCTCTGTGTAGGTGATTATTCTGATTTAAAACAAAATTTAGCAGCAAATATAGCCACAATATTTGGGACTCTTCAAGTCACTTTTCATATTAGTTTGACTTTGATAAATCAATTCTATGAAGTGTTTCAAGTAATTTTAAAAAGATGTAGCTCTCTGCCTGTCCAAAATCAACCCTATAGCCCTCTGCTTTGGTAATATTTCCATATCAATTAACCTCTCTCTCATCTTCAACCATATTCTTTTCTTCTGACTTGTTTTTTCAACTTGTGAAACCAAAATTTTAAGAACTCTGTCCCCACACGCCTTTCCCTTCACCTATGCCTCTATCTGTGACTCTTCTCCTTCCAAGCCGAGCTTGAATAGTTATGTCACTGTGCCTCCTTCCTTGCCTTCCACAGGGCTCTGGTCAACCCTTTGCTGTCCACGCTGATATTGCCCTAAATTTACTGCCATGAAAGTTGCCAGACCTTCTAGTTGTCAGACCCAGAGGACAGTTCGGGGTCCTTTGCTTTCTTGAGCTCTCTGGAGCACTTGATACCATAGCTCCCAGTCTCCTTAATACGACCCTCTTCTGTTCACGTCCGTTCTGTTTTGTAGGTCCTGTGTTCTCCGTGTTCTCTCTCTCCAAACACTATAATTGGCTTTTATGGGCTCCATGGCCTCACATATATAACATGGCGGCCAACTCTGTACCTCTCACCATGACCTAGTCCTACGAACTGGTCAACTTACTGTCTTACCTGATCACCAATCTAAGTTTCATTTGTGCATTTTGGCTCTAGAAGATAGGTTTGGGGGTGGCTGTGTGCTTAAAGCTCTCTCTTCTTAAAACTACTCCCACTCATAACGCCTCCTGATAGATGAATATATGCAATTGATTTGATGACAGGAACCTAACTTTGAACCCCAATTAAGTGAAATGTCATTGCCCTCCAAAAATCCTGTTCTCATTTATAAACTTGTTACAAAAATTGTCCTCAGTTATTATATTTTAAATTTCCCCATTAAAAATGTGTTTTCTCACCTGCTTTATATAATTAAAGAAAACAAAAAAGGAAAATCAAGCTGTATCAAGTGACCCAGCCCTGTGGTCACAGCTGATAGCGCCAAAGGCAGACCATCAGACCCAAAATGGGCTAATCAAATTCCTTTCTTGGGATTGGTGCTATAAACAAGGCAAAGACTGAGTCTGGGACAAGCTTAGATCATGAGTAAAATGTGCAGTGAAGTCTGAGGTTGTCAAAAAGTTAAGAGCAGGATTCCAGAACCAAACTGCCAAGGTCCTTACTTCAGCTTCACACACTAACTGGGTGACCTGCAGAAGCTACACCAACTCTTTCTTAATTTATTTGACCTAACTTAATTGTATTTCTGCTTCAGGCTCTTCATAAGTGCTTATTAATAATAAGGATTGTAGTTAGCATTTTAGGCTTTACAGTGAAGTTCTCCATCTTGGTGCTTCGAAGACACATTTTAAGATAAAACTTGAGGGAAAATTCATCTTTAATAAATGAAATTATGCATCTGTGGAAATAGCAGAACTTGGATCCTCTTCTGAGGAGCCAGTGTGGGTTTTAACATTTTCTGGTGTCAAACGGGGATGTTACATGCTCAGGCTGCTCTGCAGACAACTCTGGAGCTGGCAAAGTGCTAATAACAAAAGTAATCTTAGCAAATAATTCTTTTATGCCTATTTTGCTCTCACCACAGCTATGAGGTTGGCACTGTTACCCCACTTTACAAATGATACAACTGAGGTACAGAGAAATAAGAAACTTTCCCAAGGTCATAGAACTAGCAAGTGGTGGAATTGAAATGAGAACCCTGGATTTTTTGGTTCTGAAATCTCTACTGCTAAGTCTTAAGCAGCAGTCTTTCCCACAAGTCAATAAGGTTAATTCTCTCAAGGTTCAGAGCACATTGCCAAGGTGCGCTGTTTTGAAGACATGGGTCTCAGTCTTAATCTGGAGAGTCTTCCTGAAATAGAGAAAGTGAGAAAGGTAGTTAGGTTTAAACATGTTTTAATGGCCATGAGAAAGATCCCACAAGAATGTGAATAAGTCCGTGTGTGTGTGTGTGTGTGTGTAAATTCAAGATCAGCTAATGTATTAGTTGGAATACTGGCTAAACTGATATATATAGTCACCTAAGAGAGGATTTCCCTCTCCCATAAAGTCCAGATATACATGGTGCAGATCCGGTAGGAATGCTTTGCTTGGCTCGGCTGTGCTGCGTCTGCCAACCTCTCAACATATGGCTTTCATTGCTGGGTTCACCATCTCTCAGACAGCAGAAATGAAGACAGAAAGTGGAATTCATAGCCAGTTCTCTTAAAAGCAAGACCCAGTAGTGATGGACTTTAATTCTGTCCAGATTCTATTGGTCCACATGTCACATGACCATACCTGGGAGAAGGGAGGCTGAGAAATAAGAGTTTTAGCAGGATGGATGGCTAAATGCCAAACTAAAAAGATCTTGGGAGATATTTCAGAATCTACCACAATTATTACTTTATTTAATGGTCTAATAATCACAGCAAGATCTACTTATCTAGTTAATCCTTCTTATGATTAATATTCAAGAAGAAAACATGTTGATCTTCAGACAAGTAAAAATAATGTAGCTGAATATAAGGTTTAGGGTTTTCCTTCTTATTGCAGGACCTTTAAGTGTGGGGAGTGTCTCTGGCTGCTTCTCTACAATTCAGTGACTTTTTTTCCTTGTGTGTCCCTGGCTGCTGTTTCCTTGGCTCCACAGTTGCTGGCTTTTCTCTCTGCCAGGGCTCTCCAGCCGCGTCGATCCAGCTGGAGGGAAAAACAGCAGGCAGCTCCAGGGGAGAGCTTTAGAACCTTACAAGAGGTTTTGATTAAAGTTTGGAAGGAAGTATTCATTCCTTCACAGAAGACCTCTATTTTTTTTATCCTTCTAATTTCTCATTGGATATTCCTTCATTCCTTAATTTTGTGTCCATTTTTAGGGTGCTTGTTTCCTCTCTATGGTCATTTTCACAGTCTCAATCACACAGTCATTTGGGGTCTTTTTTTTTTTTCAGTTTCACATTCCTTCATCCATTCTTTCTGCTCATTTATTCATTCATTATACATTTTCCCACAGCTTTGGTTACCAGGATTAATTCTCTTAATATTCCCTTCCATTTCCTCATTTCCTTGCCCATAAAATGAACATTGCTAATTTACTGTGTAATCTTTTCTCTCCTTCACTACTTTGTTCCCCATCTCATTTGTCACATTTCCTCACTCCTCATCCAATTTTTGGTCTCATTTTCCCATTACTTCACTCGTTCATGTCACTTTTCTCTCATTTGCTTCTTCCTGCAATTAATTCTCATGTACCTTTTTGCTGTTTGCTCATTTTATACTTTCTTTCCCTGCATTCTTGAGCCTAAATTCCTTCTCCACCTATCTCTGCGCTCTACTATCCATTCTCTCCGCTTTTTATTCACACCATCTGTAGTAAAGCCATAAAGTGATGTCATAAATTATACTTTTAAAAAAAGCGTTAAGCTTGAGACTTATTTCTCAGCCGACTGTGGCCCCCCCTCTTCCTCAGCCCTCTCCTTGCCCTTTGCTGGGTGAATCGTGTCCAGGCTGCCTCCCAAATGGATCACAATCTGTCCACCTGCCCCGTCCCACTGCTGGTGCCTTCTGTTCCATATCAGCTTTGGTTTTCTCCAAAGCAGACTCTGAAGCAAAGATTTGTATACGCATAGTTCGGTGGTTTTCCTTTATTCAGTTTGGGCTTTGTTTTGTTTTGGTAGTGGGAAAGTGAGACAAGGGAGAAAGAAAATAGTAAAAGGTGTAGTAATGAGCAGGTTACCACTAGGGGTAACAGAGTCGAATCCCACAGAGGACACTGACAAACTGTGGGAAACACACTCAGAATGTTCCCTCTGAGGGAGGAAGAGGCCAAATAACTATGCTCCAAGGCCCATCCTGAGTTGGTGAAGCTTGCTCCTGGGGCATTAGCTCTCCTGTGCTTCCATCCTGCCCCAGGAACCTCCAACAGGCTCTCTGGAGAGAGTGCCCTCTGCTCTGCCCCCCGGGGCCAGAGCTGTCAGCCTGCCCAGGATGGCCATCAGGGTGCTCTGAGGACCTGGCGCAGCCCTGGCAGCTTTGGCCACATCAGCCCATCAAAATTCCTCCCCACCATGCTCTCCCTACTCTCTCTTCCCTTCACCCATTCCTCCCTACACTTCCAACTGTGCCAGAAACGAGGAAAACCTGGCAGAACATTCGCCAGACTATTAGCAGCGGTTATTTTGAAGGAAGCTATGTAGGTGGAAATTATGCAGGATTTTTAATGCTCTGTTATATATGGTCTTTTTATTAAGAAGAAAAAACATGTATATACACTCCCCATCTCATTTTCTGTGTTCAATATCTTTCATATGTTTCCTCCTCTGTCAAATTCTGCATCCCTTCCTCCGTATGAAACCACCGATGTGCTTCCTTCTCTGCCTTTTTCCACCTCTTACTGGATTCATTTTCTTTCTATCAGATCACTCATTTGTCACCTTGTCTGAGTTTTCTGTCTGTCGTGCAGCTGTTTTCCAGTTTCCTGATTTTCTCTCTTCTGTTTGGGATCAGATCTCCCTCCTGTTGTCTCCAGTCTGTCACTGTTCCTCTGCTCTCATGTAGAATTCAGGAACAGAGAGACAGCTTCTGAGAGCCCCACCCTGCCATGCTCCCTCTGCAGTCAAACCTCATTTTCTCTCTCCTCCAAGATCTATACCTGCAGCAGCCCCTGGAAATCAGAAAGCCAGTTCTGAGCAGGAGGCCCAAGGACAGCTGTTGATCCTGAAAACAGTTTTAATTTGTCTCTGTCTCATTAGCTTAATGCTGATTCCAGCCACCCCCACCTCCACCCCGGGCTGCTGACCAAGCTTGGTGACTTTTTTTTCCACTCAGCCTGAGGCTTATCAAGTCCAGAGACAAAGCTGACAGTTCAGGCAACCTTTCTTTGGTGACCCTGGCCCTTTGTGTCCGCTCGTCAACGACTTTCATTCATCTCTGGGCCTATAGTAATTAAAACAGAAAGATCATCCCCATTGGCTGGCCTCTCTCTGTGAATCGACATGACAAGCAAAGTCGAATATATAAATGCTTATAGGGCAGGAACCATCTCTGAGTGTAAGGTTTGTTTGATGACTGAGCTGGGAGAATTGTCCACTGCCAGGTGCTGCTGTGAATAGGAAAAGTGAAAGTGAAAGTTGCTCAGTCATGTCCAGCTCTTTACAACCCCATAGTCTCTACAGTCCATGGAATTCTCCAGGCCAGAATACTGGAGTGGGTAGCCTTTCCCTTCTCCAGTGGATCTTCCCAACCCAGGGATCAAACCCAGGTCTCCTGCGTTGCAGACCAGAGGCAAATCATCACAAGGTACTTTAAAAATTGCCCCCAGAAAGTGATTTATAACTAAGGAAGACTCAAAGCTTGAAGAAATGTTTTTCTTCCTAGTAAATGTTTTATGTTGCCACATTTGAAATCAGAGGTTGTGTCTGGACTTGGTCAGGTTAAGAATCTATTCAGGCAGAGTGCAGTAGGTAAATCTCTGACTAGTAATCTCCATTTCTTGATATTTCATACACTGTGTCATGAACTTGACCTCATGTGTATTTACTGTATTTAATCTTAATGTCCACAGAGAGTGAGCCGTGATGACTCTGGAAAACCTGCTGAGCTAGGACATACACGGGTAGTTTTGCCTGGACTCTATTTGCCTGGTATTCTAGGTTCTAAGTGATCAGTTCTAGGTTTTAGGGAGGGACCCAGCTCCTGGATAGAGGTTGACAGGGCAACCCATTCCTGTTTAGACCACCTGATTAAGACGACAAGAGCCTGGAAGTCTTTATTTCCTCCGGCTCCTCCAGAGCCTTTAGCAGTCACTGTCCACTGCTAGGAGCCCTTCTTCTTCCCTCCTAGGCGCCTATTCTCCTCTTGCTGCCTCTAGTAGTCCCACTCTGGGAAGCATCTCAACCATCTGTCTATTCAAACAGTGCTCATCAGGTGCCCACCACACATCATGAAGTGGGCTTTAAGGAGAGGTATATATATATGGGCTCCCACCTTACAGGGACTCACAGTGCAGGAGAGACTGACCAAACCAACAGGTAGGAAACCCAATCAAGGGAGGGAACTACCTTGTTTGGGATTCCAGAACACAGTGCTGGGGGAATGCCAGGCCAAGGATACAAGGGTTCAAGGAAACTCCAGAGTCTTTTCCAGAGTCTTCTCCCGTAGCAGGTGATTTTTTTTGTGATATAGCTCCCTGAAGGCATCCTGAAGGCAGAGGTGTGTGTGCTCTGCTCACCAGAACACCCCCAGGGCCTGGCAGGCACCTGGCCCAGCAGGTAGCATGCAGGGGGTTTTTCTGTGTATTAGTGAATAAATCAACGTGGTGGCTTTTGAGTTGAGCCTTAACAGATAAAAAAGGAGTTAAGTAGGTGGCAAAGGGGATAGCTTATTTATTAATTACTTTGCTTTATTTAAATTATTTATGGATTTTAATAGCTAATATAGTCACATAGTTCAAAAACCAAAGCACCATAAGACAGAAGAAGACAGACAGACAGACAGAAGATAGACACTATAAGACAGACAGAAGAAGGCTCACTTCCATCCTTATCTCCATTTATTCCTTTCCCTATCCCATCATACCCCTCTCCTGCCCACTGTGAGTTACCATTTTTATTGAGATTTATATATTATTGCAGTATATCTTGTGCAAATAAAACTATAAACAAATATCTTATCTTATTTTCTCACCTTTCCTCACAAATGCTGGCATACTCAAAAACTGTTCTGCTCTTTTTTTTTTTTTTTAACTCAACAATATATCCTGGCGATCTCTCCTGACAGTACCTTGAGAAAGATCTCGTTCTTCCTACAGCTGCACTGTACTCCATGGTATGCTGCTGCTGCTGCTGAGCCGCTTCAGTCGTGTCCGACTCTGTGCGACCCCATAGACGGCAGCCCACCAGGCTCCCCTGTCCCTGGGATTCTCCAGGCAGGACTCCATGGTACAGATGCACCTTATCGGAAAGGTCAGTTAAGCATCCACTTGTGAGAAATACTGCTTCTCCCCCTCTCATCCTCTCCCATCTGTGTGTCAAAATTTGCCCCTCCTCTCTGAACACTGATCTCTAATTTCGTAAGTCAATTTGGCTGCCTAATTGAATAAGCCAGTTACATCAGTGCATTCAAAAGATGGAAATTTGTTTATATGTATACCTTGCAAAACAGGCTTTGAGCTCAAATGTCCTATTTCAAAGACAGGTACGTGTGCGTGCTAAGTTGCGTGTCTGACTCTTTGCGACCCTATGACCATAGCCTGCCAGGCTGCTCTGTCCATGAGATTCTTCATGCAAGAATACTGGAGTGGGTTACCATGCCCTCCTCCAGAGGATCTTCCTGACCCAGGGATTGAACCTGTGTCTCTTATGTCTCCTGCGTTGGCGGGCAGGTTCTTTACCACTAGTACCACCTGGAAAGCCCTATTTCAAAGACGTTAACCACCCAAGGAAATAAGCAGTGGAGCCTTTTGGCGCAGAGACTGTCATGTCTGCAGGTCATCATCTTCTTAAAAGGATTTCGCCTTGTGCTGAAGACACAACAGGGGCTCAGCTCGCTGGCCAAGAAGAGTTGATTCCCACGACCCGTACTGCTGGGTTTCGTAGGCTGCTGCTGAGAGATCATTCGAGGCAGCCCCATGCACACCCTCTCCGCCCACAGCTGTGACCCTGGCTGCTGTGAGGGTTGAGAGGGGGTGCTTTCTGTTACATTCTACCCCAGTTGTTTCAGATTGTCAGAAGAACTGTACCAATATTCCCAAGTAAACCTGGCTTTCTCCCTTAGCTAAAATAATTCTTAACATTAAACCAGATGATTTTAAAGGGAATAGCGTGTTCGATTTTCCCCTCCATTCCTTCCAGCCCAAGTGATGGGCTATGTTTCAGATTGTCAGAAGAACTGTACCAATATTCCCAAGTAAACCTGGCTTTCTCCCTTAGCTAAAATAATTCTTAACATTAAACCAGATGATTTTAAAGGGAATAGCGTGTTCGATTTTCCCCTCCATTCCTTCCAGCCCAAGTGATGGGCTGCAGCCTATAAGATATGAAATCTGTGAGAAGGCAGTAAGGCCAACATGTTTATGTTGGTGATTACTGTTGACTTGGTTTTGCTATTAGTATTCTTGACAGTTCCCCTGCTTCGTGTGATTGCTATTTTCAGCTATCTTTTATCTAGGGTTTCTCCTCTCTTAGCACTTTTTTTTTTTTTTTTTTCATTCCCACAGTTCAGGAGCTCAGGTATGCAGTTCTTTGTGCAGAAGGATGTGTGTGGGCTCTGTATGTGTGAAAAGACCAAACTTGGTTGGCTGCCAGTTTGTTTCGGGTGTTTGAATGATGATTGTGGATTGTTGCAAAACCAATCTGTCTGCAGCCTCTGGATGAATACGGGAAACAGCCAAAATGAACACACTGGCTGTGGGACAGCTGCTCACTCACACCATTCACGAGTGGCTAGAAAATGTCAATGATGGCTGGGCCAGAGGACAGTGGGACAGTTATCAGCTACTCTCCCCCATATCAGGATGGGCTTTGCGGCCATGTATTCTCACTGGAGAAGGACTGAAGTATGGTGGGCAACAGCAAAAAACAATTGTTATTTCAAATACTGATGATGGGAAAGCTCTTAAGGAGGACCTTTTGTTGTTCTTGATTGCCCATTTAGTTATGAAAAATGAGGCTCCCAGGCAAAATATAAAAGAAATCAGAACAAGTGCTACATTGCTTTGGAAAGAAAAGAGAAAAAGAAGGAAGGTCATCCCAGGGATATCATGGTAGGGGGCGAGAGGGAGAGGAGGGCAGAGAAGGCCAAGGTCAGCAAGGCATCCTGGGAGCTGGGACGGCTGACGAATGGCTAACAGCCAATTGTGAGTTGTTGTCTGTACTGTAGATCCTCTTTGTATTCCCTCCCAAAGCCATCTGTAAAATCTGCTGCAAACACAGCCTTGTGTCAGTGGTACTATAGGGCCTGATGGCCAGAGGGGTGCCTTTCACTTGGGAATTTTATGACCTATTTCAGGGAAGAAGGGCAAGGGGAGAGAAGTCAAGAGTGGTCTTCTTGTTTATGCTATTTGTTAAAAGTTCCTTCAACTTAAAATATTTAGTATGCTAAGGTACCGTATTTTAGGACTGCATGTCCTGAATTCCCACAAAAGTAAGAAATGAAACTTTTATGTATACATATAGCTAAACTTACTTTCTGTTTGTTTGGAGTTCTGTTCATCTCGGTCATTCAGTATATCCAGGGTTGCATCTGAGCTGGGTGGGGGCGGGGGGAGAGGATGAGACGAGAAAGGTGTATATACTGCCAAGGTCCCACTTGGGTCATTCTACTTTCTGCCCTTGGAGAGACACCCAGTTTCCCTCTGACCTTTGGTCATCAGTCACATGTGCTGAGGAGAGTTGTTCTGAAGTTCCCCCTACAAACCCCCCAGGTCCAGCTCACTCTAAGCCTTCCAGTGTCCTCACAAGCTCAGGAAACCTTTTCTGCTTCTGCAGCAGGATATCCTGTGGATCTGCTTAAGATCCTTCACCACCTCTGGGCCACTCTGGTTCATGCAAACCAGCCCATTTCTGCATCACGCTGAGGATGAGATTCTTCAGAACCATCTCTTAGAGTAGACACACCTGGGAATGAAGCCACAGACCTGCCCCGTTATCAGCTCCCTAAATCCATCTGGAAGTTTTATTTCTTCATCCTAGTGGGGAGAGAAACAAATCCCCAAGTCTCCTAGCTTAGGAAACCCCACATTCTAAGCACTCCCCTTTTCTCCTCCAGTGGTGCAATTCTATGCTTCCTCTTGGGAATCCACACCCTTACATTATCAGATACTCTCTCAGACCTGCAGGGTCTAAACTTCTGAAATTCAAATAGGCTGCTTTTGTACTGCTGGGCACTTCTTCCCTAAGGCAGAACTCAAGTGGCAGTGTCACTGTTCCAACCATCAGTGCCCGTCACTGGGAGTTAGCTGAGAGTCACCTGGCAGGTTGCCTCTTGGAACACCTCAGTTCAAGGTCACAAAAGTTGTGCTCTCAGGACACCACAGGCTCAGATAGTGATGGGATGTATAGAAAGTATTTGAAATTCCGCCTGTTACCGAGAATGAGGAGGAATTCTTTTTTAATTGAAGCAGAAAGAATTTGACTTCTTCTAAAGTAATCCCCTTTTTGAGCATTCTTTGAGTAATCGGGTGTCTTCTATCTTATGAACTTTTATTCAAATCAGAGATTCTGAAACTGAGGTTCATGAACTCCTTGAAATTACATGCAGAATTTTCTAGATGTCTTTTTTTCTGATGTAAGCATCCATGGGATTTTCTGAAAAACAGATTCTCCAAAGAATGTGTGACCCAGATAAGGTTAAGAACTGTTGCTATAAACCACAATCACAAATCTATTTCCCCTTGACTTTCATGAATCCCTTTTATTGAATTTTGAAGTTCACAAAATAAAGACCTACTCAAATGAAAAGGATTATTCTGTGCACTGAATTAAAGCCTTCAAAACCCAAACTTTATGTCTGATATACCTCCCCACAGGTTCATTTATAATGGCATTTTACAGTTTGGAGGGAAAGCTAGATGTGACATCTGTCATCTCTTGGTCTCAAGGGCTAGACGCATATCTGCTTCTCTTCACTGTTCAGGGTACATGCTTCCTGAGGCTAGACATCTCAGCTTCAGTCACAGTATGTGAGCAGCTGTGCTTCCCTGATTGAACCTCCATCATCCCCCCTTAACACAGACCTTTGCAGAGCATAAAGCTCTTGGGTGTTCATTTTGTCATTTGACCCTTAACACAACTCTGTGGTGGTAATAAAGGCAGATATTCTTGACCCCACTTTATAGATGCAAAAGGGAAGCTTAGGATAAGGACTGGATACAGTCCTAAAGGAGTTTATGCCAAACAAGGTGCCAACCACAATTCTTTCAAAAATTGCCTTTAATTAAAAAGCTATTACAAGGCAGTTTTTTATGCTCTGTTTTGGACTTAATTGTCTTCCATCCAAAATTCATATGTTGCGGTCCCTCCTACCTTCTTCCCCATACCTCAGAATGTGACCTCATTTTGAAATAGGGTTGTTACAGATGTAATTATTTAAGATGAGGTCATACCAGGGTAGCGTGGGTTCCTGATCCAAAATAACTAGTGTCCTCATAAGAAGGGGAAACTTGGACACAGACATGCCATGTAAAGATGAGGGCAGAGATAAGAGCGATGTTTCTATAAGCCAAGGAATGACAAAATTGCCAGCAAACTAGCAGAAATTAGGCAAAGGCCAGAACAGATTTTCTCTTGAAACCCTCAGCAGGAATGAACCCTGCCAATACCTTGACCTTGGATTTCTAGCCCTAGAACTGTGAGACAATGAATTTCTCTTGTTTAAGCCAGCCAGTTTGAGGAAGTTTATTACAGCAACTCTAGTAAACTAATATATGCTCTATTTCACAACTTTTAAAAATTAAAGGAAAACATGAACCTTTATTTGGTATGAGACATTAAAACAACACAGAAATATGTGAAATAAAATGTGAAATCCCCACTCACCATACCAATACACCCACCCCCACCAATGTAACATGTTTATATTAGATAATTATCCTCATGGAACTCTTTCTATGTATTTATATACATATCCATAGAGATTCCTATAGGTATCTTGGGGGCTTCCCTAGCGGCTCAGACAGTAAAGGTTCTGCCTGCAATGAAGAAGATCCAGGTTTGATCCCTGGGTCAGAAAGATTCCCTGGTTAAGGAAATGGCAATCCACTCCAGTATTCTTGCCTGGGGAATTCCATGAACAGAGAAGCCTGGTGAATTACAGTCCACGGGGCCGCAAAGAGTCAGACATGACTAAGTGACTAACATTTCACTTTTCATAGGTATTTTTAAACCCGGTTTTTCTGACTCTGAGTTTCCACTCCCTGTTCTCTCTCTCTCAGACACCTAAAAATATGTTTGCTCTTCTACTGGTTGTTAGAAGTGGTCTTCCTCTTCAACAGCTTGTTGAACTTGTGTGTGTGTTAATACCCATTCTCAGAAAGAGGAAAAAACTTAAAAGAATCTCCCCAAGTCAAGGTATAAACATTGGAAAAGCTTTTAGAGATTGAAAGAAAAATGGATATACTTGCTTTGCCTTTCTCCCACAGCCAGGCTTTGGGTAAAAAGTGGAATGCAAGTTTTGTGAGATGGTTTCCACTTAGCTCAGAGGGTAACTCACACTCCTACATATACACTGTGGAAGTTGTTTACCCACAAAGATCTGACTGGCACCCTCCATGTTCCACCTGTTAGAAATATACTTTTTTGCACTATGAAGACAAGGTGCCATTCTCTCTTCCTATCAACTCAGAAATTTCTGCTTTTTTAAAAACAAAGCAAAACAAAAAACATCCCTATCTCCAGATGGCCACTGTTGCAGAGAACATATGTGCCTGGGAGAAGAGAGGGAACCTTGGGCCCCGCTGGTCTCTTCCAACAGATAGGCAGATGAGAAGCATAGAATGCTCAATCTAAAAGAGGGAGGGGCAGCTCAGGGTCTGTGAAGTGAAGTCACCAGTCACATCCTGTAGTATCAGGGCCTGTTCCCTCACCTGCAGCTCCTTCCACCTCACTGAGCACAGTCCTTAGGATATTTTATTCCTTGAGCACAGAACAAATGAGGCATCCCTGCATAAGACCTGAGACTGAAAAATATTTCATTAACTTTGATGTCTACAGAAAATAAAGCAGAAGAGAGATGGGATCACAGAACAGGAGGCTGAGGCAGAGAAGAGGACCCTGGATGGAGTCCAAAAGGAATAAAAGAAGAGAAATGAAAATACAGAGAAGCGATGGGGTTGGAAGGACAGGAGGAGGGGATGATCCAAAAGGGTGTGGACAGAAAGAATCTTGACTTATTTTGGTAACCAGGTTAAAAGATTGGTCCCTGTGATAGTTAATTTTATATGTCTCTTGGCTGGGCCATGATATCTAGATACTTGGTCAAACATTGTTCTAGATGCTGCTGTGAAAATGATTTTTGGATGAGGTTAATAAGAAGGAAATGGCAACCCACTCCAGCGTTCTTGCCTGGAGAATCCCAGGGACAGGGGAGCCTGGTGGGCTGCCGTCTATGGGGTCGCACAGAGTCGGACACGACTGAAGCGACTTAGCAGCAGCAGTAGCAGCAGCAATATGTACATTGGGCTTCCCAGGTGACACTAGCAGTAAAGAACCCTTCTGCCAATGCTGAAGATGTAAGAGAAGTAGGTTCAGTCCTTGGATTGGGAAGATTCCCTGGAGGAGGGCATGGCAACCCACTCCCGTATTCTTGCCTGGAGAATCCTTTGGATAGGGGAGCCTGGCGGGCTATGGTCCATATGGTTGCAAAGAGTCAGATATGTCTGAAGAGTTAGCAAACAACATGTAAATCAGTGGACTTTGAGTAAAGCAGATTGCTCTTCATAGGGCGGGTGGGCCCCACTTCATCAGTTGAAGTTCTTAATAGCAAAAGACTGACCTTTTGCTTAGGAAACCCAAACAAGGAAAAATTCTACCATAGACTGATTTCAGACTCAAACTGCAGTTCTACTCTAGGTTTCCAGTTTACTTGCCTACCCCATAGACTTTAGACTTGTTCAGTTCAGTTCAGTTCACTTGCTCAGTCGTGTCCGACTCTTTGCAAACCCATGAATCGCAGCATGCCAGGCCTCCCTGTCCATCACCATCTCCCGGAGTACACTCCGACTCATGTTCATAGAGTTCATGATGCCATCCAGCCATCTCATCCTCAGTCGTCCCCTTCTCCTCCTGCCCCCAATCCTTCCCAGCATCAGAGTCTTTTCCAAAGAGTCAACTCTTCGCATGAGGTGGCCAAAATACTGGAGTTTGAGCTTTAGCATCATTCCTTCCAAAGAAATCCCAGGGCTGATCTCCTTCAGAATGGACTGGTTGNGCTCAGTCGTGTCCGACTCTTTGCGACCCCATGGGCTGTAGCCTACCAGGCTCCTCTGTCCGTGGGATTTTCCAGGCAATAGTCATGGAGTGGATTGCCATTTCCTTCTCCAGGGGATCTTCCCAACCCAGGGATCGAACCCGGGTCTCCCGCATTGTAAACAGACGCTTTACCGTCTGAGCTACCAGGGAAGTCCTCTTGGTACACCAGAGTCTTCAAATGTCTCTATTTATGGCTAAAATGACTACCTCTGGTTCTGAGTCTAGTGCCTTTTCCTGGTCCTTCCCCAGGGCTCAGAGGTTTTACCCTGTCTTCTTATCCTGGGGGTAATGGATTTCCACCAGTGCCCTAAGCGCAGCAGTTTTTGATGGTGTCAGGAGAGATAGAAGAGAACAGATGGAGCTGTGCTCGCCTCTTGCAGTGATCCCATTTTTCTCTCCCCAGTCTCCTCCGTGAGTGTCTGGTGGAATTTGCGGAGAAAGTCTGGCAAGAAGGCACACATGTGCTCCTGTGCCTGTGCCTCCGCAGACACCACACTGTCCCTCCAGCCTCCATCCAGCCTCCACCGATTTGTCGACCGCTCTAGATGCGTCCTCCTTGCCCACATCTGGGGGCTTCTGCCTTAGATGAGCAATTATCAGTCTCCCACAGAGTCTCTCAAGATTTGGGGTTATTTGGTTGTCCTTCATCCTCCATTTTCTCATGGCTTCAAGAGAGGATGTCAACTTGTGGATTATCCATCTCATAAGATAAGAGAGGGAGGGATAGCTTTGCCAGCTATCTATATCTTCCTTAAGTTTTCTAATATAAACTTTGAATCTATCAAGCTTTGGGGAAAGGATCTTAATTTTCTTTTCCCTCAAATTTTTGCCCAACTGAGAAATTTTTATTTTAACCTTATTAATTGAATCTATTTAGAGGTTTTGGTGATAGTGTGACAGCTACACTCAATTTTATGTTTCTTTGAAGCTGAGTTTTAATCAGCCTTTGTCACTGAGGGATTCAGTTTTATCTTTTACTATTAGGGGTTAAGAAGGTGTTGCATCTTCCAACCCTACAAGTCTCTGATGTATGCCCTTTCATTCCTGCTTGCAAGCAAGACAATTATTTTTAAATTATGTTTTTCTTGTATTACCTTGCTAAATGAAACCTTTAGTAATTAGTACACACTGTGAATATTCTATTGTCCAAACTCTCTCCAAGAGCTGTAAGTTTATTACAGGTGATAATTTTGCCAAACACTTCACCATATAATCATGTCATTCATGATTTTTCCAGCCTCTGATAATCATTTCCTGACTGTTCACCACTCACTACAATGTCAATGCTGCATATCTCAGGTTTGGGTGTTAATAGGATCTCATTTTTGATACTGATTTCCACATCACTCAGGACAGCCTAGGTTATGCTAGGTTGATAAGCAATCCCAAAATATTTATAGTTTCTTATAACCAATGGGCTTCCCAGGTGGTTCTGATGGTAAAGAATCTGCCTGCCAATGCAGGAGGCATGGGTTCGATCCCTGGGTTGAGAAGATTCCCCTGGAGAAGGAAATGGCAACCCACTCCAGTATTCTTGCCTGGAAAATTCCATGCACAGAGGATCCTGGTGGGCTACAGTCCATGGGGTTGCAAAGAGGCAGACATGACTGAGCGACTAACACACACTTAAACAATATTTTTTTTTCCTTTCTGTGTCCATCATGGATTGGCTGACTGCCATCAGCTGAATGTTTGTGTCCTCCCAAAATTCTTATGTTGATGCCTTAATCCCTATGGTGATAGAATTTGAGAGATAGTTGGGTTTGAATGAGGCCATGCAGATGGAACCCCATTATGGGATTGGTCATCATGTAAGAGGACAAAGAGGGCCAACTCTTTCTTCTTCTGCCATGTAAGGAAGCCAACAAGAGGACTCTTACCAGAACTAGTCCATGCGGGCACCCTGATCTTATACTTACTTAGCCTCCAAAACTGTGCAAAATGAATGTGTTATTTAAGTCACTCAGTCTATGGTATTCTGGTTGTAGCAACCCAAGCTGACTAGGACTCTGGATGAGGGCTCTGCCCCACATCTTAGCATTGTGGATCCAAGGCTGCAGGAGCATCCCCTGCCTGGAGCTCTTAAAGTTTCCACCCTGAAGTAATTTGCGTCACTTCCTCTCCTGTTTCACTAGCCAAGGCAAATCACATGGCATGTCTGATTTCAAAGAAGCAAGTAACCGTAACCTACAATTGCCCATGAGAGAGAGGCAAGAACATTTGGAAGACAGACAGGACCTTCAGACCTCATAACAAGACTCATGTTTACTTCCTGCCTGCTACCAATCCAAGTGTTTTGGATTTTACCCTACTCTTGCTTGCAAAAGTGGATTTTTGGCCAGATTAGGCCAATCAGAACACTGAATCGGTCCTGACCGTAGGGACTAGCTCAGAAACGGGCCGAAGACCCAACTTGAGCAATGAGACTCGACTCAGGGCCTCCTTTAGGATATGGCTAAGAAACCGTCTCTTTTCAATGGACCCAGAAGTATAAGATGCGTGCCTAGAATTGACAGGGGCTGTACACTCAGAGAGACTTGCCTGAAGACATCAGGAAGGAAAAGCAGAGATGGAGGGAGAGGTGGAGTGAAAGAAAGTGGAGGAGAGTGAGCAAGAGAGATAGGAGAGAGCTGCAGCAAGAGTGAGAACAAGGGAGGGGGGAGAGGCCCTGGATTCCGTCATTCCTGACCCACTCTAGGACTTTTCAGCTATGAGAATTAATAAATCCCTTTTTGGCTTGAATTGTTTGTTATCACCTACAACCACTGGAATCGTGAATAATATGCTGCCCTTTAGGTAGGTGGCTATTCAGTTCTTGTCCCTGGAAGGACTCGGATGTGCACAGATGTTTTCCCCCTGTTGCCAGAAAGCAACCAACAATCACTGGGAAGCAAGAGCTGGGCAAAGATACATGCGATAGATATTCAAGACCAACCTTAGATCATCAGGTTTAAAAGGCACCAAATCAATAGAAAGTCATTAAAAATCAATCCCATGACAATGGATGCTCTGGTTTACTTGCCCTCACTCACCACTTCCAGCTTCTAATGCTTGAATCATTTCCCATTGATATGCGAAGCATATGCCAATTTAAATTTATTGGAGCACTTCACATTTTTAAGTGCTTAAATTTGGAAAAGATGAGCTTTATGGGGCCAGCATAGTGTAGAATGATCAGAAATGTTAAGAATGTGTTGCACTTTTTGTCATTTCCAAAAGGTTAAAGAGTTGGGTTTATGAAATTCAAAATGATTTAAAATCATAAAATCGCTTTCGTCCAGTGGCAGTGTTTGAATTTGGGAATTTGTAGGAAGCCTACTTTACTTTCCAACTTACCCAAGGTGGTCTGCCACATTTCTAGAAACTCCATCTTGCCTCAGATGGGAGTCACCCATCAGATAACTCAAAATTGAATACTGTGCTCATTTTTAACTTGTTATTTAATTTCTAAACAACTTGGGCTTCAGGTAAGCATGATATGTAATGATTTCAAATATTTAGCTAAACTCATATTCTTGAAAGAATTCCACTCTCTCAAATTAAAACTCATTTAAGAATTTGAAGTGATTTTAATTGGTCTTCTCTCCAGGCTGGAAAAAATCCTATTTCGCTTTTAAAAACATTAATTTTTTGTTTTGCCCTGCTTGTTAAAGACGCATATGTAAAGTTACTGCAATCAGCACTGTGACTTCTCGAATCGAATCTTAGCCTCATAAAGTAAACACTGATAAATCTGCAGAATTTCAAACGGCTGCCACAAACAGGTGATCACTTTGTAGTGTTTCCTCATTACTCTAATGCCACAGCACCCCATCCTCTTCTCCTGATGCTAAGTACTGGGAATATTAAAACCCAATTATAAATGAGGAGGGAGCTTGTTCCCCTCTCCAGTCTATGTCAGAAGCCAGGAGGACTCACAGGCACTGAGCGTTAGACCAACCCTTTGGAATCCGCCTCCCTTCAGCTCGGCATTCTGTACAAACCATTCCCTCCCCTAATTTTACTCAGGTCAACTTGTAATATTTAATCACAATAACAATCCTTTGCATTAACATATTTAGCCTTGGTGCCAAGGTCCAAATTTGCTAATCTTGTCCTTAAATATATGTTCACTGTAAAATAGATGAACATTCCATAACTTTAAATCACTAGTTTAAAAAGCTCACATTTTATAATGGTGATCAAAAGTGAAACACGAAAGGAAGATGCATAAATCCAAATGCAGAAATGTATCAAACACACGGTGCTTGTCAATCCCGTGGACTTCTGTGTCTGGAATTGGTCCCATTTCCGCCTCTACCCCAAATTCCAAGGGATGGCTCTCAGCCTGGCCTGCTTGGCCAGTCCTCAGCATCTCCCAGGTGGTCAGCCCTGAGTTCTGTCCGGCCGTTCAGCTCAGCAGAGCAGTCTTGTCTCACTGTACCCCACACCCTGTTAAGATGGGCCCTCGCAAAGCCAGCACGTGGTGGATGCCAGCCCTGCCCTCCTCTGGAGCACAGGGAGGCATGGCAATAAGCTGCCCTCTGGAGCAGACCCCGTGGCTTGTGCTTGGGAGTTAGAGGGAGCCTTCAACTTCCCACCTCTTGAGTCACCCACTGAGATACATGAAGCTGGTCAGAAAGGGGAAAAGATAACTTTGATCCAGTGAGACACTTCTTCAAGAAAATTCCACAAGAAATCGGTTGTTACCTGCAGATAACAACTGGTTTGTTAGCTAATGGCTGGGGGCAAAGCCAAGGCCAGTTATAGCTCCAGCTGTCCAGTCATTAACTGCAGTAAAGACTGATTTTGAGGAGGTTATTGCTGTGATAAAATATCCTCAAAAGATTATAACAGCAATAGTGTATGGGAAAAAAAAAAGTCTTAGTGGCTATAGTATGACTGAATGGCTGCTTTTGAAAAATTGGCCGCTCCCTGGCGGTTCATAACCGATTTTCCACCAGTCAAAAGCAAGTTGTGCTCTGTTAGGTTTATTGTACAAGGCAATAAAAATATTGGCCAGGTTAAATTGTCAGCATGTTATAGCATTAACCATTCTTTTACTGTGTTTAATTTAAGCATTACGATGATTCATTATGGAAGAACGTGTCCCATGCAAATGAACAGACATCGAGTGTCAAAAATATGCAGCGTGGTTTTTTTAAAGCAAAATTAATTTTTATTTGACGGCTTCTGTAGGCGGAAGGACATCTAAGATGTGGCAAAAAGTGTACATATACTTTTTTTAAATTGCTATGGCATTCTGAGAGATTGAGTCGTGACAGTACCGTTTCCCAGAGCGTCTGCTTGGCCTTAAATGAAGCGTCCTTGAGGCCACACGGAGCTCAGCCGATGACTCCTGCAGAGACAGGGCCTCGGTCCTCACCTCCAGGCCCAGTCCTGCATCCTGCCCATGGCCTCCAGCACCTCTGACTCCAGAGGACTCTCAGAGCCACTTTGGTGGTTCCTGAAAAAGCTCTATTGCAGGGCTGGGATCTGATCTGCCTTCCTGCGCTTTTGGAGACACTTCCAAGAAAGATGTGGCCTTCCAGGATGGGTCCTGAGGCAGCCGAGGCAACAAATGGCCACGATCCTGCCTGTCCCTAAGGAGCACTCCCCAACCACCCTGTGATTAAGGCTTCACTCTGTGCGCCAGGAGGTGTGATTGCTCAAACAATCACGCTGGTCAGGTGTCCATCCCTGTCCAGGTGACACAGGTCAGCACGAACCTGCACAGCACCCGACACACACCAGGAGGGTCAATTTCACAGTCTCTCCCTCCCCTCAATCCCCACAAAGCCAGTCTGTGGCCTTCCTGTGGCACATAGCAGATTCTACCGTGTATGGAGACACATGTGATGGATCCTACCACCCTTCCCTCCCACCTCCGCCCTCCACACTATAAGAACCATGAGCTCCTTAAAGACAAAAGGATGGGCCTCGCCAATCCCCTGGAAGCCTAATCTCCCCAGGTTTGGGGAAGAGCATCTCTGGTGCGTGTGCACCCTGCCTGTGTAGGCAGGACTCCCGCCTCCCACCATGTCCCCCTCCCCTGTGCCCAGCGAGTTTTGGGGTGTACATGGAGTCTGTCTCAGGGACCCCCACCATCCTCAGCTGCCGCACTACTTTGGGCAGTTCCAGAGTGTGCTGGTTCCTCCTCTCCTCTTCTGTCCCATCCACGGGGCAGCATCAACTCTTCCACAGGATGCAGTCTGCTGCCAGGCACTGGGCCACAGACACACTGGCACCTTCTGTCTGCCTGAGGGCACACTCGGTGCATGCTTGGGGCCCACTTAGTTCTCAGAACTGAACAGGATACTGGCTTCCTTGCTCCCCTGCAAGCTCTCAGGCCCATTCAGGCTCCAGGCTGAATTCCAAACAGCCCCTCCCACCTACCAGGAGGCCCCAGCCTCTCTCCTTCAGGGATGCTGAGAGCAGGTTGGGAAGGCTGATCCTCCCTCCATCTCAGGACCCAGACCAATGCAGCAATGACTATTGAGTAAAGACTCAATAGTAAAGACTCTGGTGGCCCCCACAGCTCCCCACACAGCTGGACCCCAGCCATGGACACCATAGTCCGTACCAAAATCAGGACCAGCCCTTTGGGTGATGCAGGACGGAGCTCTATGGGAGTGTACTGAAGAGAAACCGGTGGTGAGCTGAGATGGGTAGCTTTGGTTGGAGAACTGAGGTCCCATTGGCCACACGCTGGGAATGTGCTCAAGGTCATGATCAGAGGCCCCTGTAAGTTCCTCAGAGGAGGGACCTGTATTCAGCGCACTGAAGCAACACCCCCAGGCCCTGGGAACACTCTCAGCATGCCCACTCATACATGGCACTCACACAGCTGCACACACACATACACACACATGCACACACGGACATTAGCCACCTTCTTAGTCAGCTGTGACAAAATACCACTCATGCAGAGATTGAACAGTAGACATTTACTTCTCAGCAGTCTGGAGGCTGGGAAGGCTGAGAGCAAGGTGCTGGCTGATTCAGTTCCTGGTCAGAGCCCTTTCTGGCCCAGCATGTCCTCACACAGCAGAGACAAGATGGTCTCGGGTCTCCTCCTTTTCTTGTAAGGGCACTAATCCTATCATGGGGGCTCCATCTTCATGACCTCAGCCAATCACAATAGCTTCCCCAAAGCCTATCTTCTAATAGCCTCACATTGTGGGTTAGGCCTTCAGTGTAAGAATTTGGTCGGGGGACACTTTCATTGCATAACACCCCTGCACACACACACACACACGTGCACCCTCACATGTGTACATAGTGTATCCACACACACACATGCATGCATGCATGCATAGGTTTGCATAGGTTCATACTGTACCCACATACCCAGACTCACACCTGCATAGAAATGTACACACGTGCTCACATATTTACAGGTTGTATGTGTGATCACACTTACACCTACATGCACACCTTTCTCATACTGACTAACTGAATCAGTGGTTTTTAATGAGCACACATGGTAAGACAGGCCAGTGCTAAACTGATCTATTCTTGAAAAGCCCACAATCTTGTCAAATAAACACAAGATTCCTAATAAAAGCTGGAGACGGTGTGGAGAACAAGGAACCCTCAGACACTGTTGGTGGGAATGTAAATTGGTACAGTCACTGTGGGGAACAGTATGGAGGGTTCTCAAAAAATTAAAAATAGAACTACCATATGATCCTGCAATCCCACTCCCGGGCATATATCTGGAGAGTTCAAAAAAATACATGTGTCCCAGTGTTCCCAGCAGCACTCTTTACGATAGCAAAGACATGGAAGCAACCTAAATGTCCATCAACACATGGATGGCTAAAGAAGACATGTGTATACACACGCACACACACACACACACACATAGTGGAATATTACTCAGCCTTAAAAAAGAATAAAATAATGCTGTTTGCAGCAACACTGATGGACTTAGAGTTTATCATACTAAGGGAAGTAAGTCAGACAAAGACAAATATCATGTGATATCACTTTTATGTGGGATATTAAAAATTATACAAATGAAGTCATTTAAAAAACAAATAGGCTCACAGACATAGAGAACAAACTAATGGTTACCAAAGGGGAGAGTGGGAGGGAGGGCGTAAACTAAGCATGGGGATTAACATATACACGCTGCTGCTGCTGCTGCTGCTGCTGCTGCTGCTGCTGCTGCTACTGCTAAATCGCTTCAGTCGTGTCCGACTCTGTGCGACCCCACAGCCGGCAGCCCACCAGGCTCCCCCATCCCTGGGATTCTCCAGGCAAGAACACTGGAGTGGGTTGCCATTTCCTTCTCCAACGCATGAAAGTGGAAAGTGAAAAGTTAAAGTGAAGTCGCTCAGTCATGTCCGACTCTTCGCGACCCCATGGACTGCAGCCCACCAGGCTCCTCTGCCCGTGGGATTTTCCAGGCAAGAGTACTGGAGTGGGGTGCCACTGCCTTCTCCCAACATATACACACTACTATACATAAAAATAGATAAACAAAGGCCTACAGTATAGTACAGGGAACTACATTCAGTATCTTGTATTACCACATAATAAAAGAATCTGAAAAATAATATAGTCTCCCAAGGCAATAGAAATAAAAGCAAAAATTTAAAAATGGTACCTAATCAAACTTATAAGCTTTTGCGCAGCAAAAGAAACCACAAACAAAATGAAAAGACAACATACAGAATGGTAGAAAATATCTGCAAATGATGAACGCAACAAGGGCTTAATTTCTGAAATATGCAAACAGCTCATGCAACTCAATAATGAAAAACCAAATAGCCATCAATGAGCAGAAGACTTGTTTCTCAGATAAGACACACAGATGGCCAATAGGCATGTGAAAAGATGCTCATCACTGCTAATTATTAGAGAAATGCAAATCAAACTATAATGAAGTACCACCTCACACCAGTCAGAATGGCCATCAATTGAAAAGTCTACAAATAACAAATGTTGGAGAAGGTGTGGAGAAAAGGAAACCCTCCTATAATGTTGGTAAGAATGTAAATTGGTGCAACCGTTATGGGAAACAGTATGGAGATTCCTCGAAAAACTAAAAATAGAGTTGCCATGTGATTCAGCAGTTCCCTTCTTGGCACATATCTGGACAAAACTGTAATTTGACAAGATTCATGCATTTATATGTTCATAACAGCTCTGTTTACAAGAGAGCTTATAAGTCATGGAAGCATCCTAAATTCTAAATGTCCATCAACAGATGAGTAGATAAAAAAGATGTGGTATATATATATATATACACTGCTGCTGCTGAGTCGCTTCAGTCGTGTCCAACTCTGCGACCCCATAGACAGCAGCCCACCAGGCTCCCCCGTCCCTGGGATTCTCCAGGCAAGAACATTGGAGTGGGTTGCCATTTACTTCTCCAATATACTAGACACACACATATATGTTTATACACGAATACTACTCAGCCATAAAAAGAATGAAAAAGTATGAAATAATGTCATTTGCAGAAACATGGATGGACCTAGAGATTATCGTATCTCTGTCAGACTGAGAAAGCTAAATACCGCCTGATACTACTTACATGCAGAATCTAAAATATGAGCCCATCTGTGAACAGAAACAGACTCACAGACATCGACTTACGGTTGCCAAGAGGGAAGGGAGGATTGGGGATTTAGGATTAGTAAATGCAAACTGGCGTTTATAGAATGGGTAAACATCAAGGTCCTACTGGAGCACACAGGGAACCATGTTCAATATCGTGCAATAAATCATAATGGAAAAGAATATGAAAAAGAATATGCATATATGTGTATAACTGAATCACTTTGCTGTATGCCTGAAACTAACATGACATTGTAAATTAACTACACTTCAATTTTTAGTTAAAATACACACACAATTGCCAAACTGGGATTCTGGTCCTCTGAAGGCTGGCCTCAGAGAACTGCAGGTGTGACCAGTAGGATCCAGTCTGGGGAAGGCTGCTGAAAAAGGGGCCCGGGAAGCTTGGAGTGTTCTTGGGCGCAGGCAGAGGAGGGTGAGGAGGCCTCCAGGCCCTGTCCCCATCCTAAGTCACCAGAAGGTGCTGCCTGGCCAGGGTGCAGGGGAAGGAGGTAGGCCACCTGAGCCCGCTCAGTGCCTCCAGGCGAACACGTGCGATGCTTCCTTCTCTACCCTGCCCGCCTGCAGCACAGGCAGCCATCCTGGACTGCACAGAGGTGCCCAGGGGCCAATCTGGTGATGGGCAGAGTGAAAGCACAGGGCCTCCTTGACCCCCTGCCTCCTGGGGCCCCCACCAGCTGAGATACTGCCTTCTCCCCCGCCTTCCACCCTCCCCCATCCCACTACAGGGCATACTGTGGGAGAGCTGCAGAAGGGGCCTCCACCCTTGCCCACCCACCCTCTCTGTCCACTGTCCCTGCCCCAGGGCTCCCAGGGCCCCCAAGATCCAGACTCCATCCACTCCACATCCATCTCAGCTCGCTCTGTGCCTCTGAACCCTGAGAGGTGAGCCTCCTGTGGGGAGGGTCGCAAGGTGAGGGCTGTTCACTCCACACACTCTGCTTCCCATTTCCCCATCAGGAGCCGAGCAGCCCCAACTCCTCCCAAGGCTTCTTGCCTTCAGCAGCACCAGAGCCCGGTAACTGACATGGCAATATGATGTGGGGAGGTACCTTCTTTGAGTCTTTAGGAAGACCCCTGGTGGCTGCGAGCAAGCTCTGCTAGGGAGTGGGGAAGGGAGGCTCTCAGGCAGTGGGGGTCAGAGGCCAGGCAGGAGTCAGGACACTGAGGCTCTTGTCCAAGGGCGCTGTCAGGAGCACGTGACCTCCCAGGGACTCAGTAACCTCCACTGTGAAACGTGAGGACGTGTGGGGGCAGCCGGGTGCTATGCATGGCTTCAGTCCTATGCACATGGGCCCACTTGACTCATCTGTTTGTTCAGCAACAATTACTGAACAGCAGCTATGGTAGAGATATGGAGAGAAACCGATCCACTCCTGTCTTCCCAGAGCTGATAGCTGGAGGGGGTCAGACATAACCAAAAAGTCACCTGGGGTGACAGAAGACAGCCACTGTTGATGGGGCAGTTGTGGAGGCAGGTGAAGGGTTACAGCAGCACCCACAGAGTTCTGAGTGGGGAGCGGGCATCGCTAAGGAGGAGGGGACAGGGTTCCAGACAGAGGCCCCCGACCAGCCACGGATAGGCCAGCGAGACAACCGAGCAAGGTGCAAGGAGAGTGTAGGAAATGGGGTGCAGGAGGCCAGAGCTTACTGCAAGCTTCACAGGAGCTGAGGAGCTAGTGTGAAGGCAATGGGAGTCCACAAAGGGGTTCACTCTGGATAGAATGCATGAGGGCCAGGGCAGTTGGAGCTGGGGACACACAGGGGCTGGGGTGGGATCCAGGCCATGGCGGGTGGGAGGGGCTGTGCTGGGATGCTTGCTGCTGTAACTGGGAAGTGGAGCTGTCCCAGCTGGGAGGAGCCCTGGGATGGGGTGAGTCTCCTGCATGGGGCTGTATCTCTGTGACTGCACACACACGCGTGTGCATCCGTGTGTACGCCTCTCTATGTGTGAGGGTGTACATCCACATGTATGAGAACCCCCATGGCTGTCTTCCTCTGTGCCTTTGCCCATGTGGTGTGGACACTAGCAGGTGTGCACATGCTTTGGGGGTGCCTGGCACTAGGAAAGCTGCCGCCAAAGACAGACTTCACAGGGTTGACCTGGGGGCATTCTCCCTGCACCCCCTGCCCACCTAGACTAGGAGACCAGGATTTCCTAAGAAGTCCTCCTGCTTGTATCTCCCAGGGGCAGTTGGGTGCTACCCACTCCAGCAGCCCAGAGACTGGCAGGTGAGTGGCCAGCATGTCTGTGGTAGGGACTTCAGGAAAAACCTAAGGATCGCAGTAGATCCTAGTAGTCATGTATGGATGTGAGAGTTGGACTATAAAGAAAGCTGAGCACTGAAGAATTGATGCTTTTGAGCTGTGGTGTTGGATAAGACTCTTGAGAGTCCCTTGGACTGCAAGGAGATCCAGCCAGACCATCCTAAAGATCAGTCCTGAGTGTTCAGTGGAAGGACTGATGTTGAAGCTGAAACTCCAATACTTTGGCCACCTGATGTGAAGAACTGACTCACTGGAAAAGACTCTGATGATGGGAAAGATTGAAGGTGGGAGAAGGGGATGACAGAGGATGAGATGGCATCACCGACTTAATGGGTATGAGTCTGAGTAAGCTCTGGGAGTTGGTGATGGACAGGGAGGCCTTGCATGCTGCAGTGCACGGGGTCACAAGAGTCGGACACGACTGAGCGACTGAGCTGAACTGAACTGAAGGCGCCCAGGGCCAGGTCCCTTTGTCTGCATTTCGCTAGAGCCATTCTAGCCTGTGCTGTGACATAAATGAAGAAGGCAACAGTGAACACTTGTCCTGCTTGGCTCGCCCCGGCTCCCACAGTGCCCAGTTGCCAGGGACGCTCCAGTCGGTCATCTCCCTGCAGTGCAGTCCAAGGGAGGGCCAGCACCCACCACCACCTCACCCACAGGCGGGGCCAACTCCTCCGGCAGCCCTGGGGCAGGAGAGAGCCTTCTCCCTGTCAATGGCACCACAACCCCACAGAGAAAGAATCTGGACTTCAGTCCAGCACCTGACCCGGAGACACCTTCAGAGCACGCACCGCTCCTCTGATTTCGGCTTTAATCCACTCGCATACATCATTCTGTATCAAGGATTAATTTTATCATTGTATTTTCTAAAACTATATTGCAACACATTGCGTTATATCCTTATGCATTTTGCTAGTGTAATACAAAAAAAAAATGAATGAAATGATATATAATTCTTATTTATTTTTATTACTAGCCAACTCAATGTTGTACGCGGAAAAGCACAGCCCCAGACAAGTCAATATAATGTATTTCAGCACAGTGGTTTAGCACAATTTACTTTAGGAATGTGTCACCCACAAACATAACTATTTTTCTGCTCAGAGAGGTGAGGGTTGGAGCTATGCTCTTAAATTAAAACCCATCCAATTCCAGACTTAACAAAGCACCATTTCCCCTAGATCTTTCAGCAGCAAGCCTGGAGTATTTGTGGCATCTCGGCAAAAGCCCACCCGGTCCCCATGCTACTTTGTTCTGAAAGCCAGCGTTTGACTAATTCTGTACTCCAATAATTGCTAAATCAAAAGAATTTATTATCCCTGAAACTTTAAATGGGAAGGAAATAAGGGGAGGAGGTTTGCGCTGAACCTTAATAATGATAGAATTCAACCACGGTCAGCGACTTGCCAACCCATAATCCCAGTCCAGGAGAGCATGGGGACAGAGAAGGAGGGCTGGCCCGAACTAAGGCAGCCATGTTGCCCTTCCTTTTGGCAAAACAAAGAACTGACGCGGGTTCATTGCTGGGAAAGGAGAAAGACTGGCTTGATTCTTTTCTGTTACCTGCTTAAACTGAGCCTAATTCCTCTTATTTTGCTGGAACTAATTTGGCTTAATTCTCTCTCCTTGTTCGATGCCTTTTGCCATATTCTGGGACTTTTTTCAAATCACCCTGACATAGAAAGAAAGAGGAGAGGCAAAGGGGAGGGAAGAGAAAGAGCTGCAAGAAGTGGGAGGGCGTAAGAAGACATCAGTTAAACAACGTTGCTGTCGGAAATCAGAAACGCACCTCTTTCCATTTGGAGCGCACGTGCGCTTGTGATGGGGATCAAGCCAGCATGTCCTGGCGCGAGCCAAGATACTGTTGCTGTATCACCAGCAGAGGTGCTCACGGGGAAACTGCCTGAAAAACAAAACCCCACTTTTATTTCCTTTTCTGTCTCCGGGTAGACTTCTGGTCATAAAGAATGTGGGGGAACAGGCTAGATGTGTGGCCTGCTGGGGACATCATCATCTTTCTAGCTGGCCCTCTCAGAGGCTGCCGGTGGGGGGCCCAGAGTTACAGGACAACAGAGTCCACTCTTCCACACGTGGTTTTTGTGAGGGCCTCCGGAATGCAAGGTCAGGTAGGCCCCAGAAGGAGGTCACTACTGCAGACTCAGGGACTGGTGACATTTCTCTTGATCCAAGCAGGTGCTGGCCATAGACAATGCGCTCTCTGAAGACTGCAGGGCTCCAAGTGGTCCCTCCTGTACTGAGGCTACCCGTGCAAAATCTGTACCCTCAATGCGTGCCCAGGCCCTCCACACTCCATGCTCAGCCAAGTCCTCTACATTTGGCCACGCCCTTCCACTAAACCACACCCTCTATAGTCAGCCATGCCCCCAAAGGTGGGGCTGCCCTCCACCCTTGATCACGCCCTCTACTCGGCTCCCCCTTCAAAGCTCTGCACCTGCTACTCAGCCAATCCTGCTGCTTCCCCAAATAAACACTTCCCTCCCCACCGTCTGAATTTGGTAAAAAGGAGTTCATGATCTGAGCCACAGTCAGCTCCTGGTCTTTTTTTTGTTGACTGTATAGACCTTCTCCATCTTTGGCTGCATAGAATATAATCAATCTGATTTCGGTGGTGACCATCTGGTGATGTCCATGTGTAGAGTCTTCTCTTGTGTTGTTGGAAGAGGGTGTTTGCTATGACCAGTGCATTCTCTTGGCAAAACTCTATGTCTTTGCCCTGCTTCATCCCGCATTCCAAGGCCAAATTTGCCTGTTATTCCAGGTGTTTCTTGACTTCCTACTTTAGCATTCCAGTCCCCTATAATGAAAAGGACATCTTTTTTGGGTGTTAGTTCTAAAAGGTCTTGTAGGTGTTCATAAAACTGTTCAACTTCAGCTTCTTCAGCATTACTGGTTGGGGCATTTGAATGGTTTGCCTTGGAGGCAAACAGAAATCATTCTGTCATTTTTGAGATTGCATCCAAGTACTGTGTTTCAGACTCTTTTGTTGACTATGATGGCTACTCCATTTCTTCTGAGGGATTCCTGCCCACAGTAGTAGATATAATGGTCATCTGAGTTAAATTCACCCATTCCAGTCCATTTTAGTTC
>SJYX01013148.1:31117-76605 GCA_006410675.1 Oreotragus oreotragus
TTTTTGAGATTGCATCCAAGTACTGCATTTTGGACTCTTTTGTTGACCATGATGGCTACTCCATTTCTTAGGAGGGATTCCTGCCCGCAGTAGTAGATATAATGGTCATCTGAGTTAAATTCACCCATTCCAGTCCATTTTAGTTCACTGATTCCTAGAATGTCGACGTTCACCCTTGCTATCTCTTGTTTGACCACTTCCAATTTGCCTTGATTCATGGACCTGACATTCCAGGTTCCTATGCAATATTGCTCTTTACAGCATCAGTTCTTGCTTCTATCACCAGTCACATCCACAAATGGGTATTGTTTTTGCTTTGGCTCCATCCCTTCATTCTTTCTGGAGTTATTTCTCCACTGACCTCCAGTAGCATATTGGGCACCTAATGACCTGGGGAGTTCCTTTTTTGATATCCTATCATTTTGCCTTTTCATACTGTTCATGGAGTTCTCAAGGCAAGAATACTGAAGTGGCTTGCCATTCCCTTCTCCAGACTTGTTAGCCTCCACAATTGTGTGAACCAATTCTTTAAAAATTAACATCTCCTCTCTTTCTCTCATTCTCTACCCCCCTCTCTCTCCCCTTTCCTGCCCCCTCCCCCATCCCATAGCATTGACTCTGTTTCTCTGGAGAACCTTAACACAGCCCCCAGCAATACCCCCCTCCCTATATGCCCACGCCACTCCTGACATCCAAAGAAGGGCTATTCCTCCTCTTGAATCTGAGCTGGTCCTGTGATGGCTCTGAGTAGTGAAATGTGACAGATGTGAGATTTGGGGACTTCTAAGTTCAGACCTTAAGAGACTGGAACTTCCACTCCCTTCCTCCTGGATGCTTGCACTTGGAATTTTCCCACTTGGAATATGCTTTGAAAAACTCCAGCCACACAGAGAGATGAGGTAGAAGAAAACCTGGGTGCTCAGGCTGACAGCCCCCACAAAGGATTCAGCACCATCTTGGATTTTCCAAAATCATATGAGGCTTCAGATGACCATAACTCCAGATGACATCATATGGGGCTAGAGAACCCCCACATTGAGCTCAGCTGACCCAGGGCATCATGAGAGATTTTTTTTTTTTTTTTATTGTTTTAGGGCACAACAAACTGCAACGGGCCTGGTTTGTTACACAGCAATAGGCAGCCTGTCTTAAAATCTGGCCTAAAATAGTTCGTCGACTAATCGCTGTTTTTCTGGCTGACATTGTCTGTACTTCATAAAAAGAGAGAGGGGCTCCAAGAGAAAGGTTGTCCTTATTTTCAAACTCAGGATCCTGCTTCCCTAGGTCTTCAGGCAGCTACAACCAACCATGCCAGGGTTCCAGCTGGAGAAAGTCATAGAACCACACCTTTGCACTTGAACTCAGCAGCTAAAAACTACTCCTTCAGCTTTGCTTTCTAACAGCCAATGACTTATTTATTAGCAGGTAGGAAAAATGCCCCCACAGCCTTTAAGATATAGAACAGAGTGGTAGTGTTGCTGGGTTGGAGGCAGAAACTGTGTGAGGGAGTCATCTGAATTAACTTCACTGTTATTTTCTTGGGAGGAACCTGGTCTTAGTGGCTTCCTTTCAACATTATATTATACTACATTAGCCAAAGTCACTATCAATCCAAACCACAGTGGAACTAGGCCAAAATGCTCATAAACTGCACTTTATGACCTACCACAGGAATGTCCTCCTCTTTTAAGAAGGAGGTTCGTTCCAGTCCTATTAGAAGTTTGATGTTAAGGCCTGTCAGTGTTAAGATTTTTACAATATGGGTTTCACTTAAGAGAATATAAGAAATTCATAGACTTTCATTGCTACAGGGTCTAAAATTTATACTATACAATCAGCTATGCAAAAAAATGTAATTTATTTATTGCCCATAAATACTGACCTTCTTCAGGTCTTGTTGATTAGTTCAGAGACGAAGTAGGGGGCTGGGGTTCAAATACAAGGTCTGAACTTGCTACAGTGGATGGCAGCACAACTCACTGAGTTTAAGCCATCTCTCTTATTCCCTTAGATGACTCAACTTTCCCCTCCTCTGGCTTTTCTTAGGGAGAGGGTGGGAGTGTGCATTTGGCATGACCTGAGGGCCTATATCCACAGGGCGAGCTTCAGACTCTGCATTGTTCTGCTGGAGACTGAGGCCTCTGGTCCAGTCTCTAGACTGGTGGCCACCAAGAGTGTGTCTGGTTCCAGATCTGTTTTGTTTTGTTTTTTTCTTCTCGGTCATGAGTTCTCCAAACTGCTCCCAGGGACATGGCCACCTCCAGGCTCCCCACCACCACCACCACTGTATTTCTGCCTCATAAATGACCAGGCAGGGCTGGAAGGCGTGTGTTTTTTACTATCTCTGTCACAACTAGGTTCTCTCTGTGCTATAGAACAGGAGTTGGCAAACTTTCTGTAAAGGGCCAGATAGTAAATATTTTAGGCTTTGTGGGCCATATGGTCTCTGTCACAACTCCTCAACTCTGCATTTGTGGTGTGAAAACAGCCATAGACAATATAGAAATGAATGAGTGTGATTGTGCTCCAGTAAAGCTTTGTTTGCAAAAGCCGGAGGTGGGCTGGATTTGGTGTCTGGGCTATGTTTGCCAGCTCCTGCTGTGGAAGAAATCAGTTATGCTGAGTCTTCCAGGCATAACTGCTGATAAAGAAAAGTCTGGTGGATTAGAGATAGTCACATTTGTGGGGTTTGTTTTTTTTACCCTGTAGCCATCAAATTGTGGCTCCATGTATCCTCATTTTAAAAACCCGTAATTGCTTAGACCACCAGAATATGGTGGAAATGGCACTATGCCCTTTGCTGGATCAGTCCTTCAGAGACTGGCAGATCTCTTTCGGTCTCTTGGAACAATCACTTTTGAAACCTTGAACTGTCATGTAAAAGATTCAATGACCCTGGAAAAACTATATGGAGAGGATTGGAGTTTACATAGAGGTGAGAGGGTGCAATGGAGTTCATTCAACCTTCCAATGGTCCCCACCAAGACACCAGGCATGTGAGCAAAATTGTCATGGATCCTGTAGGAAGCCCAGTTGAATTCTACTGATTTCCCTGCACACAATTCATAGGAGGTAGAAGAATCACAAAGCGTTGACAAAGTTTATGATACACAGGAATGGTGGGTCTCTGAAGTCACTAAATTAGGTAAATTGCCTGAAAAGATTATAGATGGAAAGTCTATAATTAAAAAATATTTTTCTCATTCCCCTCAAAATCTAACAGAGCCACTAAATCTCACTGTTTCCTCTTCTTGGTAAATGTAAGGTAATTTTGTTGTTCAGTCGTGTCTGACTCTTTGTGATCCCATGGACTGCAGAACGCCAGACCTGGAGCTTGCTAAAACTCATGTCCATTAAGTCAGTGATACCATCCAATCATCTCGTCCTCTGTCATCCCCTTCTCCTCCTACCTTCAATCTTTCCAAGATTCAGGATCTTTTCTAATGAGTCAGTTCTTCTCACCAACTGGCCAAAGTATTGGAGTATTGGAGTTTCAGTCCTTCCAATGAACACCCAGGACTGATCTCCTTTAGGATGGACTGGTTGGATCTCCTTTCAGTTCAAGGGACTCTCAAGAGTCTTCTTCAACACCACAGTTCAAAAGCATCAATTCTTCTGAGCTCAGCTTTCTTTATAGTCCAACTCTTACATCCATACATGACTACTGGAAAAACCAAAGCTTTGACTATATGGACTTTTGTTGGCAAAGTAATGTCTCTGCTTTTTAATATGCTGTCTAGGTTGGTCATAACTTTTCTTCTAAGGAGTAAGCATCTTTTAATTTCATGGCTGCAGTCACCATCTGCAGTGATTTTTGAGACCAAGAAAATAAAGTCTGACACTGTTTCCACTGTTTCCCCATCTATTTGCCATGAAGTGATGGGACCAGATCCCATGATCTTCGTTTTCTGAATGTTGAATTTTAAGCCAACTTTTTCACTCTCCTCTTTCACTTTCATCAAGAGGCTCTTTAGTTCTTCTTTGCTTTCTGCAATTAGGGTGGTATCATCTGCATATCTGAGGTTACTGATGTTTCTCCTGGCCATCTTGATTCCAGCTTGTGCTTCATCAATTCTGGCATTTCACATGATATACTCCACATATAAGTTAAATAAGCAGCCTGACAATATACAGCCATGATGTATTCCTTTCCCAACTTGGAACCAATCCATTGTTCCATGTCCAGTTCTAACTGTTGCTTCTTGACCTGCATACAGATTTCTCAGGAGGTAGGTAAGGTGGTCTGGTATTCCTATCTCTTTAAGAATTTTTCACAGTTTGTTATGATCCACACAGTCAAAGGGTTTAGCATAGTCAATGAAGCAGATGTTTTTCTGGAATTCTCTTGCTTTTTTTATGATCCAATGGATGTTGGTAATTTGATCTCTGGTTCCTCTACCTTTTCTAAATGCAGCTTGAGTCTATGGCCATACCACCCTGAACACGCCCGACCTCATCTAAATCCAGCTTGAACATCTGGAAGTTCTCATTTACGTACTGTTGAACCCTAGCTTGAAGACTTTTCAGCAATACTTTGCTAACGTGTGATATGAGTGCAATGGTGCAGTAGTTTCAACATTCTTTGACATTGCCTTTGTTTGGGTTTGGAATTAAAAACTGACCTTTTCCTGTCCTTTGGCCACTATTTGCTGGCATATTGAGTGCAGCACTTTTAACAGCAACACTGATTAAGATTTGAAATAGCTCAGCTAGAATGGTATCACCTCCACTAGCTTTGTTCCTTGCGGTGCTTCCTAAGGCCCACTTGACTTTGCACTCTAGGATGTCTGACTCTAGGTAAGTGATCACACCAGCATGGTTATCTGGGTCGTGAAGGTCTTTTTTGTATAGTTCTTCTGTGTATTCTTGCTACCTCTTCTTAATATCTTCTGCTTCTGTTAGGTCCATATCATTTCTGTCCTTTATTGTACCCATCTTTGCATGAAATTTTCCCTTGGTATCTCTAGTTTTCTTGAAGAAATCTCTAGTCTTTCCCATTGTATTGTTTTCCTCTCTTTCTTTGCATTGATCACTGAGGAAGGCTTTCTTATATAATGTTAATCTTCAAGCAATTGAATTCTCATCTTACATACCAGAGCATGAGAAGATTAAATTTTCTTTCCAGTTCAAAAATTCTGGAAGGAAATAAGACCAGATCAAATGAAACAATAAGTGTCTGGAACTTGAGAGGACGTTAACATTGTGTCTGACAAGGATCACGTTTTTACTGCCATGCAGGGGCTTGTAACTTCCTTGGCACTGTTATGCAATTCCCCAGGGCTGCACACAGGACAGGACGTGTCTATTCGAGCATCACTGGAATCAAAACGATTAATGAACACAAGGCCTTTCTCCCTTCTCTTTGCTTTTTGAAAGGGAAGGAGTCTTGCTTTGTGGGTATGCCAGCACCTGGATTTTCCTTTTTGGTGCAGAATCTGGGTAACGGACTGATTTTCCCAAGAAAAATAATCAGCATGAGATACTAGACCATACTTCCTGAGTGTCTTTGTGGGGAGCATAAATGGAGGCCCTGGGGTGGAACTGGGGGTGGATAGAGAATAGAGGAGCCATGTGGAGGGGAGGGAAAAGCGTGGATGGGAGAAAAAGAAACAGATTGTCAGCCACTGTGCCACCTCTGTGTGTGGGAGATGCTGTACCACGTGCACGTGGGGAAAGAATTTTATAGTGGGCAGCTGGGGATGGGGCTAGATTGATAGAGTGGCTGCCTGTGTGGAAAACAGTGGCAGAGAGCAAGAAGAGAGGATTGTTAAGAGGTATGGTTAGATATTAAGAACTGTTTTCCCACCTCCGTCTCTTTGGTCTCTTCTCAGCAACTAAATGGCATTGAAATCATTTGATTTTTATATGTGCCTATTATAAACCAAGGTGTTTTATTTTTCAAAAGTATCCTTTATAGAGCAGCAGTCATAGCCAAGTCCCTGCAAAGCTTCTCATATTTGGGACGCTCTTTCATTAACTTTATTGGAACAGCTAGGTGCTCTTTGGGAAGGCACATTGGCCTAAAAGATCTCCATCAATGCTGTTTTTGAGTGATTCTGAAAAATCTAGAAATCCTCTGGTAGAGTCTAAGACAAAAAGCAAAAATATTTACTACAGATTTAGTTGTTTGTTTCAGGGATTATTTTACAGTTGCAATCAGTGATATTGATTGATTGTCTATAGAACACCTTTTATACATCTGTATAAGTCTTTTATAAATCTTTAAATAGGTCTTTGTAGGTCTTTAAAAAGCAAAGTAGTGCGTATTAATGTTATGGAGATCAAACATAAACACGAACAACATGACAAGAGATTATACAAATGGGTACTTGGTTCTTGCGGTACCATTTCCAATGACAGCCATTATTCACAGAACCAAAAAGCACTAATTCTCCAATAACTTAAATGGAAATAACAATGATGCACTCTGGGATACTGTGATCTAGTTAAGTCTTTTGTGATTTTTTTTAATTGGGGAAAATAAGGGTTTTCTTTATATTTCAGGTTGTTTTACTTGGGAGCATATAAATAAATGCCACTGTCTTTTGTGCTTCTCTGCTGTCAATTTCAACTGACACTGCACACACACTAAGCCACGTCAGGTCCCAAATATATTCAGACTTCACAATACGTTCTTTAAGTCCTATTGAAATGAGCAAAAATAGCTTTTGTCTAAATTGTCTAAATTCTTTTGAAACATATATGTTTCCAAAGAAAATACAGTGTTTAGAATCTTTGTCATCCTCACACACTTGTTTCTGCATTTCTCAGTAAACAGAGAAAATTCAAGGTGAATCTCAGAGTTGATAATCACAATGAATTGTGCTTCTTGAGAATGGCACATAATTTTGTCATATTACCTTAACTTTCCAAAGGAGAAAGTAGAAAGAAGCTGAAAAGCTGTCTTTATCTTTGTGATAGTTTGGCCCAAGAAGTTGTGGTTAGAAGTATCTTGTTTTCTCTTGATCCTGCCTTGTCTGGAATAGAAGTCACAAATCGGTGCAGCGCAGATCAGATCTGACCCACAGACTTGCTTTGCTTGGTTCACACAATGTTTTTTGTCTGGCTTAAGTTTTTATCAGTTCCCTTAAATGTTCACCATAATCACTACTCTTTATGGCCTGCTTGCTTTCGTCATTTATATTATCTTACTGGTCCCTGTGCATGGTTTTTTTTTCTCTCTGTCTGTTTGTTTATTGGTTTGCCTTTTTGCTTTGCAATCTTTGGTGAGAGTTTATAGAAATTAGTTCCACAAGTTGTCCATAAACCTACAAAGCAATCTGGTTATATATCAATTGGCTTATCATTTCTAAATTCACTATCAAGTGGCCTCAGAAGAAAAGGGTGCATTTGGTTGGCTCTCCCTATAGCTTTCTTAATGTTGTGCTCTTAGTTTACTCCTAAGTTTGGACCTAAAAATAACATTGGAGCAGCCTGTTTACCACCAATGGTACCAAAGTATTCCCACTGAACAAAGACCTTTAATGTCACAGGAGTATGAGATGTACATTCTCAAACTCACGAACATCAAAACTGAACTTCCTGAAAGGAGAGTTTGTTGTAATAGTGAATAAAGCTTGATTTAGGCATTTCAAATATCTCTTGAGGACCTACCGACAATCAATAGCATTTTTCACCTTTCAGCACTTATTGTGCATTTATTTTTCCCTTTCTGTAGACTAAACAAACAGATTACAAAGAGGAGACTTTGTTTGGAGAAGACCATGCCAATCTCCTTAGCATCTACTGGAAATGATATTCCTGGGTGTCAGAATTCTTAATAAGTCTCTTTTCATTTTTCTAGAAAAAAAAAAATCTGGGTAACAGTAATATGTGTTTAAAAATAAAAGCCAGCTGCTCATCACACATTCACAGCTTCCTCCCCTGCCCTCCCCACTTCTTTGCCAGGCCTACAGGAAGTCAAATTTTCAATTTTATCTTGCCTTTTTAAGATCTTCTACTGCAAAGCCAGTTTCTTATTTAGATGGATCTGGTGCCTGGACTTGGGTATTTTCGTGCCCTGACTCCCTAAATAAAAAAGGTAGTTATCCATTGAATATATTGTCTATCTAGCACTTTTCAGATGAGAGGGACTGGAAAACATACACTTTCTGAAAGACTCCTGTGCTATTCCACCAATTAATAAAACCACATTTTAAGCAAACATGTTATCTACTTTATATTAGTGGGAAATATCTAAGATATTTTAATTGATTGCAAAAGTGGCCCCAGTTCGCTGCCTCTTCTCATATCCAGGCCCTTTGCAAAGTGATGTTTTAGCTCTTCAAGAGGAGACTTCATTTCCCCACTCTTGAACTTGGGCTCGTCTTGTGGCTCTCTTTGGCCAACATGGCAGAAGCGGTGGTGTTCCAGTTCTAAGCCCAGATCTCAAGATGCCTGTGCTTAGGCTGTTTCCATGTCTTGCCTACTGCAAATACTGCTGCTATGAACACAGGGGTGCATGTTACCTTTTTGAATTATAGTTTTGTCTGGGTATATGCCCAGGAGTGGAATTGCTGGATTATATAGTAAACAAGTTCTTCTTAAAACACTAGGTATTAGGGTGGTTTGTATGTGTCAGTAGCCACACTTCCTCATAGAAGGCATTTTAGTATATGTGCACATATATCATAGAAAATATGAACCTAGACGTAGGTACCACTACCAAGGAAAATTAGTACATTGCAAGGCGATTGTAAGAATTAGAGATGGTGTACATAAAATGCCTGGAAAACAGGAGCTCAGTAAATGAAAATTACTAGTATGTTTATATGTATGTTTGATGTTATGTGAGGTATAACTAAGAAGTGCACCTTCCTGGAGCTCTCAGGTTAGAAGCAATATATGTATGATTAGAGTGGTCTCTGTGTCTGGTTCTCACAAGGATGCCTGTCTAAACCAAGCCCCTCCAAGTTGCTTTGTTCTCCTAGGAGTATCTCCAGGTGGTGCTCCTTGGAGATCCAGAACCTGTCTAGCCCAGACCTCCACTCTCATCCCTGCCCTGCACTTCTGCTGGGCTTCTGCTGCGGGCCAGTGTCACCGCCCTGACTTCCCTGCCTCCTTGGCTTGCTGTTGTCTGATTGCTCCTCCTCTGGTCGTCGTGACCGGTGACAGACTGGCATTATTACCGTGGTTTGGCTTCTCCAGCCATTAGCTCTATCGTATTACTCTCTTTATCAGTAATTTTAATCAGGTTCTCATGGCAGACTGGCTAGATACTCACCAAACCCCTTTTTCTCTCTGGGTACATAACTGAACTATATTTTCCAGTTCCTAATATCAGTTGGGGCCAAGGGAATAGTTTCCAATAATAAAAATTTGTTGTAGAATTGATGTATAACTTCCAGAATAAAACAAGGGTACACTTTTTCCATCCTGTCTGTCTCATTCCACAGTTGGCTGGTTGGAAAAGATAGACTGAAAGACAACGGGATGATAAAAGTACTGGGTGGAAAGAGCCTGGATCTCTGTGTCAACACTTGAAAAAGAGTCACCTAAAAGAATGATCTGACCAGGAACATCTGCATTAGTCTTCGCATGAGTTAGAAGTAAGTTTTCATTATGTTAGTAAGTCTCTGAGATTGGAGAGGTTGGTTGTTACCATAGAGTAGCCTAACATTTCCTGACTAATACAACTCCCAACTTTGATATTTTTTTTGTTGTTGTTGTTTATTAAAGTCCTCCTACCACAGCAGCTTTATTTGCCTCATTGCTTCTCACAGACTTTGCACCTTTAAGCCTGGACAAGTTGCCTAGAATTGGGATAGAAAGAAAATATAAATCAACTCAACAAATATTTATTGAATGCTTGCCATTTGCTCTGTATTGGGCTAAGCACAGAGGTTGCTGTTGTTTAGTTGCTAAGTCACGTCTGAAAATATTTTGCAACCCTATGGATTGTAGCCCGCCAGGGTCCTCTGTCCATGGGATTTCTCAGGAGGAACAATACTGGAATGGGTTGCCATTTCCTTCTCCAGGGGGATCTTCCTGACTCAGGGATTGAACTCATGTCTCCTGCATACCACTGAGCCACCAGGGAAGCCGAGGCATGGAGGGTAGACAGCTGAAACACAGAAAGGGCGTCATAGTGCCTCACTCAGTGTTACACTTCTCCAGGACTGAGTTTTGACATCTCCCACCTCTGCTCTCAAGTATAAATTCCTTGCCATCCTGGATATTGTGAGAAAGGCAAGAGATAGTCTTTTTCCCTCTGCTTCCCCTTCACAAGTCTCAGTCCCAAGGCTACAGGGCAGCACCACCACTTCACTATGGACTGTAGCCCACCAGGCTTCTCTGTCCATAGGGATTTCCCAGACAAGAACACTGGAGTGGGTTGCCACACCCTCCTCCAGGGGATCTTCCTGACTCAGGGATCAAACCAGCGTCTCTTAAGTCTCCTGCATTGGCAGGTGGGTTCCTCACCACTAGTGCCACCAGGGAAGCCCCATGATCAGAGTTACTACTTGGTTACGTTTTCTGTGGATGTCCGTCATTCTCCAGGTTCCATTCAGTTTCTACAGGTGCTAAATAGGTGAATTAAATGGATATGTGAGAGGAACTAACATCCTTTTATATTTTAGGTCCTTAATGGTGGCATTAGTCTATGTCATATCCTTCCCCCAGGATACAATATTGTTTTATATTTCTTGCTTTGGCCATGGGATGGGGACCTCCTGGATTCTGGCAGGACAGAGGTTTCCATTTGGCCTTCCCTTTGTGACAGATCTAACTCCATAAACCATGAACCCAAAATGAGGGACTACTCCAACTGCCACGTATATCAATCCCAATTTATGCACTTGGGTACAGGAGAAATGACCACTGGGTAGGAGTCTACTGATCTAGTGGGCCCACTATGAGCTAAAATTTAGCTGAGATTCCATTTATTGTCTGTCCCTATATAGGTCCCCACTCTAATAATGGCATCATAATGACACTTTGGGTCTCTAGATATTAAAGACAATTCAAACTTTGTGTCCAGCAGTCCTGGAACTGTTTGCTGACACAGTCACCCAAGTACATAGCCATAGGAGAAGAACTAGGGAAACTGTCACAGTATACACTTGTCATAATTTTGCAGAGCCCTTCTTCCTGGGGATTCAGTCACCTTTTCATTCAATGACTTTCAGATCTTACAATAACTTCAGAGCTACCTCTCTTATCAGGGTATGGACTGCATGAGGTCAGGGACACATTAGATTTACCTTTTACACATCAATGACCAGCTTAGAGCCAGATAGAGCAAGTCTTTTAACAAATGTTAACTTTAAAATTATGAATGTGTTTTCCTATTCAATTTGATAGTTAAAGGGGAGTTTTACACAAATATGGCCTGGAATAATTCAAACCCAGCAGAGCTATTTGAAGACATACTGGCTCCAAAACTGATGGAAGACATCAACCCACATATCTAAGAATCCCAACAAATCTAAAACAGGGTAAACCCACACAAAAAAACCCTACACTTTGGCACATCACAATCAATTGCTGAAAACCAAAACTTAAAAAAAATCTTCCCAACAGCCAGAGAATAAAATACATATTGGATTTCAGAGGAAAGCAATAAGAATGACAGCTAGTCTCATTAGAATGAATGCAGAGCAAAAGATAACAAGATGATGAAAGAAAACCATTGTCATCTCGGGAAAATACCCTTCACGGATGAAAAAGAAATAAACACATATTCAGGAAAGAAGATGCTGCTGGCAGACTCAGACAATTCAGGTTTGATCGATCCCTGGATCAGAAAGATCCCCTGGAGAAGGAAATGGCAACCCACTTCAGTGTTCTTGCCTGGATAATCCCATGGACAGAGGTACCTGGCAGGCTGCAGTCCACGGGGTTACAAAGAGTCAGACATGACTGAAGCGACTTAGCACACGTACAAAACTGCTCATCAAGAGATATCATTAAGAAAGTGAAAAGACAAGCCACAGACTGGGAGAAAGCACAATACATGTATCTGACAAATCATATCTGGAATATATAAGCATTCCCACAGTTCAATGATAAAAAGACAAATCATCTAATTAAAAATGGATAAAACTTATATGCAGAATCTAAAAACATGGTACAGATGAATTTATTTACAAAACAGAAATAGGGTTACAGAGGTAGAAAAAAAATTTTTGGTTACAAAGGTTGGGGGAGGGATAAATTGGGAGATTGGGACTGACATACACATTATTACATATAGAATAGGTAACTGACAATTGACTAAATAGCACAGGGTACTCTATTCAATACTCTGTAATGCCCTGTATGGGAATACAATCTAAAAAAGAGTAGATGTATGTGCATATATAACTGACTCACTTTGCTGTACAACATTGCAAATCAACTGTGCACAAATCAAAAAAATCTGAAAAAATGAACAGACATTTTATGAAAGAATCTATCCAAATAGTTAATAAGCACATAAAAGGCTGCTCGATATCATTAACCTTCAGGGTAATGTAATTAAAACCACAGTATAATTACCACCAAAAATGCTAAAAATAAAAAAAAAATCTAAGTATTGGCAAGGATGCAGAGTATACATTGCTGGGAAGAGTTAAAATAGCAAAACCACTTTGTACAACTGCATGGCAGTTTCTATTAAAGTTAAACCATTGTACTCATAGTTGTTGGAGCAAAGGCTTCAGACCTCCTCCGCAGGGAGCTCGTAGGCCCTAGCATACTCTTCCCCTAGCCTTGAGGGTACTTTTCATCCCGCCCTCCCACTTTGAGCTTCAAACCATGACATCTGACCCCAGGAAGCTGCAGAGCCACACCAAAGGAGAGCAAGTGTTGGAGGCCCTATCGGAAGGAGGGGTGAGGAGTGGGAAGGGGCCCCAGGAGACTAGCAGTAGGTTTTGTCCATATCCATCCATGTCCACAGCTTTGGCATTGCCTCTTCTACGGTGACTTGGAGGTTGGCCGTGTGATTTGCTCTGTGGGCTTCCCTGGTGGCTCAGATGGTAAAGAACCTGCCTGCCAATGCAGGAGATGCAAGAGATGCTGGTTCGATCCCTGGGTCAAGAAGATCCCCGGAGAAGAAAATGGCAACCCACTCCGGTATTCTTGCCTGGAGAAGTCCATGGACAGAGGAGCCTGGCAGGCTACAGTTGATGAGGTCACAAAGACTGGGACATGACTGAGCGACTAACACTTTCACTTTGAATGAAACAACAGCAAATATAACAGAAGCAGAGATTTTAAAAAATCTATATATTGGGGTTTTTCTTCTCTTGCTGCCCTTTGGGACCCTGCCATTCCCTTGTGTTGAATCAGTCTGGCCAGCCTGCTGGACAGTGAGAGTCACAGAACAATGTTCTGAGGCCCAGTGTCCCCATTGTTCCAGCCGACAGCCACCTAACCCTCAGAGTCAGGGTCTCCTAGCTGACTGGCCGCTGACCCAGCAAGCCTCTTGCTCCAAACCATGCCTTGATAATCCAGGGATTATCACTGGTTCTCCAGAACTGGATAGGGGCATTAGGGAACCCAGAAAGAGTTCGGGCTAGATTCTCTCACCATTTGAGTAAGGTGAGGTCTCTGCATGCCAAGTCACTTCAGTCGTGTCCAACTCTGTGCAACCCCATAGACGGCAGCCCACCAGGCTGCCCCCGTCCCTGGGATTCTCCAGGCAAGAACACTGGAGTGGGTTGCCATTTCCTTTTCCAATGCATGAAAGTGAAAATTGAAAGTGAAGTCGCTCAGTCGTGTCCGACCCTCAGCGACCCCATGGACTACAGCCCACTAGGCTCCTCCGTCCATGGGATTTTCCAGGCAAGAGTACTGGAGTGGGGTGCCATTGCCTTCTCCGAATTTAACATTATTAACATCAAAGAACATTATATTTTTATTCTAAGTTTGGGGTAGTTACATTGCAATATTCTCTTTTACTTTCAATGATTGTCATGGGAGTTAAGCTTTAGAAGTTCAGCTCCTTCCAGCTGGAGGAAATTAATTATTTATTTATGAGTGATCATATTAATATTATACAACCATGTAATATTTACTGTTTTGTTATTATTATCATGGCTTTCACTGTGCTAAATGCTTTACATACATTGCTTTAATTAACCTACCTACAACTGTATGAAATGGATATTATTACTGCCATTCAACAGGACAGAATTAAGGCTTAAGGGAACAAAGGACTTAGTTCCCTAACTTCTGAGTTTCATCCCCTATCTTATATTGCAATTTGATTTTGGAGGCAACAACTATGGCTGTACAGATTCCAAGAGAATTACAACTAGGAGGGATCTAGAGATGCCCAAAGTCAACCTCCTCATCAGAGCACTGGGGCCACGCAGAGTTATAGAGGGTTAGTTTTGACCAGAACGCAGGTTCCTGACTCCTGACCACTGTTCTCTACACAGATTCAAGGTGCCAGCCTTACAATATGCAAGCACTGTGGACCAAAAGGGTGGCAGGCATTGTCTCATTTAATCANATGGACTCCTAATGCAAGACAAGAGCTGCGGCTTGAATCTATCGCCTCCTCTTCAGATCTGTGTCTGAGCCTAGGAGAAAAAAGCTGAGTGAAAACATCGAGTTGTTTCTTGAGAAACCAGGAAGAACACAGCTGTCCTGCTTTGGGACACTGTCCTGAGAGTCTCAGTTTCTCTTACATTCCTGTAAAATTATGGTGTGACCTCAGCACGTGACCACCGTGAGTGTGGACTTCTGTGTCCAGAGCAGTGGCCTGTCAGCTGGGGGCACCTATAGTGCAGAGGCCACAGAAAGGATGGCCACTCCCTTGGGATGAAAGGAGAGTGGGGAGGAGGTTCCAGCAGTCTCGTGGTCGCCAGGCTGTAGTGCACAGGACGGACACCTTCTGGGGATGCCCAGCGGCAGTGGGCAGCGAGACTTCTCCCTGCCACAGTGGGCAGTGGTGGCTTCTCAAGGGGCCAGAGGTGCCACATAAGCAGATGGAGGCACTAGGCCGGCAAAGTGTAGGTAGAGAGATGACTGGCCTCAGAGACGGCTGAGTCCTAGAGACACTTGGGTTAGGGAAAAAAGGATCCTGAAGGGGAGATCTTCAGTCTCGCTTGTGAATTTCAGAAGAAGAGAGCTGGGATTTTAACACTGGTCTGTCTGATTCTTGTTACTGTTTAGTCGTAAATTGTGTCCAACTCTTCTGCGACCCCATGGACTGTAGCCCACCAGGCTCCTCTGTCCGTGGGATTTCCCAGGCAAGAATACTGGAGTGGGTTGACATTTCCTTCTCCAGGGAATCTACCCCACCCAGGGATCGAAACCACGTCTCCTGCATTGGCAGGTAGGTTCTTTATCACTGAACCATCTGGACAGTCCCTGTCTGATTCCAGGCCCTAGTTTCAGTTTAGTTCAGTTAAATCGCTCAGTCATGTCCGACACTTTGTGACCCTATGGACTGCAGCACACCAGTCTTCCCTGTCCATTAGCAACTTCCAGAGCTTGCTCAAACTCATGTCCATCCAGTCGGTGATGCCATCCAACCACCTCATCCTCTGTCGTCCCCGTCTCCTCCTGCCCTCAATCTTTCCCAGCATCGGGGTCTTTTCCAATGAGTCAGCTCTTTGCATCAGGTGGCCAGAGCATTGGGGTTTCAGCTTCAGCATCAGTCTTTCCAGTGAATATTCAGGACTGACTTCCTTTAGGATTGACTGGCCTTACTTTATTCATCACTAAGCACCATTGCTCCAAACACAATTATTAATGCAGCATACGATCCCAAGCCAGGACCTGAGCTTGAATGTCGTATTCTACCACATGAAAGAACAAGAAAGTAGAAATTCATCTTTTAAATAATGAAATAAAATCTGCATGCAATTTTTAAAATTATTTACCAATAATGTCAAGATGCACAAAAGCTATTTGTGCTGGGAATTGGTGTGTTAAAACAACCAGGAAAGCAGATCAAATAGATTCATAGCCACTGATGCTGGAAATTAATAGAAGTGACCCTATTACCTGGTGTCCAGATCCTCCTCCATGACCCTCCCTCTTGACCCTCTGTGGTCAGTCCAGGCCCGGTCTCCATGCTACCCCTTACACCCAGCTGGGAGTTTTTAAAATCTCAGGGACTCTGCCTGCACCGGGCCAGTTTTATCAGCATCTCTAGGTGTGGGACTCAGGCTTCAGGAATTTTTAAAGCTGTCCATGTGATTCTACTCTGCAGTCCCAGCTCAGAATTCTGCTCCAGGATCTCTGCAGACCTTGAGAAGAAGGGCTGAAGGAAGCCTTGCCCAGCATTGTGCTCTGGGGGTTCGGTGACTGGGCAGCACGTCTGGGGGCTCACCTCCATCCCCCCTCACCTAACAACACTCTGTGCCGGGGTGCTTGGCCCATATCTACAGATGGGTCCACAGGTAAGAGGACAGTTTTTTCTAATGGGATCTTTATAACACTGTGGGCTTTATGCAGTGATTATGTGTGGGCTAAGGTGGGTGCACGCTAAGTCGCATCAGTCCTGTCCAGCCCTGTGACCCTGTGGACTGTAGCCAGATAGGCTCCTCTGTCCATGGGGATTCTCCAGGCAAGAATACTGGAGTAGGTTGCCATGCCCTCTTCAAGGGGATCTTCCTGACCCAGGGATCAAACCGCCTCTCTTATATCTCCTATGTTGGTAGGCAGGTTCTTTACCACTAGCGCCACCTGGAAAACGGGATTACAGATGGTCGTAAATATCTAAAAGCAATGTTCTGAGGTGTTTTTAGCCTCGTGGCACTTGCTGTGAAGCCTCCAGGAAGTTCTGTGTCTTTCTTCTCTCAAGCACATTAGTTCAGTTCAGTTCAGTCGCTCAGTCGTGTCCGACTCTTTGCGACCCCCTGAATCGCAGCACGCCAGGCACCCCTGTTCATCACCAACTCCCGGAGTTCACTCAGACTCACATCCGTGGAGTCAGTGATGCCATCCAGCCATCTCATCCTCTGTCGTCCCCTTCTCCTCAAGCACATGCTTTACTGCAAAAGGGCCAGTTTTGTTTCTGTTTCTCTCTGACCTCAGGCTTCTACAGACTGGTGATACTTTTTATTTTGTTTCATGAAACATTCTTGACTGTGTTAAAATTGTTGAAACACACAGAGAACCTGCAGGGGGTTGGGGGAAGAAAGCTGGACTTCTGCCTTTACCTGCAGATCCAGGCTCTGTCTGGCGCAGTTCTAATTACAGGCACCCCCCCTTATTCTTTGAGTCTGAGTTCCTGTGTTAGCAGCCTGCCACACCCTCCGGCTCCTTCCACTCTGGGCTTAATCTGTCTCCCTGAACCAGAAGTCTACCTGCAACTGATAGCAAATTGCTTCAAGCCTACAGTGCACAGATAGCTGTTCCTAAAGCCATAGCCCATTCCTACATCACGCTTTCTGTGCCCTGCACACCAAACACACACTCTTGTTGGTGGCCATTGGCTGCTGGGCTGGGTCATTAGCCTCCTTTACTCATATTCTTCCCCGTCCCCACCCCTGGTCTTGCCTCTGCTCCCAGCCCTGTCCCACGCTGTCTGCTCATCTCCATCCATCACCCACTGCACTGAATCCTCTCATGACCAAGCAGGAGCACTTCCCAAAAGCATGCAGTCACTGCCTTTTAGGCAGTGATTCATTTCATCCCCCCAGTAGTCTTGTGGTGCTTTAGAATATTTATGTAATTTACGGGCTTACCACTCAACAAATCAATAACAGAAAATCTATATTTTATATGATTAAATACATGTTCCTTCATTCAATAAATAATCTACTAGGCATGATTCTAGGGGTGTCGGATATAAGACAGACCAGATTCCTACTCCATGGGACTTCCATTTCATTAATAGAGAAGATAGACATTAAACATACAAAGAGAATGCTGCTGAAGGACAGTGAGTGCCATGAAGCAAGTAGAATGAGGTGAAGCGACTTTAAATTAGGTAGTTAATGAAGGTGATTAGTGAAGAGGTGGTATTGGAGCCATGTGAATGATGGAAAGGTTTGGGGGAAGCTGTTTGAGACAGAAGGATGAGCTGGGACGAAGGTCCTAAGGTGGCCACACACTTGACATCATTGAGGACAGTGAGAAGGCTGTGGAGGTGGCTGTGAAGGGGAGAGTGGTACCAGGTGAGATGAGAGAGGTTGGCAGGGTCCGGTCAGGTGAAAAATCAATGCCAATGTAAACGGTGTGGATATTGTTCTGAGTTTGATCCAGAGTTAATGATGGGCTTTAGGTGCAGGCCTGGAAGCAGTCTGATTTACATTTGTAAAACATCACATGGACTGCCAGGCAGAGAATGCATTGTGAAAGGCGGGAGTGGGAACAGGGAGACCTGTTTAGAAGGAAAAATATGTTGATCCAGATGCACTTGGCTTGGCTTGGCTTTGATTAGTGGGTTATGATGCAGATAGATGTGGAAGAATTCAGCTTGTATTTGAGAATGGAGTGGATACCAGGAGAGGGTCAGAGGTGAAAGAAAGTGATGAAATGAGAACAACCTGTAGATTGAAAGTTAAATATATGGTTGATTTTTTTTTTAATGTGAGAATCTTTATTTTGACAAATAAGTATAGTTTTTTAAAAATTGATATGAAAGTTTAAAAAAAAAAAAAAAGCAGCAGGTAAAAGTACCTTTCCCTGAGATGATGAAAACAGGGAAAACAGACATGGGAAAAGAAACCAAGAGATGGACTTCCCTGGTAGCTCACACGGGTTCAGTCCCTGGTCTGGGAAGATCCTGCATGCTGTGGAGCAACTAAGCCTGTGCGACACAACTACTGAACCTGTGCTCTAGAGCCTCAGAGCCGCGACTTCTGAAGCCCCTGTGCCACAGCTACTGAGCCTGCGTGCACAGGAGAGGCCTCTGCAGCGAGAGGCCAGTGCACCACAACTAGAGAATAGCCCCTCTCACTGCAGTTAAAGAAAAGCCTTCACAGCAGGGAAGACCCAGCACAACCAAAAATAGATAAGAGTGGATATTTTTTTAAAAACTTAAAGAAGCCAAGAGGTCCACAGACAACAGAAAAGTGAAGTGTAAATTGCCTATTAGGCACCAAGTGCTAAATGATCTAATTCATACTCAACATACTGCTCAGTTTCACCCCAAATAGAAAAGCATAGCACCCCTACTCTTTAAAAAAAATCTAAGTAATGTTTGATATGGACAATGATGTGCTCTGGCTATCAAACCATGTAATGTCATCAGTATTATTCTATTATTACTTCTTTCAACAAATTGGCAAAAACCCCATTGACAGTCATTTGATGTTTCTCACACAGATGTCAGAGAAGGCAATGACACTCCACTCTAGTACTCTTGCCTGAAAAATCCCATGGACGGAGGAGCCTGGTGGGCTGCAGGCCATCGTTAAGATCAGACACAACTGAGCAACTTCACTTTCACTTTTCACTTTCATGCATTGGAGAAGGAAATGGCAACCCACTCCAGTGTTCTTGCCTGGAGGATCCCAGGAACGGCAGAGCCAGGTGGGCTGCCGTTTATGGGGTCACACAGAGTCAGACACGACTGAAGCAACTTGGCAGCATCAGCAGCACACACATGTAACTGGGTGCCCGCGTGACTGCAGGGTCTGTCAGTAGTGACATGAGCAGAAGGAGCTGGGGCGGCTTTGATGGTGGGGGAGCCAAGTCCTGGTCCTGTCATATTTCGTCCTGGCCACTGACTGACGTCCCCTTCCTGTAGGGGAGGGCATTTCTGCTGCTGTCCTGCTTTCTGTTTCCACTCCTCATCCGACGACCTGGAAATGCAACTCCCTGAGGCAGGAGTTCTTCCCATTCTGCTTTCGAGTATTCAGGCTCCAAGTATAAGGTATTGATTAAAACATGAACTTGCTAGTGTTCACACCAAAGACATTTTGGGTTTAAAGATTGATGGGAAGTCAATTATTGCTGGTTTTTTCCTGACTTACTATTGTATAGATTTTGGAAGTTATAGTAAGGAAAGTTATCATTCGTGAGAGTGACACCCTTGTCCTTTTCATATATTTTCTTTTCGTATATATATGTATATATATATACTTATACTCACACCTATTATGCTTTTATAAAACTGGAGGTTTCCTGCTTTTTTCCCTTAACAATTTATCATATGTATTTTCCTATATAACTACTTTTCTAAAATGTAATTGTTAATGATGGCAATCATATGCTTGTTCCATGATTTTTTTAACCATTCCTTCCTGACAGTTATGAAGGCTCTTCTAACATTTTTTTGGTCATATAAACAATGCTGTGATAAATATCTTTGAACATAAATCTTTATGTATCTGATTCAGTTTTAAAAATTTTAAATTAATTTTATTGATTCTTAGAAATTAAATAAGTTAAGTCAAAAGAGAAAATTTTTAAGGCAGATTTCCTGCAGCTAAAGTTATACTAGTAATGACAACAGCTATTTCAAAGTGCCCATTTTACCACCACCATTTTAGGAGCAGATATACGACTTTCGCATTTGGGGAAAAAAAATAAAGAAAAATGGCATTGGTCTATTTAATTTAGAAGTTTTTATAAAAATTACATTTTGAGTCTTGAACACTCTCAGATGTCCTTTAGCCACAATCATGAATTGGTATGTCAATAATTTGCTCATTGTTGTATTAGGAAAAGTTTGTTATTGATTTATGAAGTCCCTTTATATAACAATAAATGAAACCCTTTGATATAATTCTAAATACTTTTCCTAGTTTGTTCCTTCCCTTTTAGTTGTGTTTTGGGTTTGTTTTTAAATCATGCTTTTGGAAGGAATTCTCCATCAGAATTAATAACATATACTTGGGGGTCTAATCTGAGATCAAATCCTGGCTCTGCCTCTTAGTAGCTGTGACTTTTAAGTTATGTAAATTCCTTAAACCTCCATCAACTGTTTATTTTTTTTGAATTAATGTAATACCACCAATGTGATAAATTTATGGTAAAGAGTAAATATAATAATGAATAATCTTAACACTTGTGTTAGATATTATATGCTCTTTTACATGGTACATCTTCTCTCTAAATGTTATTAAAGTAAAGTTGATTTAAAATGCTGTGTTTTATAAGTACCGCATGCTAATCAGTAGTGCCACTGGAGCTCTGTAAATGCTGTGCTAATTTCTGCTGTATAGCAAAGGGACCCAGTTATGCTTGTATATTATTTTTCATATTCTTTTCTATTATGGTTTATCACAGGGTATTGAATACAGTTTCCTGTACTATACAGTAGGACCTTGTTGTTTATCCACCCTATATTTACTAGTTTTCATCTGCTAATCCCAAGCTCCCAGTCTATCCGACCTCCCCCTCCCCCTGACAACCACAAGTCTGCTCTCTATGTCTCTGTGAGTCTGTCTCTGTTTTGTAGACAGGTTCATTTGTGTTGTGTTTTAGATTCCATATATTAGTATGGTATCATATGGTATTTTTCTCTATTTGACTGACTTCACTTAGTTTGATAATCTCTAGGTCCATCTATATTACTGCACATGACATTATTTCATTATTTTTATAGCTGAGTAATAGTCCATTGTGTATATGTATATATATATGTGTGTGTGTGTGTGTATGCATATGCATATGTGTGTATATATATGCATATGTGTGTGTGTGTGTATATATACATACATACACACACACACCACATCATCTTTATCCATTCAGTTGTCAATGGACATTTAGGTTGTTTCAATGTTTTGGCTATGCTAAACAATGCTGCTATGGACATAGGTATGTATATCTTTTGAATTATAGTTTTGTCTGGATATATGCCCAGGAGTAGGATTGCTGGATCATGTGACAACTCTAATTTTAGTTTTTTTGAGGCACCTCCATATTCTTTTCCACAGTTAGGCCAATTTACATTCCCCGTACATGGTGCATCTTGTTTAATCCTCACAACAGCCTTATTACATCCTCTGAGAGTAGGGTTCATTATTTATGATAGAAAATGCAAGCATGGCTTTGGTGAGTCCCATAGTAAAAACAACCTGGTAAAGTTTGTTTCCCTTAGCATTTGCAAAGCTTATTTAATCACAGAAAACTTTTTTCCAGGCAGCACCCTGAGCATTACATAGTACTGGAATTTCAAGGACAGGCTTGTTTTTAAATGAAATTTTATTTTGAAATAATTACAGACTCACATGTAGTTTTAAGAAGTAATCCAGAGAGATCCCATGTGCCTTCAACCCAGTTGCCCCCAATGACAACATCTAGCAAAACTATAGGACAATATCACAAGTAGGACATGGACATTGATGCAGACAAGATACAGGATCCATCCTGCTGAACTTTTACAGCCTCACTCACTTCTCTTCCACCCACCGCCTTTTCTTTATATCTTCTATTTCTTTCCTGAGGCTTTCTCTTTTTACATTTGTTTCAACCATAGTTATAATTGTTCTTTGAGGCATTTTTATCATGGCTGAGTTAAAGACTTTGTCAGTTTATTCTGTCAGATCTGTGATACTGATGCTGTCTTTTTCCCATTCCACTTCTGACCTTTTCTGATTGATTCTTGGTATGATGAGTGATTTTCAAGTACAACCTGGAAATTTTCATAATATGTGATGAGACTCTGGATTGTATTGAACCTTCTGTTACTGACTTTTTCTGGCCTTGCCCCAGCATGAAAAGTGAGGGCACTGCCTCATTTCCCAGATGAAAGGAGAAGTTTCATGTTTCCCACTCAGCTTTCATTGACAACCATGGGGTGTAGGGGGAGAGCTCCTTATTACTGCTGGGCAGAGATGGCAGTTCAGCTCCCCATGTGGTTCCATTGACAATTCTGGGTCGGGAGTGGGAGGGTTGACAACTCATTATTGCCGACCATAGTAAAAGCCTGGCTTCACTCCACTAGGCTTCCTCTGACACCATCCCTGGGGGAGGAAGGGGGTGGCTTCTTCCTGCCAGGGGGAGGTGCAAGTCCAGGCTCCCATGTGGTCTCCTTGGACGTGGTGGGAGATGGAGACAGCTCATTGTCTAGTAAGATGAAGGTCTCAGCCCTTGATAGTTCTTCCCTGATACCACCCCCCAGAAGGGGCTTTCCGGTGCTTATCACAGCTTCTCAAGAGTGGAAGTCCAGGCTGCTCACCCAGCGTTTATTGGTGGGGTTGAGAGGCAGGGCTGCAGTTTTTCCTGTGCTGTTGTCTAGAGGAGAATGGGTACTGTCTAGAAGTTCTTTCTCGTGCAAGGCTTTCTTTTCTTGTAGCTGTGACTAGAGAGAGCAAGTTTTTGTCAGGATTATTTTGGTCCATGTCTGTTGACATTTCTAGATTGTTGGCTTCTTTAACTCCAAATTTGGGATATACAAGGCAAAAAAGAAATTCAGGAAACTGACCATCATATCTTCCCTCAAGTCCCGTGATTCCTAGCCGGTCGGCCTTTTCTCTCCACCTTTCAGAGTTTTGTTTGTTTTAAATATAATATCCAGAAGTCTTGGTTGTACCTGCCAGGGGAGTAGAGCAAAGGATTATCTGCTCCATCTTCCCTGAAGCAGAAGCCTTTCTGAGGCATACTCCGAGAATTTTATCGTGCTTTGTCATTGAGTCGCAACATCCCAACATGTTCAGAGTACTTTGTTATTTATCATGGATAAAGCATTAAGGCTTGCAAATGATTTAGTCTTTGAAAGATTGAATACAAGATTACCCCACCTTTCACATAGTAGTTTTTGTAGAATAAGCATCCACCCCACACTTAGCAACCTGAAACAATGACCATTTATTTAGCTCATGGCTGAGCAAAAGTTGCTTCCACTAAGCTCATAAATGTATCTGTGATCTTCTGCGAGTCGACTAAAGCCTTGGCTTGGGTTTCTTGTATCTGAGGTTCTAGGTGGATGACGTGGTTGACTCAGAGCTGATGATATGGTATCTCACCCTACAGCTCACACAGGGGAGTTAGGGATCCAGGGAAGAGAACAGAAGTGTGCGTGGCCTCCGGAAGTCTAGGAGGTCTAGGTCGTGTTTACCTCCAAAAGCAAGGCACACTCAGTCCAGATTCAGAGTGTGGGGGAAACAGACTCCATGTGTTGAGGGAGGCAGCAGCAAAGTCATTTTATAAAGAATGTGGTTTCCAGGGGGAGGGGTCATGAACTGTGGCCAGTTTTCCTATTTTTAATATCCCCATAATATCATCTTCTCAATTTGCATTTTCTAACATGTTTTCTTAGTAGGCAAAAAAATGCGGCCATAACCACTGGATAAACTCTTGGGAGAATGTCATATGTATGAGAATCAGCAGTAACAGCAGAAAACAGCTGAGAGCTGGTTAGGGTAATCAACCTAAATGGCAAATCTGATCATGTTACTTGTGAGCTTAAGGTTCATACATGACTTCCCACTGTCTACAAAGAATTTCAAACTCTGCATAAACCATTAGGCTGCCCGTGTGTGCCCACCAACCTTCCCCCAGCCTCCAGTTCTGCATTCTAATGCATGGACCTGCTCAGTGCTCCTTGCACCCTTTGTGTTGTTCCAGACTTTGCCCCACCCTTTGTGCTATTTCTTCTGCCTGCAACACCTTTCCCCACCAGCTCCTCAACCATCTTCTGTCAGGCTAGCTCACCCTTCTCCACCCAGACTCAGCACATGGGTCATGCCCTTGAGTTAGGCTTCTCTGTCCACCCCTTTGTCACAGGCTGGATTTGCTGACTCATCTCTGTGCTTAAAACGTGCCTTACGCATCGTGCTAACTGAGTATTTGTTATATTGAAATTTTACATGTTTGAGTCTGGCTTTCCCACTAGACTGAATTCCTCCAAGACAGAAAGCTTATTCTTACTTTGTAGCTGTGATACTTAGCACTGTCCAGTATATTAGTAAATCAAATAGCAGATGCTGGTGGTACCCGCATCCATCTCTGGGGCCTTACCACTTTCCTATGCTCTGGGTGCAGATTCCAGTGATTGTAGGCTCATGGCTATTCTGGCTGTTCTCAGAATAATACACCGTGCGGGTCTTCAGACAATAAGAGGCAGGGCAAGATGCTTCTATCTGCTGTTGTGCAGTCACTAAGTCGTGTCCGATTCTTTACAGCTCCGTGGGCTGCAGCACTCCAGGATGCCCTGTCCTTTACTGTGTCCCAGAGTTTGCTCAAATTCTGTCCATTAAATCGGTGATGCCATCCAACCATCTCATACTCTGCCACCCTCTTCTCCTTTTGCTTTCAATCTTTCCCAGCATCAGGATCTTTTCCAAAGTCAGCTCTTCACATCAAGTGGCTAAAGTATTGGAGCTTCAGCATCAGTCCTTCCAAATTCAGGATTTATTTCCTTTAGGACTGATTGGTTTGCTCTCCTTGCAGTTCAAGAGACACTCAAGAGTCTTCTCCAGCACTACAGTTTGAAAACATCAATTCTTCAGTGTGCAGTCTTCTTTATGGTCCAACTCTCACATCCATACTGATTATTGGAAAGACTGTAGCTTTGACTATATGAACTTTGGTTGGCAAAGTGATGTCTTTGCTTTTTAATACACTGTCTAGGTTTGCCATAGCTTTCCTTCCAAGGACCAAGCATCTTTTAATTTCATGGCTGCAGTTACTGTCTGCAGTGATTTTGGAGCCCAAGAAAATAAAATCTGTCACTGTTTCCACTTTATTTCCTTCTATTTGCCATGAAGTGATGGGACCAGATACCATGACCTTTGTTTTTTTAATGTTGAGTATTAAGTCAGCTTTTTCACTCTCCTCTTCTACCTTCATCAAGAGGNACTGTCTGCAGTGATTTTGGAGCCCAAGAAAATAAAATCTGTCACTGTTTCCACTTTATTTCCTTCTATTTGCCATGAAGTGATGGGACCAGATACCATGACCTTTGTTTTTTTAATGTTGAGTATTAAGTCAGCTTTTTCACTCTCCTCTTCTACCTTCATCAAGAGGTTCTTTAGTTCCTCTTCATTTTCTGCCACTAGAGTGATATCATCTGCATATCTGAGGTTGCTGATATTTGAAGATGATCTACAAAGAAAATATAGTGATTTTTATATGCTTCAGCCAAATAAAAAATGAATTTATAACAATTGTTTATGGGATGAAGTAAGTTTTGGTCTGAGCAGTTAAGGGCACAGCCTTGGAATCAGGGTGATCTGGGTACAGATCTCCCCAGTAGATAATAACTTCTCAGTTAACTTCATCTGCAAAATGGAGCTAAAGTAACAGAGTCATTGTGAGAATTAATGATACAGTCCTTGCGGACTACATGAGCACATAGAAAACTGTTGTGATTGTTTTTGTTTTTAGAATGGTTATGGCTAGAGTTTTGCATATCTGTACATAATTTGAAAAGAGAATTTTGTAGAGATCATACAATGAAGAATCAGGCTGTTTGTTATAAGCCTGGAAAAATGTCCATGCACAGAGACACAAAGAGGTTGACTTCTTACATTTCAAAACATCCAAGGACCCAGCGATCTTTGGCCCTTTAGCAAGTTAAAGGGTTTGACTCAGCGATTGATCTCTACAGTTGTGGATTGGAGTCTCTGAAGGAGAAGGAGGGTGTCTGTGTGTGTAGGTATGTGTGTGTGTATGTGAAGAACTGGAAACTTCCCTGCTAAATATTCTGTAAACAAGCTTTGTTGGATTAGTAGAACCTGTAAAAAATATGGTGACTGAAACCAGAACCATCAATGGGCTCTAGCATGCTGTGGTTTTCAATCCTTCCTAAAAGCCTCTTATGTAAAACAGATTTCAGCAAAGCTGGCTCTGCAGTTAAAGGGAGGAGTACATCCGCTCTGCTGTGCCTTAAGTCCCCACCCCGCTCCTCCATGTGGGTAAAGGGAGCTAGGAGACCGGAGTTCCAGACCCAGCTATCCCACTCTCCTGCCTATGTGTGAGTTTGAACAAGTTCCAGCCCCTCTGTTCTCAGTTCCCTCGCCTGTAAGATGNCTCCTGAGTCCCTGTCTCTTATACACATCTCCCCCCCCGCCCCTCCATGTGGGTAAAGGGAGCTAGGAGACCGGAGTTCCAGACCCAGCTATCCCACTCTCCTGCCTATGTGTGAGTTTGAACAAGTTCCAGCCCCTCTGTTCTCAGTTCCCTCGCCTGTAAGATGAAGAAACACTCTGTTTCCTTCCATTTCCGTAGATATGATTTTCAGTCTTCCTAGCTGCTTTTTCCAGAGTGCCCTCCAGCTTCTCTGAGTTTTGGAAACTCCATGTTTGGCCTCCACCTTTGGCAAGGATTGTGCTTTTCCCTTCTCCAAGAAGGAGGCAGAATTTTCAAAGTCACGGATTCTGTATCTAGTGTTGTGGATGAGATTATAGGTTGTGCCTGCCAAATCTGCATTGTGGTATGGGAGAAACTTGAGGAGAAATAAACAGTGGGAGCTGCAGAGGAGGAATTAGTGCTGAGAATGCAAGGGGCAGGATTTCTGTGAATAGCATTAATGATGTTGATGATACTAAAATAACATGCATACATAGGTAACTTCAGCATTCATTGTAATTCATGCCTCAGACACTTTTTGCTCCAGTGTAAGAACAGTGATCCTCAATTTTGATTCAGGATTTAAAATTCCAGATGCTCACTCACCCTCACCCCCACCCCACAGACACACAGAAATTGCAGATTCAGTTGATGTGGGTAGCACCATTTTCTGTACTGGGGGAATTGTGAAGTCAGCCAAGGTTGAGCATCACTGTGTTTAGCTATGTGTCTGCTTCTTCCTCAAGGCAGACATTTCTATACCCCCATCAAAAACAAAACAAATCTTTTTATCATTTACCTGACTAAATCTAGCTTTCAGTGACTGTCATTACTGTTTCAGTATTACCTGCTCAGCACACCAGACAAAGTTAATATTTGCACTGTTTACAAAACACTTCTGAACAGTACTGAAACCATGGCGCACAGGAGAGAATTTGCTGCATCACGATCTCATTTGAATCCTCTGCTGGCAGTTCAGAGGCTCTGTGTGGCAGAGTTCAGGGACTTGGGACTATCTGAACTTCACCCTCTCCCAGATCATAGCTTCTGATCTTTAAGAAGGTGACTTAAAAGAAAGGGGGAAAAAAACTGCTTTGGGAGGGTGGAATACTATCACTCTGCTCCTGCATGTTCCCTGGCGCTGGAAACCTTGTTTACTGGCTCCAGATGGTTGTCACCCCCAGTTCCGGCACTGTGCTTCCAGCAGCTGTCCCTACATGATTAATACAAGTAGGCAGATAAACTTCAGGTCATTCCTAAAGCAGAACTCCCTGCACATTAACACACTAGCTTAACCTTGTTTGACTAGAACTGAAGATTTTCTCAAACCGATATCTGTCTGAGGTCACCAAGGGGCTAAGGCTGGACTTTATAGTGGCCTTTACCAGAGCCAAGGCTTCACCTGTTTGCTTAACTCAGTCAACAAGCCCTGATTTCCAAGTGATACTGTCCAAAGACTCCATGGGGTGGCCTCAGAAAGCAATGCCTGCTCCCTTCCCTGCTGCTCAGGCAAAGAAAACCAGGTGTCAGACGCTGAGAGTTTCAGTGAAGGGATCTGTCTATACAGGGTTTTCAAAGTTTGCCTCTTCTGAAACACATAGTATCTCCCAATTTTGAAAAAGAACACTTAATAAGTTATTTTAGAGGAAATTAAAATATTTCATCCTTTTTGGTTCAATAATTCCATTCCTGATGCTTTGTATTTCCTTTTCCATTGAGATGGGCTTCAAACAATACAGAATTGACTAAATTGTAAGATAGCAATTTGATTGGCTATTATAAAATTGTGCTTATGATCTGTATAGAATAACATGAAAGTGCTAACATTTATGTGGAAAAAAAGCAAAATACAGCAATACATCTATACTACATGTTGTAAGTGAATATACATATGTACATATATTAGAAATAAATATACAAGAAATATGAAATATGGAAAACAAAATGTTGATATTTGGTAAATGTGAAATACTGAGGGTTTTTATTAATTTCAAAATTTCCATGAAGGCTGTTACAATATAGTTTGTCCAATAAAAAAGTAACATTGCTATCTCCTTTTTACAACTTGTTTTACAACAGTTTAAATGTTCTCTTATAAGACTGATGTAACACTTAAGTGTACTCTAAAAAGTATAAACTCATCCTATGCTGTGAAGGCTTGAAGCTTCTTGAAGAATTCATATATATATATATATAATGTTTAATATTTATAACATGGGTAGAATGTATATATCATTATCCCTGTTTGATAGATCAGGGCTCAGAGGCACCAGGACATGAATGGTTTGACCAAGGTNAAGTGACCCTATTACCTGGTGTCCAGATCCTCCTCCATGACCCTCCCTCTTGACCCTCTGTGGTCAGTCCAGGCCCGGTCTCCATGCTACCCCTTACACCCAGCTGGGAGTTTTTAAAATCTCAGGGACTCTGCCTGCACCGGGCCAGTTTTATCAGCATCTCTAGGTGTGGGACTCAGGCTTCAGGAATTTTTAAAGCTGTCCATGTGATTCTACTCTGCAGTCCCAGCTCAGAATTCTGCTCCAGGATCTCTGCAGACCTTGAGAAGAAGGGCTGAAGGAAGCCTTGCCCAGCATTGTGCTCTGGGGGTTCGGTGACTGGGCAGCACGTCTGGGGGCTCACCTCCATCCCCCCTCACCTAACAACACTCTGTGCCGGGGTGCCTGGCCCATATCTACAGATGGGTCCACAGGTAAGAGGACAGTTTTTTCTAATGGGATCTTTATAACACTGTGGGCTTTATGCAGTGATTATGTGTGGGCTAAGGTGGGTGCACGCTAAGTCGCATCAGTCCTGTCCAGCCCTGTGACCCTGTGGACTGTAGCCAGATAGGCTCCTCTGTCCATGGGGATTCTCCAGGCAAGAATACTGGAGTAGGTTGCCATGCCCTCTTCAAGGGGATCTTCCTGACCCAGGGATCAAACCGCCTCTCTTATATCTCCTATGTTGGTAGGCAGGTTCTTTACCACTAGCGCCACCTGGAAAACGGGATTACAGATGGTCGTAAATATCTAAAAGCAATGTTCTGAGGTGTTTTTAGCCTCGTGGCACTTGCTGTGAAGCCTCCAGGAAGTTCTGTGTCTTTCTTCTCTCAAGCACATTAGTTCAGTTCAGTTCAGTCGCTCAGTCGTGTCCGACTCTTTGCGACCCCCTGAATCGCAGCACGCCAGGCACCCCTGTTCATCACCAACTCCCGGAGTTCACTCAGACTCACATCCGTGGAGTCAGTGATGCCATCCAGCCATCTCATCCTCTGTCGTCCCCTTCTCCTCAAGCACATGCTTTACTGCAAAAGGGCCAGTTTTGTTTCTGTTTCTCTCCGACCTCAGGCTTCTACAGACTGGTGATACTTTTTATTTTGTTTCATGAAACATTCTTGACTGTGTTAAAATTGTTGAAACACACAGAGAACCTGCAGGGGGTTGGGGGAAGAAAGCTGGACTTCTGCCTTTACCTGCAGATCCAGGCTCTGTCTGGCGCAGTTCTAATTACAGGCACCCGCCCTTATTCTTTGAGTCTGAGTTCCTGTGTTAGCAGCCTGCCACACCCTCCGGCTCCTACCACTCTGGGCTTAATCTGTCTCCCTGAACCAGAAGTCTACCTGCAACTGATAGCAAAGTCTACCTGCAACTGATAGCAAATTGCCTCAAGCCTACCTAAAGCCATAGCCCATTCCTACATCACGCTTTCTGTGCCCTGCACACCAAACACACACTCCTGTTGGTGGCCATTGGCTGCTGGGCTGGGTCATTAGCCTCCTTTACTCATATTCTTCCCCGTCCCCACCCCTGGTCTTGCCTCTGCTCCCAGCCCTGTCCCACGCTGTCTGCTCATCTCCATCCATCACCCACTGCACTGAATCCTCTCATGACCAAGCAGGAGCACTTCCCAAAAGCATGCAGTCACTGCCTTTTAGGCAGTGATTCATTTCATCCCCCCAGTAGTCTTGTGGTGCTTTAGAATATTTATGTAATTTACGGGCTTACCACTCAACAAATCAATAACAGAAAATCTATATTTTATATGATTAAATACATGTTCCTTCATTCAATAAATAATCTACTAGGCATGATTCTAGGGGTGTCGGATATAAGACAGACCAGATTCCTACTCCATGGGACTTCCATTTCATTAATAGAGAAGATAGACATTAAACATACAAAGAGAATGCTGCTGAAGGACAGTGAGTGCCATGAAGCAAGTAGAATGAGGTGAAGCGACTTTAAATTAGGTAGTTAATGAAGGTGATTAGTGAAGAGGTGGTATTGGAGCCATGTGAATGATGGAAAGGTTTGGGGGAAGCTGTTTGAGACAGAAGGATGAGCTGGGACGAAGGTCCTAAGGTGGCCACACACTTGACATCATTGAGGACAGTGAGAAGGCTGTGGAGGTGGCTGTGAAGGGGAGAGTGGTACCAGGTGAGATGAGAGAGGTTGGCAGGGTCCGGTCAGGTGAAAAATCAATGCCAATGTAAACGGTGTGGATATTGTTCTGAGTTTGATCCAGAGTTAATGATGGGCTTTAGGTGCAGGCCTGGAAGCAGTCTGATTTACATTTGTAAAACATCACATGGACTGCCAGGCAGAGAATGCATTGTGAAAGGCGGGAGTGGGAACAGGGAGACCTGTTTAGAAGGAAAAATATGTTGATCCAGATGCACTTGGCTTGGCTTGGCTTTGATTAGTGGGTTATGATGCAGATAGATGTGGAAGAATTCAGCTTGTATTTGAGAATGGAGTGGATACCAGGAGAGGGTCAGAGGTGAAAGAAAGTGATGAAATGAGAACAACCTGTAGATTGAAAGTTAAATATATGGTTGATTTTTTTTTTAATGTGAGAATCTTTATTTTGACAAATAAGTATAGTTTTTTAAAAATTGATATGAAAGTTTAAAAAAAAAAAAAAAGCAGCAGGTAAAAGTACCTTTCCCTGAGATGATGAAAACAGGGAAAACAGACATGGGAAAAGAAACCAAGAGATGGACTTCCCTGGTAGCTCACACGGGTTCAGTCCCTGGTCTGGGAAGATCCTGCATGCTGTGGAGCAACTAAGCCTGTGCGACACAACTACTGAACCTGTGCTCTAGAGCCTCAGAGCCGCGACTTCTGAAGCCCCTGTGCCACAGCTACTGAGCCTGCGTGCACAGGAGAGGCCTCTGCAGCGAGAGGCCAGTGCACCACAACTAGAGAATAGCCCCTCTCACTGCAGTTAAAGAAAAGCCTTCACAGCAGGGAAGACCCAGCACAACCAAAAATAGATAAGAGTGGATATTTTTTTAAAAACTTAAAGAAGCCAAGAGGTCCACAGACAACAGAAAAGTGAAGTGTAAATTGCCTATTAGGCACCAAGTGCTAAATGATCTAATTCATACTCAACATACTGCTCAGTTTCACCCCAAATAGAAAAGCATAGCACCCCTACTCTTTAAAAAAAATCTAAGTAATGTTTGATATGGACAATGATGTGCTCTGGCTATCAAACCATGTAATGTCATCAGTATTATTCTATTATTACTTCTTTCAACAAATTGGCAAAAACCCCATTGACAGTCATTTGATGTTTCTCACACAGATGTCAGAGAAGGCAATGACACTCCACTCTAGTACTCTTGCCTGAAAAATCCCATGGACGGAGGAGCCTGGTGGGCTGCAGGCCATCGTTAAGATCAGACACAACTGAGCAACTTCACTTTCACTTTTCACTTTCATGCATTGGAGAAGGAAATGGCAACCCACTCCAGTGTTCTTGCCTGGAGGATCCCAGGAACGGCAGAGCCAGGTGGGCTGCCGTTTATGGGGTCACACAGAGTCAGACACGACTGAAGCAACTTGGCAGCATCAGCAGCACACACATGTAACTGGGTGCCCGCGTGACTGCAGGGTCTGTCAGTAGTGACATGAGCAGAAGGAGCTGGGGCGGCTTTGATGGTGGGGGAGCCAAGTCCTGGTCCTGTCATATTTCGTCCTGGCCACTGACTGACGTCCCCTTCCTGTAGGGGAGGGCATTTCTGCTGCTGTCCTGCTTTCTGTTTCCACTCCTCATCCGACGACCTGGAAATGCAACTCCCTGAGGCAGGAGTTCTTCCCATTCTGCTTTCGAGTATTCAGGCTCCAAGTATAAGGTATTGATTAAAACATGAACTTGCTAGTGTTCACACCAAAGACATTTTGGGTTTAAAGATTGATGGGAAGTCAATTATTGCTGGTTTTTTCCTGACTTACTATTGTATAGATTTTGGAAGTTATAGTAAGGAAAGTTATCATTCGTGAGAGTGACACCCTTGTCCTTTTCATATATTTTCTTTTCGTATATATATGTATATATATATACTTATACTCACACCTATTATGCTTTTATAAAACTGGAGGTTTCCTGCTTTTTTCCCTTAACAATTTATCATATGTATTTTCCTATATAACTACTTTTCTAAAATGTAATTGTTAATGATGGCAATCATATGCTTGTTCCATGATTTTTTTAACCATTCCTTCCTGACAGTTATGAAGGCTCTTCTAACATTTTTTTGGTCATATAAACAATGCTGTGATAAATATCTTTGAACATAAATCTTTATGTATCTGATTCAGTTTTAAAAATTTTAAATTAATTTTATTGATTCTTAGAAATTAAATAAGTTAAGTCAAAAGAGAAAATTTTTAAGGCAGATTTCCTGCAGCTAAAGTTATACTAGTAATGACAACAGCTATTTCAAAGTGCCCATTTTACCACCACCATTTTAGGAGCAGATATACGACTTTCGCATTTGGGGAAAAAAAATAAAGAAAAATGGCATTGGTCTATTTAATTTAGAAGTTTTTATAAAAATTACATTTTGAGTCTTGAACACTCTCAGATGTCCTTTAGCCACAATCATGAATTGGTATGTCAATAATTTGCTCATTGTTGTATTAGGAAAAGTTTGTTATTGATTTATGAAGTCCCTTTATATAACAATAAATGAAACCCTTTGATATAATTCTAAATACTTTTCCTAGTTTGTTCCTTCCCTTTTAGTTGTGTTTTGGGTTTGTTTTTAAATCATGCTTTTGGAAGGAATTCTCCATCAGAATTAATAACATATACTTGGGGGTCTAATCTGAGATCAAATCCTGGCTCTGCCTCTTAGTAGCTGTGACTTTTAAGTTATGTAAATTCCTTAAACCTCCATCAACTGTTTATTTTTTTTGAATTAATGTAATACCACCAATGTGATAAATTTATGGTAAAGAGTAAATATAATAATGAATAATCTTAACACTTGTGTTAGATATTATATGCTCTTTTACATGGTACATCTTCTCTCTAAATGTTATTAAAGTAAAGTTGATTTAAAATGCTGTGTTTTATAAGTACCGCATGCTAATCAGTAGTGCCACTGGAGCTCTGTAAATGCTGTGCTAATTTCTGCTGTATAGCAAAGGGACCCAGTTATGCTTGTATATTATTTTTCATATTCTTTTCTATTATGGTTTATCACAGGGTATTGAATACAGTTTCCTGTACTATACAGTAGGACCTTGTTGTTTATCCACCCTATATTTACTAGTTTTCATCTGCTAATCCCAAGCTCCCAGTCTATCCGACCTCCCCCTCCCCCTGACAACCACAAGTCTGCTCTCTATGTCTCTGTGAGTCTGTCTCTGTTTTGTAGACAGGTTCATTTGTGTTGTGTTTTAGATTCCATATATTAGTATGGTATCATATGGTATTTTTCTCTATTTGACTGACTTCACTTAGTTTGATAATCTCTAGGTCCATCTATATTACTGCACATGACATTATTTCATTATTTTTATAGCTGAGTAATAGTCCATTGTGTATATGTATATATATATGTGTGTGTGTGTGTGTATGCATATGCATATGTGTGTATATATATGCATATGTGTGTGTGTGTGTATATATACATACATACACACACACACCACATCATCTTTATCCATTCAGTTGTCAATGGACATTTAGGTTGTTTCAATGTTTTGGCTATGCTAAACAATGCTGCTATGGACATAGGTATGTATATCTTTTGAATTATAGTTTTGTCTGGATATATGCCCAGGAGTAGGATTGCTGGATCATGTGACAACTCTAATTTTAGTTTTTTTGAGGCACCTCCATATTCTTTTCCACAGTTAGGCCAATTTACATTCCCCGTACATGGTGCATCTTGTTTAATCCTCACAACAGCCTTATTACATCCTCTGAGAGTAGGGTTCATTATTTATGATAGAAAATGCAAGCATGGCTTTGGTGAGTCCCATAGTAAAAACAACCTGGTAAAGTTTGTTTCCCTTAGCATTTGCAAAGCTTATTTAATCACAGAAAACTTTTTTCCAGGCAGCACCCTGAGCATTACATAGTACTGGAATTTCAAGGACAGGCTTGTTTTTAAATGAAATTTTATTTTGAAATAATTACAGACTCACATGTAGTTTTAAGAAGTAATCCAGAGAGATCCCATGTGCCTTCAACCCAGTTGCCCCCAATGACAACATCTAGCAAAACTATAGGACAATATCACAAGTAGGACATGGACATTGATGCAGACAAGATACAGGATCCATCCTGCTGAACTTTTACAGCCTCACTCACTTCTCTTCCACCCACCGCCTTTTCTTTATATCTTCTATTTCTTTCCTGAGGCTTTCTCTTTTTACATTTGTTTCAACCATAGTTATAATTGTTCTTTGAGGCATTTTTATCATGGCTGAGTTAAAGACTTTGTCAGTTTATTCTGTCAGATCTGTGATACTGATGCTGTCTTTTTCCCATTCCACTTCTGACCTTTTCTGATTGATTCTTGGTATGATGAGTGATTTTCAAGTACAACCTGGAAATTTTCATAATATGTGATGAGACTCTGGATTGTATTGAACCTTCTGTTACTGACTTTTTCTGGCCTTGCCCCAGCATGAAAAGTGAGGGCACTGCCTCATTTCCCAGATGAAAGGAGAAGTTTCATGTTTCCCACTCAGCTTTCATTGACAACCATGGGGTGTAGGGGGAGAGCTCCTTATTACTGCTGGGCAGAGATGGCAGTTCAGCTCCCCATGTGGTTCCATTGACAATTCTGGGTCGGGAGTGGGAGGGTTGACAACTCATTATTGCCGACCATAGTAAAAGCCTGGCTTCACTCCACTAGGCTTCCTCTGACACCATCCCTGGGGGAGGAAGGGGGTGGCTTCTTCCTGCCAGGGGGAGGTGCAAGTCCAGGCTCCCATGTGGTCTCCTTGGACGTGGTGGGAGATGGAGACAGCTCATTGTCTAGTAAGATGAAGGTCTCAGCCCTTGATAGTTCTTCCCTGATACCACCCCCCAGAAGGGGCTTTCCGGTGCTTATCACAGCTTCTCAAGAGTGGAAGTCCAGGCTGCTCACCCAGCGTTTATTGGTGGGGTTGAGAGGCAGGGCTGCAGTTTTTCCTGTGCTGTTGTCTAGAGGAGAATGGGTACTGTCTAGAAGTTCTTTCTCGTGCAAGGCTTTCTTTTCTTGTAGCTGTGACTAGAGAGAGCAAGTTTTTGTCAGGATTATTTTGGTCCATGTCTGTTGACATTTCTAGATTGTTGGCTTCTTTAACTCCAAATTTGGGATATACAAGGCAAAAAAGAAATTCAGGAAACTGACCATCATATCTTCCCTCAAGTCCCGTGATTCCTAGCCGGTCGGCCTTTTCTCTCCACCTTTCAGAGTTTTGTTTGTTTTAAATATAATATCCAGAAGTCTTGGTTGTACCTGCCAGGGGAGTAGAGCAAAGGATTATCTGCTCCATCTTCCCTGAAGCAGAAGCCTTTCTGAGGCATACTCCGAGAATTTTATCGTGCTTTGTCATTGAGTCGCAACATCCCAACATGTTCAGAGTACTTTGTTATTTATCATGGATAAAGCATTAAGGCTTGCAAATGATTTAGTCTTTGAAAGATTGAATACAAGATTACCCCACCTTTCACATAGTAGTTTTTGTAGAATAAGCATCCACCCCACACTTAGCAACCTGAAACAATGACCATTTATTTAGCTCATGGCTGAGCAAAAGTTGCTTCCACTAAGCTCATAAATGTATCTGTGATCTTCTGCGAGTCGACTAAAGCCTTGGCTTGGGTTTCTTGTATCTGAGGTTCTAGGTGGATGACGTGGTTGACTCAGAGCTGATGATATGGTATCTCACCCTACAGCTCACACAGGGGAGTTAGGGATCCAGGGAAGAGAACAGAAGTGTGCGTGGCCTCCGGAAGTCTAGGAGGTCTAGGTCGTGTTTACCTCCAAAAGCAAGGCACACTCAGTCCAGATTCAGAGTGTGGGGGAAACAGACTCCATGTGTTGAGGGAGGCAGCAGCAAAGTCATTTTATAAAGAATGTGGTTTCCAGGGGGAGGGGTCATGAACTGTGGCCAGTTTTCCTATTTTTAATATCCCCATAATATCATCTTCTCAATTTGCATTTTCTAACATGTTTTCTTAGTAGGCAAAAAAATGCGGCCATAACCACTGGATAAACTCTTGGGAGAATGTCATATGTATGAGAATCAGCAGTAACAGCAGAAAACAGCTGAGAGCTGGTTAGGGTAATCAACCTAAATGGCAAATCTGATCATGTTACTTGTGAGCTTAAGGTTCATACATGACTTCCCACTGTCTACAAAGAATTTCAAACTCTGCATAAACCATTAGGCTGCCCGTGTGTGCCCACCAACCTTCCCCCAGCCTCCAGTTCTGCATTCTAATGCATGGACCTGCTCAGTGCTCCTTGCACCCTTTGTGTTGTTCCAGACTTTGCCCCACCCTTTGTGCTATTTCTTCTGCCTGCAACACCTTTCCCCACCAGCTCCTCAACCATCTTCTGTCAGGCTAGCTCACCCTTCTCCACCCAGACTCAGCACATGGGTCATGCCCTTGAGTTAGGCTTCTCTGTCCACCCCTTTGTCACAGGCTGGATTTGCTGACTCATCTCTGTGCTTAAAACGTGCCTTACGCATCGTGCTAACTGAGTATTTGTTATATTGAAATTTTACATGTTTGAGTCTGGCTTTCCCACTAGACTGAATTCCTCCAAGACAGAAAGCTTATTCTTACTTTGTAGCTGTGATACTTAGCACTGTCCAGTATATTAGTAAATCAAATAGCAGATGCTGGTGGTACCCGCATCCATCTCTGGGGCCTTACCACTTTCCTATGCTCTGGGTGCAGATTCCAGTGATTGTAGGCTCATGGCTATTCTGGCTGTTCTCAGAATAATACACCGTGCGGGTCTTCAGACAATAAGAGGCAGGGCAAGATGCTTCTATCTGCTGTTGTGCAGTCACTAAGTCGTGTCCGATTCTTTATAGCTCCATGGGCTGCAGCACTCCAGGATGCCCTGTCCTTTACTGTGTCCCAGAGTTTGCTCAAATTCTGTCCATTAAATCGGTGATGCCATCCAACCATCTCATACTCTGCCACCCTCTTCTCCTTTTGCTTTCAATCTTTCCCAGCATCAGGATCTTTTCCAAAGTCAGCTCTTCACATCAAGTGGCTAAAGTATTGGAGCTTCAGCATCAGTCCTTCCAAATTCAGGATTTATTTCCTTTAGGACTGATTGGTTTGCTCTCCTTGCAGTTCAAGAGACACTCAAGAGTCTTCTCCAGCACTACAGTTTGAAAACATCAATTCTTCAGTGTGCAGTCTTCTTTATGGTCCAACTCTCACATCCATACTGATTATTGGAAAGACTGTAGCTTTGACTATATGAACTTTGGTTGGCAAAGTGATGTCTTTGCTTTTTAATACACTGTCTAGGTTTGCCATAGCTTTCCTTCCAAGGACCAAGCATCTTTTAATTTCATGGCTGCAGTTACTGTCTGCAGTGATTTTGGAGCCCAAGAAAATAAAATCTGTCACTGTTTCCACTTTATTTCCTTCTATTTGCCATGAAGTGATGGGACCAGATACCATGACCTTTGTTTTTTTAATGTTGAGTATTAAGTCAGCTTTTTCACTCTCCTCTTCTACCTTCATCAAGAGGTTCTTTAGTTCCTCTTCATTTTCTGCCACTAGAGTGATATCATCTGCATATCTGAGGTTGCTGATATTTGAAGATGATCTACAAAGAAAATATAGTGATTTTTATATGCTTCAGCCAAATAAAAAATGAATTTATAACAATTGTTTATGGGATGAAGTAAGTTTTGGTCTGAGCAGTTAAGGGCACAGCCTTGGAATCAGGGTGATCTGGGTACAGATCTCCCCAGTAGATAATAACTTCTCAGTTAACTTCATCTGCAAAATGGAGCTAAAGTAACAGAGTCATTGTGAGAATTAATGATACAGTCCTTGCGGACTACATGAGCACATAGAAAACTGTTGTGATTGTTTTTGTTTTTAGAATGGTTATGGCTAGAGTTTTGCATATCTGTACATAATTTGAAAAGAGAATTTTGTAGAGATCATACAATGAAGAATCAGGCTGTTTGTTATAAGCCTGGAAAAATGTCCATGCACAGAGACACAAAGAGGTTGACTTCTTACATTTCAAAACATCCAAGGACCCAGCGATCTTTGGCCCTTTAGCAAGTTAAAGGGTTTGACTCAGCGATTGATCTCTACAGTTGTGGATTGGAGTCTCTGAAGGAGAAGGAGGGTGTCTGTGTGTGTAGGTATGTGTGTGTGTATGTGAAGAACTGGAAACTTCCCTGCTAAATATTCTGTAAACAAGCTTTGTTGGATTAGTAGAACCTGTAAAAAATATGGTGACTGAAACCAGAACCATCAATGGGCTCTAGCATGCTGTGGTTTTCAATCCTTCCTAAAAGCCTCTTATGTAAAACAGATTTCAGCAAAGCTGGCTCCGCAGTTAAAGGGAGGAGTACATCCGCTCTGCTGTGCCTTAAGTCCCCACCCCGCTCCTCCATGTGGGTAAAGGGAGCTAGGAGACCGGAGTTCCAGACCCAGCTATCCCACTCTCCTGCCTATGTGTGAGTTTGAACAAGTTCCAGCCCCTCTGTTCTCAGTTCCCTCGCCTGTAAGATGAAGAAACACTCTGTTTCCTTCCATTTCCGTAGATATGATTTTCAGTCTTCCTAGCTGCTTTTTCCAGAGTGCCCTCCAGCTTCTCTGAGTTTTGGAAACTCCATGTTTGGCCTCCACCTTTGGCAAGGATTGTGCTTTTCCCTTCTCCAAGAAGGAGTCAGAATTTTCAAAGTCACGGATTCTGTATCTAGTGTTGTGGATGAGATTATAGGTTGTGCCTGCCAAATCTGCATTGTGGTATGGGAGAAACTTGAGGAGAAATAAACAGTGGGAGCTGCAGAGGAGGAATTAGTGCTGAGAATGCAAGGGGCAGGATTTCTGTGAATAGCATTAATGATGTTGATGATACTAAAATAACATGCATACATAGGTAACTTCAGCATTCATTGTAATTCATGCCTCAGACACTTTTTGCTCCAGTGTAAGAACAGTGATCCTCAATTTTGATTCAGGATTTAAAATTCCAGATGCTCACTCACCCTCACCCCCACCCCACAGACACACAGAAATTGCAGATTCAGTTGATGTGGGTAGCACCATTTTCTGTACTGGGGGAATTGTGAAGTCAGCCAAGGTTGAGCATCACTGTGTTTAGCTATGTGTCTGCTTCTTCCTCAAGGCAGACATTTCTATACCCCCATCAAAAACAAAACAAATCTTTTTATCATTTACCTGACTAAATCTAGCTTTCAGTGACTGTCATTACTGTTTCAGTATTACCTGCTCAGCACACCAGACAAAGTTAATATTTGCACTGTTTACAAAACACTTCTGAACAGTACTGAAACCATGGCGCACAGGAGAGAATTTGCTGCATCACGATCTCATTTGAATCCTCTGCTGGCAGTTCAGAGGCTCTGTGTGGCAGAGTTTAGGGACTTGGAACTATCTGAACTTCACCCTCTCCCAGATCATAGCTTCTGATCTTTAAGAAGGTGACTTAAAAGAAAGGGGGAAAAAAACTGCTTTGGGAGGGTGGAATACTATCACTCTGCTCCTGCATGTTCCCTGGCGCTGGAAACCTTGTTTACTGGCTCCAGATGGTTGTCACCCCCAGTTCCGGCACTGTGCTTCCAGCAGCTGTCCCTACATGATTAATACAAGTAGGCAGATAAACTTCAGGTCATTCCTAAAGCAGAACTCCCTGCACATTAACACACTAGCTTAACCTTGTTTGACTAGAACTGAAGATTTTCTCAAACCGATATCTGTCTGAGGTCACCAAGGGGCTAAGGCTGGACTTTATAGTGGCCTTTACCAGAGCCAAGGCTTCACCTGTTTGCTTAACTCAGTCAACAAGCCCTGATTTCCAAGTGATACTGTCCAAAGACTCCATGGGGTGGCCTCAGAAAGCAATGCCTGCTCCCTTCCCTGCTGCTCAGGCAAAGAAAACCAGGTGTCAGACGCTGAGAGTTTCAGTGAAGGGATCTGTCTATACAGGGTTTTCAAAGTTTGCCTCTTCTGAAACACATAGTATCTCCCAATTTTGAAAAAGAACACTTAATAAGTTATTTTAGAGGAAATTAAAATATTTCATCCTTTTTGGTTCAATAATTCCATTCCTGATGCTTTGTATTTCCTTTTCCATTGAGATGGGCTTCAAACAATACAGAATTGACTAAATTGTAAGATAGCAATTTGATTGGCTATTATAAAATTGTGCTTATGATCTGTATAGAATAACATGAAAGTGCTAACATTTATGTGGAAAAAAAGCAAAATACAGCAATACATCTATACTACATGTTGTAAGTGAATATACATATGTACATATATTAGAAATAAATATACAAGAAATATGAAATATGGAAAACAAAATGTTGATATTTGGTAAATGTGAAATACTGAGGGTTTTTATTAATTTCAAAATTTCCATGAAGGCTGTTACAATATAGTTTGTCCAATAAAAAAGTAACATTGCTATCTCCTTTTTACAACTTGTTTTACAACAGTTTAAATGTTCTCTTATAAGACTGATGTAACACTTAAGTGTACTCTAAAAAGTATAAACTCATCCTATGCTGTGAAGGCTTGAAGCTTCTTGAAGAATTCATATATATATATATATAATGTTTAATATTTATAACATGGGTAGAATGTATATATCATTATCCCTGTTTGATAGATCAGGGCTCAGAGGCACCAGGACATGAATGGTTTGACCAAGGTTGTTCATCTATCAGTGACAGGCAGGAGTGGAAGAAAGAACACCATAAATCTTTGAGTGTTGAAACTAAATCCAATTCACAACCTATACTGCATTTTTCAAAGAGCCCAGTAGGGTACCACATACTCAATGAGAACTTGGTGAACATGGCTTTTTTTTTTTTTTTTAAGGGCTAGAATTAGCATAGTGGAAGAGACTGTAAGCCAGTCTTCCTGACTCTAGCCTCACATCTGTTTAATTCATCATACACATACCATTGTGAGATGAATCTTGAAGTAGGGCATTCATCATGTCACTGCCCTACACAGGAACCAATAATGACTGCAAGTCAATAGTTCAGACTCTAGGTGCTGACCACTGGGGCCAAAATGCCACTCTATTCCACTTCAGCAACTTTTTGCTTAGAACTATCTGGAGTGTATCTCCCCACTTTCCAGTCCAGTCCAGTCAAGTTCCCTAATACATCTCATGTGGTGAATAATCCCCTAAAAAGGTTTCAAATTTTGTATAAATTGTAGCCTGCCAGGCTCCTCTGTCCATGGAATTCTCCAGGCCAGAATACTGGAGTGGGTAGCCATTCCCTTCTCCAGGGGATCTTCCCAAACCAGGGATCAAACCCAGGTCTCCAGTATTGCAGGCAGATTCTTTACTGTCTGAGCCACCAGGGTTGTACTGTGGCATTCACCTTTTAATAATATCAACATCAGTTTGGCTTGCAAACCATCATCCATCAAAGTTAATTAACCTGTTTAAACTGATTATTGCTGGCTTTGTCATTCTGCTATTTAATTATAAGTTGCTTTGGCTTATACACATCCTAATGTCTTTGGTTCTAGTTCTAGTCACTGTGGTTAAGTAATAAATTACTCTCAAATTTATTGACTTAAAATAACAGTTTATTTCTCAGATCTAGCAGTTAACTGGGGTCAGCTAGGCAGTTCTTGCTCAGGGTCTCTCACACAGCTACTATCAGATGGTGACTGGGACTGAATTATCTGAAGGCTCACTCACATATCTAATGCCAGAGCTGGGAAGACTGGAGCATCTGGAGATCCTTGAGCAGGCGTCTCTAGCTCTTTGCTCTCCCTGCTGCTACTGCTAAGTCACTTCAGTCGTGTCCAACTCTGTGTGACCCCATAGACGGCTCTCCCTATGTGGCCCCATGTTTGCTTCATGGTAGCCTGACTTCTTACAAGGTAGCTCAGGGCTTTAAAGGTGATAGATAGGTAGGTAGATAGATAACAGAGCAACAGACAAACTGTATCACATTTTCTATTTTAGTATCAAGAGTCAGGTAGTCTCACATTCTATTTGTTATAAGAAAAACACAAAGGCCAGTCCATCTTCTTGGGGAGCTGAATTAGACTCTACTTTTATGGAAGACGTGCTTGCAAATTTAAAGTGTCTGTTTAAAATCACTGCAGTTTCACAGTTCCTTCCCTTTCGTATCTGCTTATTCAAATTCAGCCATCCCTTGCAGCCAGGTCAAATGTCCCCAGGCCTCTGAAGACACCCCAGGTTGCTCCAGACCTCAGTCATTCCTCCATTAACAAAAAGCCCAAAGCCTATGGTCTGTCTCATAGAGATAAACCGTTAATTGTTTCTGCCTCATATTGTTTTGTTTCTAATGACAGTAACAAAAATAACAGCTCTAACTAAATTAAAATCCTCATACAGGCTCTGTAAGAGCTGTCCTACTAGCCCCATTTTACAGTTGAGTTTGTTGCCCGAGGTCAATTCAGCTGGGCTAGAGTCAGACTCCTGAGTCCCTTCTCTTAAGCACTATGCTATGTGCTGCTTTCTGTAATTTAAATCATATTTGTGAGTTATTACTAGGAAGCATGAAAGGCAAAAAAGCAGAGAAGAAGAAAAGGGGAAAGGAACAAAAATAAAAAGACCTATGAAGAGATGTCAAATGAAGGACATCTGTGACTGCTTCACAGGTGCCGAGCACCCTGGTTAGCCACTCCCGACTCTATCACCCTGTCAGTCTCTCTACCTTTGAACTAGCAATCATAAAATGTGCCTGCATCGACTGTGATATTTGGAGGACAAAGGCACTTTGCAAATGTAAATGCCATGCATGCACAGCAACCACTCAGAGATGAAAGGTGAGTGGAGAACTGAACTCTGCAGCTAAAGTGCCTGACACTGATTTATCATTAGGTTCGGGAAGACCATAAACCCACCACACACACCAGTGCTCGGTCAAGATGGCCTATCACTCATCACATTTGGGACAATCAACTTAAAGTCCTCATTGAAATATCTCTCTGAAAAAAGATCTCTGGAAACCGGACAGATCTTCAGGGTTATCCTCAGCAAGTGAATTCTCATCATACAACAAGACAATTTCTGGAGGTTTCCAACTATTTAAATAAGAACTGATAAATTTCCATAAGAATTTATGGTTGCTTGAATGCTTTACAATAGCAAGGGCACTGCAAATTTGCTTTTCATTAACCTAATGAGCAGAATTCAGTAGTTGAACAGAACTTGGGAAATGCCTGCCCATGAGAACAAGCACCACAACTTTTACACTTGAAGTCTGAGGCCAACCCATTAGTAAGATTGCACAATGATGAAAATGTATCTAAGTATCTAGTTATGTCTTCAGTTATATTTGTGATGTGCAAACTGGGTCACCCTGCCAGAAATCTGAGAGCTGGCCAGTGTGTGACTGCCAGGGAGCTAAATTTAAAAACTATTTTTTAAACCAAAATTATTAAGGAGGACTGAGAGGGGTAAAGTAAAATTAAGTTAAGGACTGAAGGGAATATGGCATAGTGGTTCAGAGGGCAGCTTTGGGCATATCTCTCTCTCTGCCACTGACTAGGCACATGACTCAGAGCCACTAGCTGTCTCCGAATTTGTCAATTAAAGATAGTAATAATTGTTGCTTTGAAAATTAAATGACAATTCCCACAAAAGTGCTTAGAACAGTGCCAATCTCAAAATGTGTTCAATAAATTATTGTTAATTCTATCATCTGGAAATAAAATGGTATTTATTCTAATTTCTCTTGCCAACAATGGGTTTATTTAATCTTTTGTGATTTGAAAAATCCCATAAGACTCTGATGCAAAACTATAGTCTATTTCTCAAGATAAGTGCACATGAATACCCACTAAATATTGATATTTTGCAGCTTTAGAGGTTCAAGCACTTTCTGGACTCTAAAAAGTTCTCTCATCTGTCTTTTCATTCTCCCTTTCTGTTATTTTTAAGTTCTGTGGCTGTCCATATTTTGCAAATGCCTAATTAGTGTTCTAGAGGTAAGAAAGGGCTTACCTCTAGAGGTAAGAAAGCTTCTAGAGGTAAGAAAGCCAGCTCTAAAACCACGCATCTTTGTATTTAAGATTTGAGAAAATTTGAAGTCAAGGTAGTCAGGCAATCAAAAATTATGTACAACTCAGGGTTGGGAAGATCCCCTGGAGGAGGGCATGGCAAC
>SJYX01013148.1:79289-90673 GCA_006410675.1 Oreotragus oreotragus
CAGTTCTAACTGTTGCTTCCTGACCTGCATACAGATTTCTCAAGAGGCAGGTTAGGTGGTCTGGTATTCCCATCTCTTTCAGAATTCTCCACAGTTTATTGTGATCCACACAGTCAAAGGCTTTGGCATAGTCAATAAAGCAGAAATAGATGTTTTTCTGGAACTCTCTTGCTTTTTCCATGATCCAGCAGATGTTGGCAATTTGATTTCTGGTTCCTCTGCCTTTTCTAAAACCAGCTTGAACATCAGGGAGTTCACGGTTCACATATTGCTGAAGCCTGGCTTGGAGAATTTTGAGCATTACTTTATTAGCGTGTGAGATGAGTGCAATTGTGTGGTAGTTTGAGCATTCTTTGGCATTGCCTTTATTGTTACTTGCCCAAATGTTCTCCAGACCTATATCCACACATAAACCTGCCCAGGGATGATTACAGCAGCTTTATTCATAACTGCTGAACCCTGGAAGCAACAAAGATGTCTTTCAGCAGGTGAATGGAAAAATAAACTGGTACAAGCAGACAATGGAATATTATCCAGTGCTAAAAAGAAATGAGCTGTCAAGCCATGAAAAGATATGGTGGAACTTTGCTCCAGTGCTGCTAAGTCACTTCAGTTGCGTCAGACTCAGTTCGACCCTATGGACTGTAGTTTGCCAGGCTCCTCTGTCCACAGGATTCTCCAGGCAAGAAAACTGGAGTGGGCTGCCATGCCTTCCTCCAGAGTATCTTCCAGATCCAGGGATCAAACCCGCATCTCTTATGTCTGCCTGTATTGGCAAACAGGTTCTTTACCACTAGTGCCACCTAGGTGGAACCTTGAATACATATTAATAGGTGAAAGAAACCAATCCAAACAGGACATATAGTGTATGTTTCCAATTATATGATGTTCTGGAACATGTAAAACTATAGAGATACTTAAGAGATTAGTGATTGCCAGGGATTAGGAGTGAGAGGGCTTCACTGGTAGCTCAGCTAGTAAAGAATCCGCCTGCAATGCAGGAGACCCCAGTTCAATTCCTGGGTTGGGACGATCCCCCTGGAGAAGGGATAGGCTACCCACTTCAGTATTCCTGGGCTCCCCACTCCAGTACTCTTACCTGGAAAATCCCATGGATGGTGGAGCCTGGTAGGCTGCAGTCCGTGCTAAGGGTCGGACACAACTGAGTGACTTCCCTTTCACTTTTCACTTTCATGCATTGGAGAAGGAAATGGCAACCTACTCCAGTGTTCTTGCCTGGAGAATCCCAGGGATGGGGGAGCCTGGTGGGCTGCCATCTATGGGGTCACACAGAGTTGGACACAACTGAAGTGACTTGGCATTGGCATAGTGGCTCAGACAGTAAAGAATCTGCCTGCAATGCGAAAGACCTGGGTTTTATCTCTGGGTTGGGAAGATCCCCTGTAGCAGAGCATGGCAACCTACTCCAATATTCTTGCCTGGAGAATCCCCATGGACAGAGGAGCCTGGTGGGCTAAAGTCCGTGGGGTCGCAAAAAGTCGGACATGACTGAGAAACTAAGCACAAGCACAGCAGGAGTGAGGGGGATGAATAGGTGGAACCCAGAGGATTTTTAGAGCAGTATATTTACTCTATATGATCCTGTAGGGCTTCCCAGTGGCTTGGTGGTCAAAGAATCCACCTGCAATGCAGGAGACGTGCAGGAGACCCAGGCTCAGTCCCTGGGTCAGGAAGATCCCCTGGAATAGGAAATGCCAACCCACTCCAGTATTCTTGCCTGGAAAATCCTATGGACAGAGGAGCCTGGTGTGCTGCAGTCCATGGGGTCGCAAAAGAGTGGGACACGACTTAACAACTAACAATAAGGTGACACAAGTATGGTGGACATGATCAATCTACGGATGTGGGGAGATAAGGTACCATTCTGGTGGGGCAGGATGTTGGTAAGTAAGGGAGATTAGGCAAGAACACATGTGGGGCGTGTATGGGAAATCTCGGTACCTTCTACTCAATTTTGCTGTGAACCTAAACCTTCTCTGAAAGTATCTATGTAAAGTTTACATACTATTTAAGGCTTATTAGCCCCTTTCAAAAAGAGTTGGTAGTATAGAACTCAGAACACATTAACTCTCAGTATATCAAAATACGACAGCTCCGCTACCAGGACAGGACTCAGAACATATTTGGCCTATGAGGTTGTTCCTGAACTCATTACTTTCAACAAACTCAGTCCTCTTCCAGAATTTTCCATCTTGAATTGTTGGGTCAGTCATTAATTCATTTACCCATTCAGCACCTATATTAAGTCCTTGCAAAGAATAGGAGAACAAATCAGGCCCCAACCCTCAGATATTTAAAGAGAAAGATAGCTAAACAAATAAAGGGGTTCAGTTTAATTCAGTCACTCAGTCATGTCCAACTCTTTGTGATCCCATGGACTGCAGCACACCAGGCTTCCCTGTCCATCACCAACTCCCGGAGTTTACTCAAGCTCACGTCCATTGAGTCAGTGATGCCATCCAGCCATCTCATCCTCTGTTGTCCCCATCTCCTCCTGCCTTCAACCTTTCCTAGCATCACAGTCTTTCCAAGTGGGTCAGCTCTTCACATCAGGTGGCCAAAGTATTGGAGTTTCAGCTTCAACGTCAGTCCTTCAAATGAAGGGGTGAGGGGCTATAATGTACCAGGTACTAGATTGTGGGATAAATTGGATAAGTTATCCCAGGTACTCAATCGGGCCTTCTCTTATTGTTGGTTAGAGTTGTGTCTGACTCTTTGTGACCCCATGAACTGCAGCACACGAGGCTTCCCTGTCCTTCACTATCTCCCTGAGTTTGCTCAAATTCATGTCCATTGACTTGATATTGCCATCCAACCAACCCATCCTCTGTCAGCCCCTCCTCCTCCTGACCTCAATCTTTCCTAACATCAGGATCTTTTCCAATGAGTTGGCTCTTTGCATCAGGTGGCCAGAGTATTAGAGTTTCAGCTTCAGCATCAGTCCTTCTAATGAATACTCAGGGTTGATTTACTTTAGGATTGACTGGTTTGATCTTGCAGTTCAAGGGACTTTCACAAGTCATCTCAAGCACCACAGTTCAAAAGCATCAATTCTTTGGCAGTCAGCCTTTTTCATGGTCCAACTCTCACACCTGTACATGACTATTGGAAAAAACCATAGCTTTGACTACGTGGAGCTTTGTCAGCAAAATGACATTGCTGCTTTTTGTGATAGTGTCTAGGTTTGTCATAGCCCTTCCAAGGAGCAAGTGTCTTAATTTCATGGCTGCAGTCATCGTGTACAGTAATTTGGAACCCAAGAAAATAAAATCTGTCACTGTTTCCACTTTTCCCCCTTCTATTTGTCTTGAACTGATGGGACCAGATACCATGATCTTCGTTTTTTGAATGCTGAGTTTTAAGCCAGCTTTTTCACTCTCCTCTTTCATGTGTATCACAAGGCTCTTTAGTTCCTCTTTACTTTCTGCCATTAGGGTGGTGTCATCTACATATCTGAGGTTGTTGATATTTCTCCTGGCTTGATTCCAGCTTGTGATTCATTCAGCCTGACATTTTGCATGATGTACTCTGCATTTAAGTTAAATAAACAGGGTAACAATATACAGTCTTTCCCAGTTTTGAACCAGTGATTTGTTCCATGTCCGATTCTAACTGTTGCTTCTTGACCTGCCTACAGGTTTCTCAGGAGACAAGTAAGGTGGTATGATATTTCCATCTGTTTAGAAATTTTCCACAGTTTGTTGTGATCTACACAGTCAAAGGCTGTAGTGTAGTCAATGAAGCAGAAATATATGTTTTTCTGAAATTCCCTTGATTTCTCTGTGATCTAATAGATGTTGGCAATTTAATCTCTTGTTCCTCTGCCTTTCCTTAACACAGCTTGCACAGCTGGAGGTTCTCCATTCATGTACTGCTGAATCCTCGCTTGAAGAATTTTGAGCTTTACCTTGCTGGCATGTTAAATGGGCACAATTGTATGGTAGTTTGAACATTCTTTGTCATTGCACTTCTTTGAGATTGGAATGAAAACTGACCTTTTCCAGTCCTGTGGCCACTGGTGAGTTTTCCAAATTTGCTGACATATTGAGTGCAGCACTTTCACACCATCATCTTTTAGGATTTGAAATAGTTCAGCTGGAATTCCATCACCTCCACTAGCTTTGCTCATAGTAGTACTTCCTAAGGCCCACTTGACTTCACATTCCAGGATGTCTGGCTCTAGGTTAGTGACCACACCATCATGGTTATCTGGGTCATTAAGACCTTTTTTGTATTTATTCTGCTTATTCTTGCTACCTCTTCTTAATTTTTTCTGCTTCTGTTAGGTTCTTAACATTTCTGTCCGTTATCAGTCCCATTCTTACATGAAATGTTCCCTTGATATCTCCTCTAGAAGAGGTAAATCTCCCTACATTACCGATGTTGACCTTAGCCATGCAGCTTGCTAAGAGATTTTTCCCCCCAATCTTTTCCAGTCTTCAAAATATTTTATTACAAACTACAATACAGGGATCATAGAATGTTTTCTGGTTTTCCCTGCTGCTGCTGCTGCTGCTGCTGCTAAGTTGCTTCCATCGTGTCCAACTCTGTGCGACCCCATAGATGGCAGCCCACCAGGCTCCCCCATCCCTGGGATTCTCCAGGCAAGAACACTGGAGTGGGTTGCCATTTCCTCCTCCAATGCAGGAAAGTGAAAAGTGAAAGTAAAGTCAATTACATATTAAATACATTGCTGAAGAAAGCACTGCTAATATCCATCAATCACTGATGTGACGCTAGCTTCTATAATAATTTCAACCCCTTAGAGTTACAGAAGAAATCTCTAACAGGCAATAAAGTGTAGATGGCTAGTCACCGTGGCCAATGGGCTCTTGATTGGTGAACAAGGACATTTTTTTTCTTCAGGGGTTGAAATCCACATCCATGACTGACAACCCATCAAAATGTGGGACCCAAATTTGTACAGAGATAAGGTGGAGTGGAGAGAAAACCACACCCAACAACCCAGAAGTCTTCAACCACCACTTCTTATGCCTGGATTTTAGCTCTTCAACTGTGTCATGTGGGAAACTGTCATTTTCCTTCTGGGGATTATAGAATCCATGGCTCTTTGACTAGTTGTAGCTGGCACCCCACTCCAGTACTCTTGCCTGAAAAATCCCATGGACAGAGGAGCCTGGTGGGCTGCAGTCCATGGGGTCGCGAAGAGTCAGATACGACTGAGAGACTTCACTTTCACTTTTCACTTTCCTGCATTGGAAAGGAAATGGCAACCCACTCCAGTGTTCTTGCCTGGAGAATCCCAGGGACAGGGGAGCCTGGTGGGCTGCCGTCTATGGGGTCGCACAGAGTCGGACACGACTGAAGTGACTTAGCAGCAGCAGCTGGAAGCATATGCAAATGTTTCCATTGTGATGGAAGCAACAAGCTGATGTCAGTCGATCTGTTCCAAAGCCTTTAATTTTGTCCTGGCATCTTTATCCCCAAATCTGAGTCTACCATCAGATCCCACAGTTGTAAAGGTGCCACTAACATGGTGGAATATGTTTCCATTTACTGAGTAGATGTCCTGAAATGTGAGCAAAATCTTCAAAATGTTGCCACAGGTTTCAGTGAGGCCTCTAACTTACACTTCTTACATCTGCACAAGAAGAACGTGCCCCGGGAAGCAGCCGTTGCTTCAGCTTGGGTGCTGAGTGAAGAGTCCCATGAAGCCAACTGGAAGTCTTTCTATAGCCTGGAGCAGAACTGCAGCTCACCCGTCTGCCCTCACGCACGTGACCAGGAGGTGAGTGTTCGTCATTCTCGTATGAAGTTGTTACTGTAGCAAAGCCTGACTGATAGAGATGGGCTTAAAGGGGAGAGTGTGTTTATTTCTACCCGAGTGTCTGAAAAGAAAGCTTAATTTAAAAACAAAAAATGGCTTTGAAAAGCTAAGGATGCTAGTGGATTGGTATGACGACTATACAGGTTTTGAAGCAAGGTGTAGAGATGGAGACTTCTGGACTGGTAAGGAAGAGCCCAGTGACAGCGTGCTGAGCAGTTTGTTCCATATTCTGTAANGTGTATCACAAGGCTCTTTAGTTCCTCTTTACTTTCTGCCATTAGGGTGGTGTCATCTACATATCTGAGGTTGTTGATATTTCTCCTGGCTTGATTCCAGCTTGTGATTCATTCAGCCTGACATTTTGCATGATGTACTCTGCATTTAAGTTAAATAAACAGGGTAACAATATACAGTCTTTCCCAGTTTTGAACCAGTGATTTGTTCCATGTCCGATTCTAACTGTTGCTTCTTGACCTGCCTACAGGTTTCTCAGGAGACAAGTAAGGTGGTATGATATTTTCATCTGTTTAGAAATTTTCCACAGTTTGTTGTGATCTACACAGTCAAAGGCTGTAGTGTAGTCAATGAAGCAGAAATATATGTTTTTCTGAAATTCCCTTGATTTCTCTGTGATCTAATAGATGTTGGCAATTTAATCTCTTGTTCCTCTGCCTTTCCTTAACACAGCTTGCACAGCTGGAGGTTCTCCATTCATGTACTGCTGAATCCTCGCTTGAAGAATTTTGAGCTTTACCTTGCTGGCATGTTAAATGGGCACAATTGTATGGTAGTTTGAACATTCTTTGGCATTGCACTTCTTTGAGATTGGAATGAAAACTGACCTTTTCCAGTCCTGTGGCCACTGGTGAGTTTTCCAAATTTGCTGACATATTGAGTGCAGCACTTTCACACCATCATCTTTTAGGATTTGAAATAGTTCAGCTGGAATTCCATCACCTCCACTAGCTTTGCTCATAGTAGTACTTCCTAAGGCCCACTTGACTTCACATTCCAGGATGTCTGGCTCTAGGTTAGTGACCACACCATCATGGTTATCTGGGTCATTAAGACCTTTTTTGTATTTATTCTGCTTATTCTTGCTACCTCTTCTTAATTTTTTCTGCTTCTGTTAGGTTCTTAACATTTCTGTCCGTTATCAGTCCCATTCTTACATGAAATGTTCCCTTGATATCTCCTCTAGAAGAGGTAAATCTCCCTACATTACCGATGTTGACCTTAGCCATGCAGCTTGCTAAGAGATTTTTCCCCCCAATCTTTTCCAGTCTTCAAAATATTTTATTACAAACTACAATACAGGGATCATAGAATGTTTTCTGGTTTTCCCTGCTGCTGCTGCTGCTGCTGCTGCTAAGTTGCTTCCATCGTGTCCAACTCTGTGCGACCCCATAGATGGCAGCCCACCAGGCTCCCCCATCCCTGGGATTCTCCAGGCAAGAACACTGGAGTGGGTTGCCATTTCCTCCTCCAATGCAGGAAAGTGAAAAGTGAAAGTAAAGTCAATTACATATTAAATACATTGCTGAAGAAAGCACTGCTAATATCCATCAATCACTGATGTGACGCTAGCTTCTATAATAATTTCAACCCCTTAGAGTTACAGAAGAAATCTCTAACAGGCAATAAAGTGTAGATGGCTAGTCACCGTGGCCAATGGGCTCTTGATTGGTGAACAAGGACATTTTTTTTCTTCAGGGGTTGAAATCCACATCCATGACTGACAACCCATCAAAATGTGGGACCCAAATTTGTACAGAGATAAGGTGGAGTGGAGAGAAAACCACACCCAACAACCCAGAAGTCTTCAACCACCACTTCTTATGCCTGGATTTTAGCTCTTCAACTGTGTCATGTGGGAAACTGTCATTTTCCTTCTGGGGATTATAGAATCCATGGCTCTTTGACTAGTTGTAGCTGGCACCCCACTCCAGTACTCTTGCCTGAAAAATCCCATGGACAGAGGAGCCTGGTGGGCTGCAGTCCATGGGGTCGCGAAGAGTCAGATACGACTGAGAGACTTCACTTTCACTTTTCACTTTCCTGCATTGGAAAGGAAATGGCAACCCACTCCAGTGTTCTTGCCTGGAGAATCCCAGGGACAGGGGAGCCTGGTGGGCTGCCGTCTATGGGGTCGCACAGAGTCGGACACGACTGAAGTGACTTAGCAGCAGCAGCTGGAAGCATATGCAAATGTTTCCATTGTGATGGAAGCAACAAGCTGATGTCAGTCGATCTGTTCCAAAGCCTTTAATTTTGTCCTGGCATCTTTATCCCCAAATCTGAGTCTACCATCAGATCCCACAGTTGTAAAGGTGCCACTAACATGGTGGAATATGTTTCCATTTACTGAGTAGATGTCCTGAAATGTGAGCAAAATCTTCAAAATGTTGCCACAGGTTTCAGTGAGGCCTCTAACTTACACTTCTTACATCTGCACAAGAAGAACGTGCCCCGGGAAGCAGCCGTTGCTTCAGCTTGGGTGCTGAGTGAAGAGTCCCATGAAGCCAACTGGAAGTCTTTCTATAGCCTGGAGCAGAACTGCAGCTCACCCGTCTGCCCTCACGCACGTGACCAGGAGGTGAGTGTTCGTCATTCTCGTATGAAGTTGTTACTGTAGCAAAGCCTGACTGATAGAGATGGGCTTAAAGGGGAGAGTGTGTTTATTTCTACCCGAGTGTCTGAAAAGAAAGCTTAATTTAAAAACAAAAAATGGCTTTGAAAAGCTAAGGATGCTAGTGGATTGGTATGACGACTATACAGGTTTTGAAGCAAGGTGTAGAGATGGAGACTTCTGGACTGGTAAGGAAGAGCCCAGTGACAGCGTGCTGAGCAGTTTGTTCCATATTCTGTAACATGAGAGCCTGGAAATCAGTTTAAGCAAAAGGCACCAAATTTGCATTTCAAAAAGTTATTTAATTGTAATGTGGTTGAGGATGTATACAACTATCAGGTCAGTGACAAAGATATCAGTTTGAGGATTAAAATAGCCTAGGTGAGATGCCTGAAACTTTGCAGCAGGCTGTCAAATGGCACAAAGTGGCAACCTTGAGTAGCACCAGAGGAGGGGTAAGAGGGTGATGTAAGGCGTGATGAGGGGGTAACTTTTCAAGGGCTAGAACACTGATAAGATACAGGAAATGAGATACAGGTTGGAATGAAGAATGGCTCCCAGATTTCTACCTTGGGTAACACAGTGGATGGTAATACTTCTAACCATGATAAGATGATGACAAGGAACAGGGAAAGGCAAGATAAGTCATTTCATCTTAGACACGCAGCACCAAGGTTCCTTTGGGACACCCAGGTGGATATGCCAATGAAGAGGTCTGAATTACACATGCTGGTGAGGGAGAAGCGGATCCTTCAAAGAGTGCACCTGTAAAGGGAAATGACAGGTCCCTGAGAACACCAACTCTCAGGCAGTGAGAAGCTGAGGACGAGAAGCCTGCAAAGGAGACAGAGGTGGAATTGTCAGACACAGGTCGGAAGCTGAGAGGCTAGCGTCATGGCAAGGAGTGGGAGCACAAATGCACTGAATCTTCTTTTCACTAACACCCAAGGTGAAAAAAGGCTCCCTGCAAACTGAGATGGCAGGTCACCTTCTTGCAAGAAAAGGACCCTTCATCAGCCAGAGCCACTAAAAGTCACAGAGGGAGAGGGTGATCTGTGGCCATTCAGAAAAGCAGCCAGTGACAGTCACAAGAAAAATAATGAGGTGACCAACACGGCACAGTGGGAAGAGGGCACATGGACTTCCACACTCAGAGAATCCTTGGCTCTGCTGTGGCCGTGATTGTATTTAAAATGCTGTTTGAAAGTCAGGCTTCCTGTGCCAGGGACTTTCATCTTGCACAGCTCCACGTGAGAAACAAGGCTGCTGAGCAAAGATGAGGAATTAGAGCATCACAGATCCTCCACTTGTCAGAGAGAGCAAGCCTGGAGTCAGTATCAACCAGCTCAGTTATTTAAATACATAACCTTGGCCAGGTTTATTCATTCATTTATTTGTTACTAGATTCCCAGTACTCACTTTGTACTAGATATAACGCTAGCAACAGTGAACAAGGCTGACAAGTTCACCCTGGTAGAATACCTGTTCTGGTAGAGGAGTGGGTAGTAATGTCAACAAACAGCTGATGTCTAACTGTGACAGTGATTAAGTAAATGGGAAGATGAGATAAACCAGCGGCATGTCTCAGAATCACTCATAGGACAGCTGTTAAAACACAGATTGCTAAGACCCATCCACCTCTACTTTGTGGTCTCAGGTAATGGAGATGCTGCAGGTCCATAGATACTTTTGAGAACCAGTGAGACAGAGCAACTGGGGAGGTTTTTTAGATAATAACAAATAACACTTAGGTGAGCATTTTGCATTCCAGGTACTAGTTTAAATGATTTGCCTCCATTAACCCATTTAATACTTTTAACAGCTTTGTGAAGGAAGAATCAACAGGATGTGACCATTTTATAGAGGAGGAAACAGACACAGGGATATTAAGTGTTGTACTCAAGATTTTTAACTCCGGTTTTAAGAGTACTTTATATATTTTAGATTCCAATCCTTTGTCACATATATACTTCACAAATGTGTTCCCCACTTGTAACTTGTCTTTTCATCTCAACAGGGTCTTTCACAAAACAAAACTTTTTAATTTTTATAAAATCCAGTTTATTAACTTTCCCTTTAATGGACTGTGTTTCCTGGTATCAGGCTTGTGACTCTTGATTCAGCCCAACTTCCTAAAGATTTTCTCCCACTTTTTTTTAAAAGCATGATAATTTTAAGTTGTGCGTTTAAGTAAGTCTGTTATCCATTTTGACTTAACGTCTGTGTAAGGGGTGAGGTTTATGGTGAGGCTTATTGTTTTGCTTGTGAATGACCAGTTGCTCCATTTATTGAAAGAAAGTGCTATCCTTCATTGAACTGCTTCTGTACTTTTGTCAAAAATCAATTGAGCGTATTTGTCTGAGCCTCTTCCTGCTTTCCTGGCAGTTCAGTTGGTATCCACCTGCAAAGTGGGAGACCTGGGTTCAATCCCTGGGTTGGGAAGATCCCCTGGAGAAGAGAAAGGCTACCCACTCCAGTACTCTGGCCTGGAGAATTCCATGGACAGTACAGTCTATGGGGTCACAAAGAGTTGTACACAACTGAGCGACTTTCACTTCACTTCATTCTATTCCTGGGTTCCCTGTTCTGTTCCACTGATTTATGTGTCTATGTTTTTACTAATACCACACATCTTTACTAATGTAGTCATCTAATAAGTCTTAAAATTGGATAGATTGGTTCCTCCAACTTTATTATTTTTTTCAGGGTTATTTCCTTTTCTTTCTCATATAAACTCTTGAACAATCATGGCTATATCTAAAAAATCTTGTTGGAATTTTGATTTTAAAAAAATGTGTTAAACCTGTATATTAATTTGGAGAAAATTGACATCTTTATCATGTTGAATCTCCCAGTCCATACACACCATATGTCTCTCCATCTATTTTTTTTTTGTATTTATTTATTTTTTTACATGAACTCCGAAACATGATCCCCCCTCCCCCC